>CAJVGC010000592.1:17001820-17054092 GCA_910822075.1 Senecio squalidus
ACTAGACAGTAATATTTGCCTCCGAAACTTCTTTGTGCAATGGGGCCGAAAAGATCAGTGTGCATCAACTCAAATGGTGTCTCAATTGTGTTAATAGCCTTGGACTTGTGATGTTGCTTGTGTTGTTTTCCGAGTTTGCATGGAACACATTTATCCTCATACTCAAAACGTTTGAGTGGAACTCCGTTAACTAGCCCTTTCTTTGTTATCTCGTTCATTTTCCGAAAGTGTAGATGAGCCATTTTTCTGTGCCAAATCATGGCTTCTTCGCTCGTTGACTTTGACAATAGACATGTTGAATCGGTGGTGATTTCAGTATTGTTCATATCCAAAATGTACGTATTTTTAGTTCTTGGTGCGCGCATCAGTATCAGGTCCTCAGGGATATCAATTCCTGATTTGAGAATCAAAACTTCTTTCTTTGTAAAATACACGAGATTATCGTTGTCGCAGATTTGAGATACACTCAGCAAATTGTGTTCTAGCTGCTTTACGTAAAACACATCCTTCAGTGTTATTTTACCATTTGTAACTGATCCAATTCCAGTTATTTCTCCACCTTTATCTCCTGCAAAATTTACGCGTCCTTTCTTTCCGGATTCGAAGTTGTTGAGCAAACTTCGTTCTCCTGTCATGTGCCTGGAACAACCACTGTCAACGTACCAGTTGTTGACGAGTCGGTGACCCGGTTCCTGCACATAAAATAAAATCATTAGTTCTCATGGGGAACCCAGGCCATAACAGACTTGGATTGACCGTTGTCAGTCACATAGGTGACCCTTTTGTAAACTCCCTTATTATGGTGAGAAATTGGGATGTGTGGCGTGTAGATTAATGACTATTAGAGTTATATGGAACTATATGACTCATTTGTTGGGAACTGTAACGGTGGTGATTGAAGTGATGATGACGTGGTTCATAATGAGATCGTGGAGGACTGTGGTGATAGTTGTACTTTGAAATCGTTGTTCATAATTGTGTTGACGATAGGATGGAACAAAAGGTTGTTGTGGCCGTTGGTGAGATCGTTGATTAAGCTTCCCGTACTCGGTTTATTATACCCATAATTTCGAGAATTTGTGTCTGTGCGTTCATGTTGTGGGTTTCGTAGAATTTGAACTGGTTTTATGGGAATGGATTTAGCTTTCTGTGGGGGCATGGCTTTAACATGAGGTTCTTTTCGTTTATTAGTTCAGACTGAGGCCACGTGCCCTCTCTCACGACATTTGAAGCAATTTAAAGTTTTTATTTTCTTTGGTTGATTTGATTCAGCATCTGAAAGCGTGCTATTTGATGAATCTTGAGGTTGTACCTTTTCGGGCTGCTTTTCTTGAGATTTTGCAGATTCCTGGTTTTTGCCATTTGATGATTCGCAGTTTTCATTCTGTGGAGGCTCAATTTAAAAAAAACTAAAGTCGTTATTGTAAGGAGGTGGAGTTTCGTTATAGCCTAAACCTTCAGTTTTCGCACTAGCACGTTGACGACTTAAGATGGAGTTCAAAGTACTAGAAGAGGTGCGGAACTGTTCGATCTTCCTTTCCTGTTCAGTTAATCTTATTTGACAGTCATTTAACTCTTGGACTTTTGCAGCAAAACTCTTCTTTTCGTTTTCAAGACATTCATATAACATGTCAATTTTTAGTGTTAAAATGTCCACATTTGATAAAAGTTCCATTCTAGTTTTCTCGTTTTGATTAACTCTCTTTGCGTAATCATCTTTTAAAAAAAATTTGTGTTGACACGTCATGTTCAAGTTGAGTTTGCTGTGATTCCAAAGTAGATACTGACTTAGTCAATTTCTCGTTTTGAAGAGTTAAAATAGTGAGTGATTTACACAGCTCCTTCACGGATTGAAGGTCGAGAAGTACCTTTGACTTTTCAGTTTGGAGATCAGCCATTTTTGCAATAAAGTTGTCGTTGGATAGATCCACCGTACAGCTGCAGAGCGTTGCTTTGTCTTCATTGTCTTCAACATCCAGATCGTCTTCTGCATTTGAACTTGATTCACTGTCAGAACCGGAGTCACTTGCGATGCTGGTTGCTTCACTGCGTATTTCTTCGATGGATGCCATGAGTGCTTGATCATTGCAAATTTTCCAATCATATGTGTGATCATCATGTTGGACCAACATTGCCTGTGAGGCTAAGCTACGCTGTGGTTGAGAAGGAGGGGATCCACTTTTGTCTTGATTTGAAGTACGTTCCACTTTAGGTTGTTGACATTCTCTGGAAAAGTGACCGTGTCCTTGACAGTTGTAGCAACGTACCTTTGACTTATCGAAACCTACTTTTCCTGTTCTTGGACTACGTCCTGTTCTTGCCATAAATTTCTTAATTCTGTTAGTAATCATAGCGGTTTGCCATTGCAAGTCCATTTCTTCCAGGTCATCTTGATCGACTTGACTGAAATCCTCATCCCATAGCCCTGGATCAGCAATTTTTCCTTGGACTTGATTACCATAAGCAGTCAAAAGCAAGATAAAATTTATAGACTTTCTTCTGCTGATTTAACACTCATAGGCATTTTATGATGTGTGGTAGGAACATTAGGTGTTGCTGTAGTTGTTCGGGTGCCTGAATGTGTGTCAGAAGTCGTCTGATCCTTATCGGAGAAAAATCAGTTGCGTTTACAGAAGAATTTGACTCTAAGGTTTGTCCATAGGGTGTCTGATCTGCGATCATGTTTGTGGTTAAACGTGTCAATTCATAACCTCTGAATCGTTCTAGCACCTTTTCCAAAGTTAATTCATCACCACTGCACTTATCAAGTTCATCTTTTACCAAGTTTACGTAAACTTCCCAACGCTTAGGCGGAGCGTCTAAAAATCTCTCAACTTTTTCATTATCTACATCTATTTTATGTCTGGTAAGTTCTGTAAGGAGATTGTAGTATCTGGTGACAGTATCTTCAAAAGTTTCATTGATTCCTGATCTGAATGTTTCAAATTGTCTTTTGAGAATGTTTCCTCTACTCTTTTTCTGAGCAGCATTTCCAGCATATTGAGTTTCAATAGCATTCCATAGGTCATTTGAAGTTTTGCTATTGTTTTTGGAAATGTGTGACATTTCAGCCGGCAAAGCTATCTTCGGACTTGCCAATGCTCTGTTCTCAGCATCATATTCTCGTCTAAGCTCAAGGTGTGAGTTTAGAGACTGGGATTTTAGCAGTCACACCGTTCGTGGTTGCGCGTGGGTGTTCATATACCTCTTGAATGCACAACCACATTTGTACGTCATTGTAACGACAAAAGGATTCAAATTTATCAGTCCATTCGTAATATTGTGAAGCGTTAAGTAACTTGGGAGGGATATAAGTTGATTGTCTTGAATCCATGTTCACGAAGATGATGACTCGGCGAAGATGGTGGGCGGCGAAGATGTTGCTCAGTGAAGATGATGTTCGGCGAAGATGTTCACAAACTTGATTGACGAAGATGATCACGAAGATGTTCACGAAGTTGTTCACGAAGATAATCCACTAACGAATATGTTCACAAAGAATCCACGAAGATAATCTACAAAGATGCTCCACGAGGTAATCCACGAAGATGTTCTACAAAGATAATCCACGAAGATGCTCCACGAAGGTTATCCACGAAGATGCTCACGAATTAATCCACGAACGATCTTAAACCCTAATAATCCTGAACTCAGCCGTCAAAAATTACACAAACCCTAATTTTCACGAACGGCCGCCGAAGATGTTGTAAGAACCCTAATTCCCAAAATCGATTAAAACCTGAAATTTAACCTTGAACCAAATCTCGATAGAGAGCAAACAATGCGTTTGCTCTGATACCAATTGTAGGTCCGATCTACAGGATTAAACTAACTAATCACAAGGCGGAATCTCATAATCAGTAAATCACACAAGTTATAATCGAATGCAATGATAATAAACACAAAACGCAATTACCGAATTCTGAATACTTTGATTGATAAACTATGTTACAATCCACAAGTATTATCTCCGAATTCTCTATCAAAACTAATAACCCTAAACTGACCTAAACACCTCTATTTATAGAGTAACATGTTCAGCCAGTTTGGGCTTTACTGGGCCTCACGAACATGCAAGTTCGTGAGCAGCCTATTAAGCTCTAAGTCTATACAAAATAACAAAGTCAACACAGTAGTAAATAACAAAGCAAATAGAACATCCAGTCATCTAGTATTTGCACCAACACTCGTCCTCTATTCAAAACAATCATTGGACTCAAATGGATATTTCGAAATAAATATGACAAAGATGGGGTGGTGATCAGGAATAAGGCAAGATTGGTGGCTCAGGGCTACAAGCAGGAAGAAGGCATTGATTATGATGAGACTTTTGCTCCAGTGGCCAGAATTGAAGCAATTCGTTTGTTCTTAGCTTATGCAGCCTTCAAAGATTTCTTGGTATATCAAATGGATGTGAAAAGTGCTTTCTTAAATGTTGATCTTCAGGCAGAAGTCTATGTCAAGCAGCCTCCAGGTTTTGTTGATCCTAACTTTCCAGATCATGTTTACAAATTAAATAAAGCCTTATATGGTCTCAAACAAGCTCCTAGAGCTTGGTATGATACTCTATCTGACTTTCTTCTTAAAAATCAGTTTCAAAGAGGATCAATTGACAAAACACTTTTTATCAAAAAGGAAAAGGGGCATGTAATTTTGGTTCAAATATATGTTGATGACATTATATTTGGATCCACAAATGACAAGTTGTGTACTTGGTTTTCAAATCTTATGTGTAGTGATTACAAAATGAGCATGATGGGGGAACTTACATTTTTTCTTGGTTTACTGTAGAACAAAAGAAAGATGGGATTTTTATAAATCAAAGTAAATATGTACATGACTTAATTAAAAAAATTGGTTTTGAATCATGTTCTGAAATGAGAACTCCCATGAGTACATCTGATAAGTTGCATAAAGATAAAACTGGCAAGTCAGTCTGTAGAGCAACTTACAGAGGTATGATTGGATCTCTTCTCTACTTAACTGCTAGTAGACCTAACATCATGTTCTCCACATGCTTGTGTGCACGATATCAGGCTGACCCAAAAGAATCTCATCTAAAAGCTGTAAAAAGGATTTTCAGACTGAATTTGAATTACTTGGATACATAGATGCAGATTATGCAGGTTGGACAGAAAAAGCACTTCAGGAGGTTGTCAACTTCTAGGAGGAAAGCTAGTCAGCTGGTCAAGCAAGAAGCAAAACTCAGTTGCCACTTCCACAGCTGAAGCTGAGTATGTTGCTGCAGGGAGTTTTTGTGCACAGTTGTTATGGATGCAACATCAATTGGCTGATCTTGACATCAAGATTCAAAACACACCAATCTTGTGTGATAACAAAAATGCCATACAAAGCACCGAGAATCCAGTCTTCCATTCCAGAACAAAACACATTGAAAGACGCCACCATTTTATTATGGACTGTGTTGGGAAAGGAAAGGTCAGACTGAAATTTGTGGCAACACATGATCAACTTGCCGACATCTTCACTAAGCCTCTAAGTAAGGACAGGTTTTTCTATTTGTTAGGAGAACTAGGAATGTTAAATCCCTGAAATTTAGCAAAGTTTCAAACTTCAGTCTGACCACATGTTCAGACTGAATGTATTATCTGTATATTTTAGTAAATTTTTTATTTTATTTTCGTCATTTTCATCTTATTTTCTTTATTTATTTTTTATTTTTTTTGCTAGGTTGTCACTTTTATTTTCTTTCAAACTCAGGGATATTATTCTTTTTAATTTTTTTTTAGTCCAGGGGTCAGTTGTAAATATGTGTCAATCTTTCGAGTCATAAGTGTCAATAGGTCAAACTGGAGAATCAATTTTGGAATTTGTCTAACTAACTCTCTAAAATTTCGCTCCTTTAGTTCAAATTCAATTTACTGTCAATCATTACCCTAATTGTCTTTCTAATTTTTTTTTCTCTCACATTCATCAATGGCGGACATGAAAATGGTTTTACACATCACACCGCGCATGGTTGCCGATGATGATTTTCAGAGTAGGGTTCAAATCAAAGACAACAACAGGGTGGCCAATGTCTATATCCCTACAAATCGCCAGAATCGCGGATTCGAACAACTTTGTCAGTTCATGATTTCTCATCCGCTTCATGGAGCATATTTTCACGAAACCATGATGTATCATCCAGTACTATGTGAGTGGTGGTACACGTGCAAGGCAAACGATGATCAGACTGAAATCACGGGCACTTACAATGATGGGAGGCACACCATCACGATCAATGAAGAAACAATCAGAGCCGCTCTCTTATTACCCACTGTACAAGAAGCTGGGGAATGAGGTTTTGAGTCCAGACTGACCAAACAGCAAGCAAAGAATGAGGCATTCCCTCTTGTTGGTCAGCCTATGGTAAAGGGGGTTATTGAATATAAATCTTTTACTGGAAAATGGAAATTCCCTTTCTCCAGTATCACAAGAAGCTTGGGGGGGGTGGGGGTAAATAGGGAAGCTTAAATCAAATGAATGAATTCGAAACTCATCTCTTTCACTCGATGGTCACTGGAAGAAGATTCTCACATTCTCAACTATATTTTGATGGGATTATTTCTCATGTGGTAAAACCAAAGAGAACAAATGATGTTCCGTTTATAAGAGTGCTTTCACTCTGTTTTGAACAAGCTCTGGGAAAGGCAGCCTATGATCATCTTGACCAAATATTTTATATATGCCCTCTTCCCAGACTGACCTCCAAAATCTTTACTTATGTTACCATCACTGAGGCTGAGGAGGGTCTCACGCATGTGATGCTTCAGTGGATTGACAATCCCTTTATTGATCCTGAAGCCACATAGTATGATCACTCAGATTCAGTTGGTCAAGGTGATGGAATTGACGGAAATGAGGAGGCCACTATTGGTGATCTTCCCCTGCAGGATGCTGAGGTTGAGGATGGTGGGGCTGGGCGAAATGAAGCTGACTCAGGTATGAATATCCCCAGTCTGAGAGTATCCCCTCTCAGTCTGAGGAAATGTCCATTTCCCAGCTTGCTATTCTTGCTAATCAAGCGGCCAACCTATTGAACTCACCAAGTTCCTTAGAGAAAGCTCTCACAACTAGCCCCACTCAAAATCAAGCACTAATGGACTCACTATTCCATGAGGCTGAGAGTTCTAAACTCCCCTCAAGTACTGTAGCTCACTCCACACTCCTTCTGTTAGAGCAGGAGGTGGTGCTGACTACTGAGACCACCCAAAGCCCATCTAGTGTAGTCAGCTTGGAGAAACACATTACTGCTACCACGCTGACACATGTAGTAAGCATTGAAGAAGATATTCCACTCCTCAATATCCATGTACCTAGTATGGGAACACCCCCCTCAGTTTCAAAGCCAATTCAAAGGGCAGTTTTCACTAGTTCCACACTAGTTCACACAACTGAACCACCAAACTTCTCTCACTCTATTGCACAAGTTGAAAATGCCTTACTCCTCAAACTGAGTAAGGTACAGACTTCTATTTATGTGGCCAAGGATCGCTTTCCTAGTCAACAGGAAAGATGTGAGGCTATACCAACCATACCCATCTCCATTGTTCCTAATACATCTCAGTCTGAGGTTGCCATGGTTGTTCCTTTATTATTACAAGCAATAAAGGACATGTCAACTCAGTTTGATGTCAAGCTGAGTGCAATGCAGGCTGAGATGAGTACTATAAAGAATCAGAATGCTGTAGAGTTGGAAGGGTTGAAGGAATTGGTGCTCAATCTGACTTTAGAGATCAGTTCTTTGAGGAAAGGAAAGCAAGTAGCTGAGGATCTGTCAAGGGGTGCTCGATCTCAGGGGGAGAAAGTTGAAAATGTCAGAGAATCAAGTGATTCTAAACCTCCCATGAAACATTTGAAGAGAAAGAGAGGTAGGTCATCAGTTGAGGGGGAGAAAAGATACAAAAAGAAAACGATGTTAAATCTCAGAACTCAACAGACTGAGGAGCACTATGAAACTGACTATAGTGACTTTTCAAGTTCATCTGAGGAAGAAAGTCAGGGTAGTGAGAAGAAGGAAGAAGAAAAAGTTGAAAAGGATAATCTTGATGATCAAGCTGAGGGATCAAGAAAAGAGCTAACTGAAGCTGAGAGACTGTCCAAGTTACAAAGATATGCCTACAATGCTGGGATGACAGTGGAAAATACAAAGAATACATCAAGGGTCTCTACTTTGAAAAATTTGAAGACAAATCCACTGTAGAAAAAGATACAAAAGATTCCAGTGATAAAGCAGTTGAGGATCTTGAAGTTGAACTAAAAGATGAACAACAGTTGGCTTTTGATGAAGAGCAAAAGAGAGTTGAAGCTGATCGTCAAATGGAAAAAAGATTTGAGAGAGAGGAGGTAAGGGTAAATTTCATTGAAAAACACTTCATGAAAAGCAAGCATGGAAAGATCAATGATCTGGATTGTAATGACACTGATGGACCTGAGTTGATACTGACATGCTATCTCAAAGGTAATTCTTTTAAAGTGGGTGTAAGTAGGATGTATACTCCGGGATTGGAAGAATGGAAAAGAATTGCCAAACTCAGCTCAAGAATAACTAATTTGGCACATCAGACTGAGGTGAAAAGAGAGGCAATATATAATGTGAATGCTGCTCACATGCTGAAACTGATCTCTGATAATGAGTGCACAGTCAACAGAGTAACAGCTGGGGCAAATTCACTAGGACTGGAATCAAACACTATTCATCCAGTTCCTTCAGGTTTGACATTTCAAGAAAGAAATTATATTCAAACTGACAAACATGAAGAACTATTTTATGTTGATTGTGGGGGAGAAGAGTGTTTTCAAGCCAAGGAAACTCTGAACAAGACATCAATCTTCCACTGCATTGCCCTGCTAAATGAATGCCAAAATGATCAGTGTCAACCATTTCGTATGAAGCTGATAAGCTGGTTATTCAACAACCTGAGAAGAATTGAAGAAATGGGCACACTGGTAGATAAAGTGGAGCTGATAAAGAAAGAATATCAGATGTTGTTCAATAAGACTGATGTTGAGATGGAGAAACTGATGGCATGGAAAGCAGAGAGGGTAGAATGGGCTAGAGATGCTTTGAAGCCAACTACATGGGATTCAGCTTTGAAGCCAAAGAAAGCTTTCAGGAAGAGAAAGTAATGCTTTTGTTCACAAACTGTTTCAATTAAATATGTTTTAAGTTTGTGTTTATTTTTTTATGTGTGTCATTGTAAAAAGACTTTAATCTAAACAGATAGGGGGAGATTGTTGGAAAAATCAACGATTTAACCCAAGATTATAAATTTGTTTATTAAAGTCTTAGTTTGGGTCTGAGTGACATTTTGGGTCTGAGTGACCAAAATAAACTAAGGCATTGTGGAGCCGACTACTCAGCTCCATAATGAAACGTGAACCTATAGTTTAGGTAAGTTTGTTTGATAAAATCTTCTATCTTTTTACTTATAAAGCTCACTATTATTGTGTATAAGTAGTGAGCTTGACTATTATAATCGTTGAACCTTTTAAATAGAATTAACTAAGTGTTATTCTTATCGATCTTGCTATTATAATTCCGCTATAATCAAACAAGAAACTGAATGTTAATCGATTCGTGTTAATTAACGTTTAAATACTAATTTGTTATTGATTAGCTAGTATTTGGGATCTTATTGAGACCTAACAGAATCTCCACTTGCATTTGTCCGTATAAATCCATATGGATTCGCTGAAATACATGCGTTGTATCGCAAACTTGCTTTGAAGAGTGAGATGATTTTGTTAAATTTCCTTTTCACACCCATCAAAAAGTTTATCTTTTACGAAATTTAGTTTAGGAAGTCCGGTGACTAAATATTTAACCACAAGTGTCGTGATGTGGTTGAAATTCAAATGAGAAAGACGTCGATGCCATAGCGATGTATCTTCAGAATCGGCTTGAGATAAAAGACACACGGTTTTGTCTATTTTATATTGCGTCATATTGATTGTGTAGAGATTTGTGTTTCTTGATCCCGTTATCACATTCTTCCCATCATAATCACGAACCGCACACACTGTTTTTCGAAAATTTACCTCAAGATCTTTATCACAAAACTGACCAATAATAAAAAAATAATGATGCAAATTCGTATATATGCAACATCCTTTATTGTAATCTTGTTGTATTTAAAATCCCCAACGCCTTTGATTGTTTCAAAATGATCATTTCCGAATCGTACCGTTCCCATGTATTTCTTCACAAAGTTTGACAATAATTTCTCTTTCCCGGTCATGTCTTTTAAACATCCGGAATCCAAATACCATACATGACGATCCTACACAATACAATTAAGATGATTTAGGCACCCACTTAAAAAGGGGTCCTTTTTGTTAGTATTCACATAATTATAAGAAACATCAACAATTTCATTGAAATGAAAACCAAATTCAAACATCGTTTTTAAGCATTTGTTTACAAGTTTAGAATTATCGAATGAAAAAATTGTTTTTAACGACACTTTTATTACAAATTTTATTCTCAAATTTAGACTCTTTCTTCTTCGCCGACCCTTTGTTCTTGACTTCCTTCTCGTCACCTTTTGCTTTCCAAATTCCCTTTACACTCCCCTTCCTTTGCACTGAAACACTAGAAAATTTATTAGCATTCACTTTGGATGGTGTAACTACCTTAGATTGCTTTACATCTTTGGTAGTTACGTTCGTGTTTTTCTTAAAGAAGTGATCAAACGAAGTATCAAAAGTTTCATTCGAATCAAACCAATCATCCATGTCTTTCGATTAAAATCAAGTTTTCTTTCCAATTCATTAATGTCTTTTTTGTTCTTAACTTCTTGAGCATTGACATGTTTCATAGATTGACTTGTCAAATTTGTCATTTCTGAATCTTTTGTTTTGAGTGAACTTTTTATTGAGCCATTTTTCATTGATTTTTCCTTGGAATGAATCTTTGGAGATGGTGTCTTAAAAGTTTTATCATTAAAAAGACTTGGTTTAGATACATTAAACAAATCAATCCGTTTTTGCAAAGATCAATGGTTTGTTCTTTATCATGTATCGCCTTTTGATAAAACATTACTTTTTGATCAAATTGTGTTTTTATGACATGTGCGTTTATTGACGAAGACACATTTGAAAGTGATTTGACATACTCTAGGAGGATACAAAACATTTCCCACAATTTCCCATATTCAAGTTTCTCTTTTGCAAGCAAATTCACATTTGTGTTTGCTTTCTTTTCATGTTAAAAATTTTCCAATTCAATCTTTTCAAAGTGAGCTTCGTGTTTTTCAAGAAATATGGTTCTTTCCAATTTGTTTGAAACCGTCATGTCAAAAATTTAAGTCTGCAACTCTTCTAGATGTTGTTCTAGAATCAACTTTGGTGTATAATATAACACTTTCGAAGGTTGCACACTTACATTTTATTCTTTAGAAAAAGTAGGAATTGCATTTGCGGGTTTCCAATCTTGTGGTGGAGGTTTAAATGTGTTAAGAGAATCTTGTTCAAAATATTTGTTATTAGTTTCAAACTATTCAAAACGTGTTTGACATTTGTCCCCCCATTTTATCTTTGCATCCTCACAAGATTTTTCTTCAAAAATTTCTTCATTTGAAGCATTAAAAAAAACTAACCTATCAATTTTTCCTCTTAATTTGATGAAATCAAAATTGTAGAGGGAGCAACACTTTGATATAGCTTGTTTAAGAAATTTCGGATTTTCAACAAATGTGTTTTCATCAAATCCAAGACCATCTTTTTTATATAAAAGTTTAATTGTTTCGGTCATGTTTAAATAAATCGTTTGATCCGTTTCTCCTCGTTTGACAACTTCCAATTCTAAATCTTTCAATTTGACTATAATTCCAAAATTTCTTTGGAAATACGTTCACTTTCACTTTGGTGGAAGCTACTATCATTTAACAATTGTTGAAATTTGATAGTTGCTTCACACAAGCTTTCATTCATGTTTTTCTCATTCACTTTTTGACACAAAACTTTGTTGTCAAGTTGTTTTATACGACATTTCATGCTTGAAAATTCAGAAACGTATTTTTGATTCTTTTCATTAAGTTTAAAAATTTTAGTTTCAAGATCTTTGATTATTTCACGTTTAGCACAAAGTTTTGACTCAATAAGTTTCATTTAAAAAATGCAAGTTTCCATCCTAACTGGATCAAAAACGTATTGATTCCTCAAAGTCGGCATCGACCATCAATGACATGTGAGCGAAGTGAGCACTTGCTTATTACTCGTTTTCCGAATCACTCATCCAATGTGCATCCTCAGTTAGAAAAGCTTGACCTTTTTCTCCTCCAGATTCCATTTTCTTCTCCATCAACATCTTCTTTCGGTAGAATTCCGAATTCTTCACAACCTTTACCTTACAATCTCTAGCAAAATGCCCTGGCTCCATAAACTTGTAGCAAATCACCGTACTCTTATCCTTGGTCATTTCTTTGTTCGAATCATCTTGATTAGTCTGTTCTGGAAATGTGGTTTGAGTGTTTGATTGTTGACCTTGATTATGTGGAGCTTGATTGTGATATGGTGATTTATTGTTGTATGAAGAACGACCCCGATAACTGTTGTTGTTGTTGAAAGATCTTTGAGATGATTGAAACCTTAGACCATTTGATCTTCCAAACTTCCTCTTTTGAACCATGTTTGAAAGTAAAGCAATCATTTGAAAGATTTTTTCTTCGAAATCTTCACCTTCAAGGTTAGTTGTTTGATTGTCTTCTACTTCTTCATTTGGGAAAGTTACGAAGTATTTAGAAGATGATTGAATGTTGTGAAGAAACGCATTTGAGTGGGACGTTTTTTCATTCTTTGAATAATACTTTGACATTTCATCAATCTTGTTCAACACGAGAGCTAATGGATCATTTTCTTTCTTTGACTTAGTTTTCAATTCTTCGGCAAGTTCCATTACTTCTTCTTCATTTTGCATGAGGCATTCAAATACATCGCAAACCGGATTTGTTTGAATATTGATGTTTTGCTTGAGATTAGATGTGAATCGTTTCCAAACCGGTTTTAGAGTGTTTATAAACTTCAGATTAGCTTCAAGATGAGTCTTCACAAACCCATTTTTCCTCAGTTCATTAAGTAAACCACAAAAACGATTGTATGTTTGCTCAAGCATTTCCCCATCTTGTGCTCTAAATTCTTCAAACTTATACATAACACCTATCATCTTGATACTTTCACCCGCTTTGCTTCCTTGTAATTGCTTAGTGAGTTCATCAAACATTTCCTTTGCGGTTTTGTGACTATCAATAGTCATGTAAATACCATTATAAAAAGCATTCATGATGTGTAATCTTGCTAATCGATTTGCCACGTGATACTTCTTTTCATCATTCGTCATTTGAGTAAAGATCTTCTCGGTTGTACCATCGCTTTCCGTTCCATCTTCATTAAAAAATTTCACCATTATCTTCTTTGGACCATTTTCGATAATTTCTTTCATTTGTTCACACAATTCTTGTCTTTCAATGAAATCCATAAACCTTGCTTTCCATTGTTCGTAATCACCTCGGAAAAGAACCAGAGGTCTTGTGTCAGATCCGATTGACATTTGATCCCTTGATGTCATGATTATTGATTCCACTCTTTGTAAAAATTCCAAAAATCCGATTACTACAACACACTTATGATTCGAATAATCTTGTTCGTATGGTAATGAGTTCGTGTAAGTTTAAAAGTTGTTCGAATGGTAACGGGTTTGTGTAAGTATAAAATCTGTTTGAAGGATAATGAGTTCGTGTAAGAAAAAATTTTGTTCGAAGAATAATGAGTTCGTGTAAGAACAAATTATGTTCGAATGACTTTCAACTTCTTGACTTATGTCTATTGTTCAATTCGTATTTCTGAGAAAATTCCCGTGACCGATCAATTCAAAGAACCATATTTCTTTGAAAAATACAAACCATATCTATTTCTTGAAATAAATCGAGACTAGTGGCTAAAGGGTATTCACAACAAGAAGGAATTGATTATGTTGAGACGTTTGCTCCAGTGGTTAGGATTGAGGCGATTAGAATGTTTCTTGCATATGCGGCAACGAAGGATTTCATTGTTTATCAAATGGATGTCAAGACCACATTTCTTAATGGTGATCTCAAAGAAAAGATATACGTTGAACAACCTGAAGGATTTTTTGATCCACATCGACCAAATGATGTTTACAAGCTTAAGAAGGCGTTGTATGGTTTGAAACAAGCTCCTCAGGCATGGTTGAAAAACTTTATTCTTTTCTCTTAGATGCAAGTTTCACTCTAGCTTCTATAGATTATACACTTTTCAGTCGTAAAAAGGGTCAATATGTATTTGTGTACAAATCTATGTCGATGACATCATTTTCGGGTCAACAAGTGAACATTTATGCAAACAATTTTGTGCG
Organism: Senecio squalidus; assembly: GCA_910822075.1. Taxonomy (NCBI): domain Eukaryota; kingdom Viridiplantae; phylum Streptophyta; class Magnoliopsida; order Asterales; family Asteraceae; genus Senecio; species Senecio squalidus. Next base: position 17,016,198 of record CAJVGC010000592.1, read on the forward strand.
TTAATGTCAAAACGATTTGAATGAGCATGATGGGAGAAATGTCTATCTTTTTGGGTTTACAAGTAAAACAATTATCGGGTGGAATTTTCATTAATCAATCAAAATATATTTTTAAAATGCTTAAAAAGTATAAAATGCTCGATTGTTCTCCAATGTCCACACCAATGGCTCATCGAACAAACTTACATAATGATCCAACGGGTCAATCAACGGATGTAACGTTGTATCGAGGAATGATTGGTTCTTTGATGTATTTGACCTCGAGTCCTCCGGATATTATGTTTTCTACTGTATGTGTGCTCGATATCAATCAAAACTTAAAGTATCTCATTTTTTGGGCATAAAACGAATTTTTCGATACTTAAAAGGTACTAGTGATTGTGGTTTGTGGTATCCAAAGAATACAGGTTTTGATTTTATTGCTTATTCTGACGCAGACCATGGAGGATGTAATTTAGACAGGAAAAGTACTTCGGGTGGTGCTCACTTTCTAGGAAACAAGCTTATAAGTTGAACTTCGAAAAAACAAAATTTTCTTCCCAAAGTTTGACGATAAATTCTCTCTCCCGGTCATGTGTTTTGAACATCCGGAATCCAAATACCATACATGATGGGCCTGCCCAAAACAATTAAGATGATTTAGGTACCCACTTAAAAATGGGTCCTTTTTTGTTAGTAATCACAGAATTATAAGAAACATCAACAATTTCATTGAAATGAAAACCAAATTCAAACATCGTTTTTAAGCATTTGTTTACAAGTTTAGAATTATTGAATGAAAAATTGTTTTTAACGACACTTTTATTACAAATTTTATTCTCAAATTTAGACTCTTTCTTCTTCGTCGACCCGTTGTTCTTGACCTTTTTCTCGTCACCTTTTGCTTTCCAAATTCCCTTTACACTCCTCTTCCTTTGCACTGAAACACTAGAAATTTATTAGCATTCACTTTGGATGGTGTAACTACCTTAGATTTCTTTACATCTTTGGTAGTTACGTTCGTGTTTTTCTTAAAGAAGTGATCAAACGAAGTATCAAAAGTTTCATTCGAATCAAACCAATCATCCATGTCTTTCGAATTAAAATCAGGTTTTATTGCCAATCCATTAATGTCTTGTTTGTTCTTAACTTCTTGAAAATTGACATGTTTCATATATTGACTTGTCAAATTTGTCATTTCTGAATCTTTCGTTTTGAGTGAACTTTTATGTGAGTTATTTTCCATTTATTTTTCCTTGGAATGAATCTTTGGAGATGGTGTCTTAAAATTTTATCATTAGACAGACTTGGTTTGGACACATTAAGAAAATCAATCTGTTTTTGCAAAAGATCAATGGTTTGTTCTTTTTCATGTAACGCCTTTAGATAAAACATTACTTTTTGATCAAATTGTGTTTTTGTGACATGTCCATTTGTTGACGAAGACACATTTGAAAGTGATTTGACATGCTCTTGGGGGATGCAAAACCTTTCCCACAGTTTCCCATATTCAAATTTCTCTTTTGCTAGCAAATTCACATTTGTGTTTGCTTTCTTTTCAAGTTGAAAATTTTCCAATTCAATCTTTTCAAAGGGAGCTTCGTATTTTTCAAGAAATATGGTTCTTTCCAATTCGTTTGAAACCGTCATGTCAAAAATATAAGTCTGCAACTCTTCTAAATCTTGTTCAAAATATTTGTTATTAGTTTCAAAATATTCAAAACGTGTTTGACATTTTTCCCCCCGTTTTACTCTTTGCATCCTTACAAGATTTTTCTTCCGAAATTTCTTCATTTGAAGCATTAACAAAAAGTAACCTATCAATGTTTGCTCCTAATTTGATGAAATCAAAATCGTTCGAACAGAATTGTTCTTACACGAACTCATTATCATTCGAACAGAATTTGTTCTTACACGAACTCATTATCCTTCATACATATTTTACACTTACACAAACCCATTACCATTCGAACAGGTTATAAACTTACACGAACTCATTATCATACGAACAAGATTATTCGAATCACTAGTGTGTTGTAGTAAACGGATTTTTGGAATTTTACAAAGAGTATAAAACGATCAACGAGAATCAATAATCATGACGTCAAGGGATCAAATGTCAACTGGATCTGACACAAGACCTCCGGTTCTTTTCCGAGGTGATTACGAATAATGGAAAGCAAGGTTTGTGGATTTCATCGAAAGACAAGAATTGGGTGAGCAGATGATAGAAATTATCGAAAATGGTCAAAAGAAGATAATGGTGAAAATAATCAATGTAGATAGAACGGAAAGCGATGGTACAACCGAGAAGATCTTTACTCAAATGACGAATGATGAAAAGAAGTATCACGTGGCAAATCGATTAACAAGATCACACATCATGAATGACATTCCTAATGACATTTTCATGAATATTGATAGTCACAAAACCGCAAATGAAATGTTTGATGAACTCTCTAAGCAATTAAAAAGGAAGCAAAGCGGTTCAAAGTATCAAGATGATAGGTGCTATGTATAAGTTCGAAGAATTTAGAGCACAAGATGGGGAAATGCTTGAGCAAACATACAATTGCTTTTGGGGTTTACTTAATAAATTGAGGAAAAATGGGTTTGTGAAGACTCATCTTGAAGCTATGTGAATTTTATGAACACGCTAAACCGGTTTGGAAACGATTCATATCTAATCTCAAGCAAAACATCAACATTCAAGCAACTCCGGTTCACGATGTATTTTAATGCAACGTGCAAAACGAAGAAGAAGTTATGGAACTTGCCAAAGAATTGAAAACTAAGTCAAAGAAAGAAAATGATACATTAGCTCTCGTGTTGAATAAGATTGATGAAATGTCAAAGAAATCTTCAAAGAATGAAAAAATGTCCCCATCAAAGGCGTTTCTTCACAACATACAATCATATTCTAAATACTCCGTAACTTTCCCAGATGAAGAAGTAGAAGATAATTAAACAACTAACCTTGAAGGTGAAGATTACGAAGAATAAATCTCTCAAATGATTGCTTTACTTTCAAACATGGTTCAAAAGAGGAAGTTTGGAAGATCAAATAGTCAAAGGTTTCAATCATCTCAAAGATCTTTCAACAACAACAACAATTATCGGGGTCGTTCTTCATACAACAATCAATCACCATATCACAATCAATCTCCACACAATCAAGGTCAACAATCAAATACTCAAACCACATTTCCAGAAAAGACTAATTAAGATGATTCGAACAAAGAAATGACCAAGGATAAGAGTACGGTGATTTGCTACATGTGTATGGAGCCGGGGCATTTTTCTAGAGATTGTAAGGTAAAGGTTGTGAAGAATTCGGAATTCTACCGAAAGAAGATGTTGATGGAGAAGAAAATGGAATCTGGAGGAGAAAAAGGTCAAGCTTTTCTAACCGAGGATGCACATTGGATGAGTGATTCAGATAACAAGGAACAAGCACGTGCTCACTTCGCTCACATGTCATTGGTGGTTGATGCCGACTTTGAGGAATCGGACGAGGAAGAGGTATATCAATACGTTTATGATCTGATTAGGATGGAAACTTGCATTTTTTAAAAGAAACTTATTGAGTCAAAACTTCGTGCTAAACGTGAAATAATCAAAGATCTTGAAACCAAAATTTCTAAACTAAATGAAAAGAATCAAAAATTCGTTTCTGAATTTTCAAGCATAGAATGTCGCATAAAACAACTTGAAAACGAAGTTTTGAGTCAAAAAGTGAATGAGAAAAACATAAATGAAAACTTGTGTGAAGCAACTATCGAATGTCAACAATTGATAAATGATAGTAGCTTCCACCAAAGTGAAGTTGAAAGTATTTCCAAAGAAAATTTGGAATTATGTTCAAAATTATTATTTAGAATTGGAATTTGTCAAACGAGCACAAACGGATCAAACAATTCATTTAAACATAACCGAAACAATTAAACTTTTACATAAAAAATATGGTCTTGGATTTGATGAATACACATTTGTTGAAAATCCTGCTCTGATACCGATTGTTAGGTATGAGAATCATCCAAAAGTAATATTATTACATCACACCCCTTACCTATTTATAGGCAAGGGGTAAATATTCATTACATTGTATAATTACCTTCTAGAAACCATATTAAGTAATTCTAATCTCTACACTATGAGTCGATGTTATGACCGTTTATTTATTCGTGATATACTTGGTTTGACCACCACGGTGGGGGTTAGTCGGTTTACTTGTCAGGTTCAGATGTATTGATATCTAGGGCAATGTTCTCACACTTATGTTATAAATCAAACACTTACTTATAAACTTTTATTACTTATGATTTAGAGATGTTCTTATTACAAAAATTGCATGCATGGTTGTGTCTTGAACTATGCGAATTATTCACCAACTTTATGTTGACGTCGTATTTTAACGCTTTTCAGGAGATTGAGAATTGCATCGATATTTGGAGTTACATTCTTTGCCTTTGGATTTTGTGTGGACGTTTGAAGAGACATAGTTAGACGTAGTTTAGTCTCTATTTAAGCCACAAACTGATTTATTATGTTGTTTTATTTTGTATTGATGTAACTCTTGAACTTTGTTATTGTAAACTTAATGTTGTAGTTTTATTCGATGTAATCTTGGTCTTCTGATACCTATGATACTGTACACCTCGGGTTTCCGCCTGACCGGGGTGTGACAGGATGATCTTCACTCTACTTCGCATGTTGAATTCCATCTTCCGAAGTAAATACTTCAATGAACACTTTGTAGTAATTTTACTAACATTTACTTCGAAAGTTGAATTTTGTTCTTCTGAAGTAGACACTTAGTAAATTGTACATTCTCTGAAGATTTTGTACTTCATCCGATCTTTATAAATTCCAACAGTTTTTGTTTTGGTTTTCTAAATTAATAACTAATAAAAAGTAACAAGTATTAACATCTAAGAAATACATATAAACAAAAGGGGAGGAATGAGTGTGTTTGTCATACTATCTCTTATATATTAGACTCGGGTTGACATTTATAAATGATTGTGTCCCTAATCATATGCATTTGAATATAGAATAGTGTGATATAAACTCTAGACTCCCTACCGGTTGATGACTCAACTAGTATGTCACAAGGAACTACATTGGTTTATGAATCAGTAGTTAATTAACCATATAAATATCACTATCATATTCTACTCCAAACATTAGTACAAGACTAATTTAATTATACTGAAGTAATCAAGTTATTGTTAGCTATTTTGATACAGTGTACATAGGTTAATTTCATACCCTTTCGACACGGTACCTAGACAGGTTATCAATTAAATTGTAGTTCTACCACTATATTTACACTACTATTTCAAAGTTTAAGCTCAACTTAACTTTAACGTTGTGTTGTAAAACTTTGCCTTTAGCACTGGTCATCCTTATCTTCTAAGTCATGCTAAGTGATTACCATTAATACTACATGAATAGCTCAAAAGTAGTACATTTTAAAGGTTCATCAAATCCAATAATACCCAACCACGGATCGTAAGGGTAAAGTTGTATATATACTAGTTTAGTAACACTAATAAATGTTTACCTAATTATTGATCAAAAATCATTTATATGTTTACGAATTGTGTTTAGTCAACCTAATCTCTAGATATAATTAATAGTACGAGGCAAACATGCATACATGAATTATCCTAATATCATTGAAACTAATGTTTTCATAACCAACATAACAACCACAAACATCAAACAAGAACATCATGGAAATTATATAATGAAATAAAAGGGATAGAATTCACCGAATATACAAAAATAGCAAGAAACGTCTGGACAAAGACCCACATACAAGACCTTATAGTGGGGTAACCCGTACAATAAGACTCCTCCATAAGTTGCTACCCTCTATGCTAATCATCCACCGTGTTAAAATACTAAGCTACGATACCTAGAAAGAGAGAAAGAGTTCTCTCTCTCTAGTTTTACAAAAGACTAATCTAATATAGAGAGATGGTGTATAGAGAGATAGGTGTGGTGTATGAACGTAGAATTTCTTCAAAATGGAGAAAATATGATTGTATTTATAAGCTAAAGTGACCCCCCCCCCCCCCCCCCCCCCTCCACTTGGTCGACAACCTGGCTTCTTCGTCAGTGAGGGGGTTCTGTTTTGCTAGAATTTCTTGCACAATTATTTTCCTGGTTTCCCTAGATCCATCACGATGATTCATGTATATTGTCCGGTTAACTGCTGTATTCTTCATATTTCTAGACATTTGTTGATAGCCTTTGTATCATATGGGTTTATGCATATCTTTAAGATGACTTCATCTATGCATGATAAATGTCTTATTTAGGTCTTCTAAATGTAGTTGATTTTTCGGATAGTCTTTTGGGAGTAGCGGTATCAATCTTCACACAATCTTTACCGTTTTTAACCATTTTTGCTTCTTTTTATCTTTTTCTTCTCCATTATTCATATTCATCACTCTCTAGGGTCTAAAACCAATAAGTCACATAAAACAATAGTTTAATATTCGTTATTTTAGATGCCTAAATGCTACGAATGTGGCTCTTTATGCGTACATAAATATGTCATATTTGTGAATATCACATGTTATACTTATTCAGGGAACCATCTTGAGAAGGAAAATTGATTGATATTAGTGATAATAGAGTCAGACATGAAACATTTTGTAATTAGAATGAGAGAGAAAAAGAAGTAAATGATTTTAGGATTTTGCTATTACAGCCCCCAATGGGTTGTCCCTAAATAGTTGATATATGAATAATACGGTTGTACATTCGTTATGTATTTTGATTTCGAAAATACAAAGAGTGAGTTTTAGTTAATGTATAAAACGATAAAGTATGTAATAAACCTTTGTTGACTATCCATTAAGTTGTTAATAGCATTTTCCATAATTTTATGCTTAAATGATGTGTCTAAGAATGCTCGCTAGAGTGTGAAAGAGAACTGAAAAATGAATAGTTAGTATAATGTCACGTTTCTTCCTAAAGAAATGAACAAGGACTCAACATTACCCATGATAACAATGATGACAAGACTTTCTATGACTCATTAATTACCTACCTCTTATAATTAATTTTTAAAGAAGGCCCTAATTAATAGTAAATTAATAATATTATATTAAAAACTATACTTAGAAAATATAAATAGAATGTATAAAAGTTGAAAAGTTATAAAATTAGTTTAGTTTAAATCAATTCTCTCAATTAACACAAATACATTTATATTTTTACAACAAAAATTTAATTGAAACACATTCTGTAATTAAATAGAAACCATTGCATTGATAATATAATTATAATAAATAGTTTGTAGCGTTCATGTCTGTATTTACGAAATATAATTGTGTTTACACTTTAAAAAAATAGAGTTTTAAAGTTGTGTGTATATATAGGGTGTTTGAGATTGATAAAAGGTTCTAAATTAAAAATTGTAATATATTTTTTTTTATAATTAATAAAGGTCATATTACGTTATTCTAATAAGAAAAGAAATTAAAAACATTTTTAGTTAAAAGAAAAGAAAAAAAAAAGGTTTTGGCCTCACTACCTCGTCCTTTACTATATGTTGCCAATGATTTTTTGTCTAATAACATAAACAAGACAAATGACCATTAATTAAATTGGAGAAGGAAATATATCATTGCTTAAATATTGTTTTATTTAGACATATAATTAGACACATTGTACATACATATATATTATCTTCTCTGAGTTAGCTGGATAGGAAATCCATTAACCAATCTGGCCGACGGAAAGAATGACATTTGATCATCTTTTATTTGGCTCCACCTGAAACATGTAAATGTATTTGTTAATATATGCATATGTCCTTAGACATATGTTAAATGAAATCATACCTATAAGAAGTTACAAAATAATGTAAAAATAGGGCGATTTGAAGGCGAGCCAACTCTGCACCAGGACACAAACGAGTTCCTCCTCCAAACGGTGAATATGACACACTATTTCTCCAATTCTTCATATCCTTTAATCGCATATATACATTAGGCTAATTAGAATGGCCTTTAAAGGTATACGTAAATGTATCAACTTACATGGTTTTCGGGCTTCATCCATCTATAAGGATTGAAAGTAGTTGCTTCTTCATAAAAGTTTCCATCCTGATGAACAGCCGAAAGAAATGGAACTACAAAAGTTCCTTTGGGGATAACATAATCTACATATTATTGGATTGCACAAAACACAATAATTAGTAGTTTCAGGTTTGATATATATATGATGAAAGATTACATTATTTCTAAAAGCTAGCATAGCTTTATTACTTAATGGTAATAAAATACAATCTAAACATATAAATAAAGGTGGGAATAACTAAACCCTACTTTTATAGTTTTGGCTCGAAGCCGGATCAAGTTGGATTCAATATGGCTTGATCTCCTCTCAAAAAGCTTGAATATAAACATAAACATTGGATTTGATAACCAAATTATTAACAAATATCCAAATTATAACAAAACATAATTATTCGTCAAGTCCAAAATAAAATAAGTTTTAGTAATAATAGATCCTTATAAAATATATGTTTGATTAAATTTAGTATTTATATTGAATCTATATTCATATTAGTCCCTAAATGTGTGTGTTAATATATGTCGGATCGAAAAGGTCGATAAACTCGAATCTAGCCATTAAACGCTCGAGCTCGACTCGTTATTTGTTTTGAGCTCAATTTTTAAGCTCATGCTTTATCCCGGACTCCATAAAAACTAGAATCGATCGTGTCGAGTTCAAGGTCGAGTCTCTTTATAAACGCTCGGATTGCTGAAAATGGTGACCCGATTATGAGGGCGGTGAAGGTCAAAAAAATATAGGTAGCCGACTTGTCTCGGCTACCGCATAGGCAACGCCGCGATACTCAACACTTGAGCGAGAAATCGTATATTGTCGTTTAGATGACCAAGAAACGAGATGATCACCCAAAAAATTCATAAAAACACGTTACGGATTGATTGGAGTCCAATCATCGTCCCTAATCGACATCAAGATAAAAAAGAAAAAATAAGATTAGTGGTGGTCGATGCATGTAACCAATGAAATCATGTACCTCGAATATAGAGAATGATGTGTTTGAGGGCATTGAAGTGAGGTCTCGTGGGCCATGCATATATATAAACAGATTTGATGAAACCATATGAAATCTTCGAGCTAGTCGGTGAGAAACGATAGGGCCCTTAGTAGGCTGGGATTTACCGATGGATTCGCGATAGGAGTACTGCACGACTTGCATTCACAAATATATATGCTCGTTCAAATATGGCACGAACATACTATGCTGAAAGCTGGAAGCTTGGTACTAATAGCCTCTAGAGTATAGAGGGGCTATGGAGAGGCGTGCAAGTGTTGTGCGTTAAAAACGTGCATTTTTAAAAAAATATTGAAGGAAGTATAGGAAAGGATACCGTTTACAATGATGAAGTAGTTACAAGAAAATAAGTTAAACAGAAATGATGAACAAGAAACGTAATCGGCCAAGGCTCGTGATATACACGATTCCCTAAAAACAAATTCCGCGTGCATTCACACGTTTTGTTTCCCAGGGTACAATGGCAAAAACAGTTTATGCTCTAAACTGCCGGAGTTATCACTTGCCTGAAGTTGGTCGGAATAGCAAACAGAGAACGAAGAGATTAAGGTGTGTTTCTGTACTGAAATGAGGGTCGGTTTATATGCTCAAGAGAAGGAGCGTTTTTGGTTTAATGCATTTTTAATGGCATTAACGAGCCATTAAAAGCAAATCGTAACAGCTATTGACTTGCCAAAATTAAAATGGAAAGCTGTTAGGCATTAACCGAGAAAACGCGTAGCAAAAACTGGACCGCACATGCTCGAGATTTCGGAGCTGCATTCGTGTCCGCAGGTCGCGCGGGCTCGCATGAGTTTTCAACCCAAGCCCTTTCAGACCAAAAATTTGCCCCCCCCCCCCCCTGCGCGCGAGGCTGTGAGCTTGTGTGTATAAGTCACAAGCTAATTGAACAAGTGTTCAAAGTTCTTGCTTATAAACAACACAAATTTTGTCTCCACCACCGATGTGGGACAAGTTTCAAACAAAACCAATTTTGCACCAAACACCTATCTTTAGGCGTCGATATCTCATTCACCTTAACTCCGTTTTGGACGTATCATATATCGTTGCGAAGCTCTTTCTAAAGGCTACGCATACATATAAAATATTGATCGTAAATATTAAATATGTATTATTTATAGAGGTCCAAAGTTGATGAAAATATCATATTTTCATTAACATTTTCCAACAATCCCCCACATGAATGGAGATCGATCTTAACAACGCTTATTCCCGATGAAACTTCGGCAGTTGAATCCTGCATAGGATAGGTAGGTGTTACCCTTTGAACCTTCCCTTATGAAACGCACTTAGCCTCCTAACTGTCAGTAGAACTTGATGTCTTTGAACTGAGCTGTTATTTGCGTAGACGACAATACATTTCACACAGGACTCTTCCTGACAATGTCAACTCCTCATAGTCGTGTTCGTTATGGTCATGAACACTTTCCTGGTTCTGCGAGAGCTTTTAGGAATTACGCCCTTATAATTCCCTTCGAAGCGACCCCACTTCTCTCTAACATAGGTGATTCTTTAGAGATCATTATACCACATATGGTTATTTCTTAGAATCATTAAAAGCCGTATGCTTATCCTTCTCCTTGTCACTGATCTTAGGAATGGACTAGGAAGTTCGTGATTTATGAACTCCCTTAGATGGTTTAGGAGGTAGGTAAACTACCCCCACAGTGACCTCCCTTCATTCATACAACTAGGTTGTCCTATTGAACCCAAATCTTGGGATCTCCAGTCAACTGGGTTAGGTTTCCTTTGCATAAACTTGTTCATTCAAGGGCTTTAGTCCCATTCCTTTTGACGACTTGCTAACTAACTCTCTGCTTAAGCCTTTCGTAAGCGGATCCGCTATGTTATCCTTTGACTTCACATAGTCAATTGAGATAACTCCTGTTGAGAGTAGTTGTCGTATCGTGTTATGTCTACGTCGAATATGTCTTGACTTACCGTTATACATTATGCTATGAGCTCTGCCAATTGCCGATTGGCTATCACAATGTATACATACGGCCGTTACCGGCTTAGGCCATCTTGGTATGTCTTCTACAAATTGACGCAACCACTCTGCCTCTTCTCCACATTTGTCGAGGGCAATGAATTCAGATTCCATCGTTGATCTTGCTATAACCGTCTGTTTGCAAGATTTCCATGCTACAGCAGCACCTCCAAGTGTAAACACGTATCCACTTGTTGATCGAGAATCTTTTATATCAGATATCCAGTTTGCATCAGTGTATCCTTTGATAACAGCTGGATGTCTATTATAGTGTAGTCCATACTCTCGCGTGTATCTTAAATACCGAAGTAATCTTGTCATACTTTTCCAATGATCAGAACTCGGATTGCTTGTGTACCTGCTTAGCCTATTAACAGCGTATGCTAAGTCGGGTCTGGTACAACTCATTAGATACATTAGACTACCAATGATTCTTGAGTATTATAGTTGGGAAACACCTTCACCTCTATTCTTAGATAGATGTTGACTGGTGTCAATTGGAGTTCTAGCTAGGCCGGAATCCCCCACATTGAATCGCTCTAGAATCTTGTCGACATAATGTGTTTGATTTAACACAAGACCATTTTGGGTTCGTGTGATCTTGATTCCAAGGATCACATCCGCTAGACCATGTCTTTCATGTCAAATTTTGATTTCAACATATCCTTTGTTGATTTTATTATCTTATCGTCACTACCCATGATAAGCATATCATCTACATAGAGACATAAGATAACGTATCCATTTGGTGAATCTTTCACGTAAACACACTTGTCGTATTCATTTATTTTGAAACCACATTCTAACATGACGTGATCAAACTTTTGATGCCATTGTTTGGGAGCTTGCTTTAGGCCATATAATGACTTAACGAGCTTGCAAACTTTGCTCTCTTGTCCAGGGGCAATAAATCCCTCAGGTTGTTTCATGTAAATTTCTTCCTCTAAATCGCCATTTAGGAAAGCAGTTTTTACATCCATTTGGTGAACTTCCAAATTTCTTATGGCGGCAATAGCAAGTACCATCCTAATGGAGGTAATTCGCGTTACAGGCGAATACGTATCAAAGTAATCTAGACCTTCTCGTTGTCTATACCCTTTGATCACCAATCTTGCTTTGTATTTCTCAATACTTCCATCCGCCCTCATCTTCTTCTTAAAGAGCCATCTATAGTCTAGTGCAATACAATCTTGAGGAAGGTCCACTATTTCCCACGTGTGGTTTTGTAAAATAGATTCTATTTCACTTTTGATGGCTTCTTTCCATTGAAGTGCTTCTGAAGAAGTAACCGCTTCGCGGTAAGTTCTAGGTTCATGTTCCACCATGAATGTCAGGAAATCGGAACCAAACGATTTCTCAACCCTTGCCCTTTTACTTCTTCTAGGCTCAACCTCTTCTTCCACATGTTGTTCTTGTCCCTCATCTTGGACAGTCTCACCAACAGGTTTAGAGGAACTTCCAATTTTCGTGTTTAGACAAGGAAATATATTTTCAAAGAATGTAGCACTCCTTGATTCCATTATCGTGTTCTTGTGTATATCGGGATTCTTAGAATCATGCACAAGAAATCGATAGGCACTACTATTGTGAGCATATCCTATGAATATGCAATCCACAGTTTTGGGCCCTATCTTTAAAGCCTTAGGTGCCGGCACTCATACTTTAGCTAGGCACCCCCACACTCGTAGGTATTTGTATGATGGTTTTCTTTCCATCCATAGTTCATATGGAGTTTCTTCCTTATTCTTTCGAGGAAGCTTATTTAAAAGATAAGAAGCTGACAAGATAGCTTCCCCCCACATGTTTGGACTTAGTCCAGAACTTATCAACATGTCATTAACCATTTCTTTCAAGGTACGGTTCTTTCTTTCGGCGATACCGTTTTGTTGAGGTGAATAGGGGGCGGTGAGTTCATGTCTAATACCATGTTGCTCACAAAAGTTAGCAAATGGTGACACATATTCACCTCCTCTATCACTTCTAACAACCTTGATTTTCTTTTTGAGTTGATTCTCAACTTCATTCTTGTAAAGAATAAACTTATCAATGGCTTCATCCTTACTTTTAAGTAAGTATACATAGCAATATTTCGTGCTATCATCGATAAAGGTGATGAAGTATTTATTTCCACCTCTTGTGGGAACCGATTTTAAGTCACATATGTCGGTGTGAATCATATCAAGGGGTTCGGTTATTCTTTCAACCGATTTAAACGATGACCTTGTTTGTTTGGCCTCAACACATGTTTGACATTTATAGTTTGAATCAATATGGAATGATGGTATGCATTTAAATTTAATTAACCGACGAATGGAATTAAAATTAACATGACCAAGACGTGCATGCCAAATATTAGAAGACTCAAGCAAGTAAGCGGAAGTAGAACCAATCTTATTAATATCACGCTTAATCACCATTACATTTAATTTGAACATGCCATTAAGGGCATATCCCTTACCAACATACACACCATTTTGTGTCAACACGACCTTATCGGATTCAAACACCAAACGAAAACCAAACTTGTTGAGAAGCCAACCCGACACAAGATTCTTACGAATCTCGGGAACATAGAGCACATTGTTCAAAGTGAGCTCCTTCTCCGAGGTCATCTTCAGTATCACATTTCCTTCCCCTTTGATATCGGCCGTAGCCGAGTTTCCCATAAACAACTTTTCCCCAGTCTCGACATCCTTGAAGGTGGTAAACATGTTCTTGTCAGAGCAAACATGACGGGTAGCACCCATGTCAATCCACCATTCCTTTGTGTTTGATCCAACCAAATTGACTTCGGAGATCATATTAGTGACATCGGTCACCATAGCTGCAAAATCCATGTCTTCATTCACCATATTAGCTTGCCGGGGATTCTCCCGTTTTGGCATCTTGCAACTAGCAGCTCTATGACCCGGCTGATCACAGTTGTAGCACACACCATCAAACTTGTAAGGCTTTTGGGGCTTTTGAGACCTTTTCTTCATATCCCCAGCTTTAGGTCGGAGATTCCCGACCTTAGCTTTGCCTTTCCCACCATCCTTGCTTTTGTTACCCCTCGAGGATTGACCATGTTCAACAAAATTGGCTTTTGCCGAAGTTGGCAAGTAGCTTCCCTTAAGAGCTTTCTTGTTGTCCTCTTCGATACGAAGGCGAACTACAAGTTCCTCAACGGTAATCTCATTTCGCTTATGCTCAAGGTAGTTTTTGAATGCCACCCAACTTGGAGGTAACTTCTCAATGATTGCCGCAACTTGGAATGTCTCACTAAGCGTCATTCCTTCGGAGTGGAGCTCGTGTAAGAGAACTTGGAGATCTTGTACTTGACTAATCACGGTTTTCGCATCAACCATTTTGTAGTCCAAGAAGCGAGCCACTAAAATTTCTTTGCACCGGCATCTTCAGTTTTGTACTTGTGATCCAATGACTCCCATAATTCTTTGGCAGTCTTATAGTTGCAATACACGTTATACAACGCATCCACCAAACCATTCAAAACATAGTTTCGGCATAAGAATTCCGAATGCTTCCAAGCATCTACCGCACTCACAGCTTGAGCATCGGTCTCCCCTTCGTTAAGTTTGGGAGCGGATTCGGTCAATAACCTAGCAAGGTTCAACGTGGTCAAGTAGAAGAACATCTTCTGCTGCCAACGCTTAAAGTGCAAACCCGAGAACTTTTCGGGTCTTTCCGCGTGATTAGCAACGGTGTTCGCTAGTGGTACTCCCACTATTGAGCTCACCGTTGTCACGGATGTCATAATCGGTGTGAGCACGGTTGAGGTCACAAAAGGTTGAGTCGACATTCTGAAAATTCGCAAATTTAAAGAATTAGACATCTCGCTTTACAATTGTTAACAATAGATAATAACAATAATAATAATCTGTTTATAACAACAAAATTAATCTGTTTTATTGTTATTTTTCGAAACCCGTTCTGTTTTTAGAAAATTGTTTTTCAAACTTTCCATTCACTGATTTCAAATAACCAATAAGCTGTTTTCAATTTTTCCGTTCACTGTTTTCAAACTTAGAAAACTGTTTTCGAACAACCAATAATTTGTTTCAAGATATCCAATAATCTGTTTTCGAACAACCAATAATCTGTTTCAAGATAACCAATAATCTGTTTTCAAGAAAACTGTTTTCAAGATACCAATAATCTGTTTCAAGATAACCAATAATCTGTTTCAAGATAACCAATAATTTGTTTTCAAGAAAACTGTTTTCAAGATACCAATAATCTGTTTCAATAGAGTCAATAAACGCTTTATGTAAAATAAGATAAAGCAGAAAATAAACAGAATATTGTAACAAAAATCAGCTTATAAATGACTTAAAATAATAATCTGTTTATCAAAAGTCAGCTCACATATAAATGAAAACTGATTATTTCAAAATCTGTTATGCAATCTGTTTATAAAACAAGTTCCAAATAGCAATTTGAAATGAAGATTGCACGTAGAATTCTGAAACAATCGTTTAACAGCAACGTTCAAAACAAAACTCGTTTGTGATGAACGAAGGCTGACGTTTAGAAAAGTAATCAAAGCAAAACTCGTTTGAATCGAATCTTTTCTGATTATAAACGGTATTATAAATGTAAAAATTTGTTTTAAGACTATAGGAAAGGATACCGTTTACAATGATGAAGTAGTTACAAGAAAATAAGTTAAACAGAAATGATGAACAAGAAACGTAATCGGCCAAGGCTCGTGATATACACGATTCCCTTAAAACAAATTCCGCGTGCATTCACACGTTTTGTTTCCCAGGGTACAATGGCAAAAACAGTTTATGCTCTAAACTGCCAGAGTTATCACTTGCCTGAAGTTGGTCGGAATAGCAAACAGAGAACGAAGAGATTAAGGTGTGTTTCTGTACTGAAATGAGGGTCGGTTTATATGCTCAAGAGGAGGAGCGTTTTTGGTTTAATGCATTTTTAATGGCACCGCGAGGTTTGATACTGATTAGCAGAAACCACGTACTACTGATCAGCAGAAACCACTTACTACTGATCAGCACCGCGAGGTTTGATATAAAAATTTTAATCGGACGGCCAGAATTGGTTCTTAGCGTTTGTAGGTTAAGCCCTGTTCTTACCCGAACCCCACCCTATATATATATATATATATATATATATATATATATATATATATATATATATATATATATATATATAATATATATATATATATATATATATACCTTAATTTCATAAAAATAATTGTAGAAATTATTTGATATTAATGAAGTTTTAGAAGAAAACAAGAAAAAAATAAAATGTATCTAAAAGTAGTTGGAGGTGGGTGGGGAAGAAAGAGTGAGAAAAAAGTAATTTTTTGGATTTTTTTTTTTTTGTAATATTAATTGATTTTATATATAAATATATTGCTAGTTGCTTTTTTTATATAGCTAAATATATAGCTAATTGCTTTTTTTTTAGTAAGTTATTAAGTTAATTGTTTTTTATTTTAAGTTATTTTTTCTAGTTATATTAATGTATTTTTATTTTATAGTAATAAGAAAAAAATGAAAAATAATAAAACTGGTGAGTCCCAGATTTTGGTGTTATGGCTGAGGGTTTTTGTGGTGTTATGTTATGGATGTTGTTATGGTGATATGACCATAACACCACCAAAAACCGTGTTATGGATGAGAGTGCTCTAATGAGAGTTGGTTTTAAATAGAAACCACTTATATATATAAACGCTATAAGAATTATTTTTTAACCTTTCATTTAATAAAATTTATTTCATTTTAAAGTTATATATCTTTTAAATTATAAACTTTTAAAAAAAATAAAAATCTAACGTTAAAACGGATATTTAATTCTCTTTTGGAAAAATATAAACTTTTTAAATTTTGACGGTTTTTCCTTTTTTTACACATTGGTGTATATACTACAAATTCTGAATTTTTCAAAAAATGCGTGTATTTACTGATTAATACCACCGTATACACATGTGTATATATATGTATTCAGTGATGAATATATGGTTAGAATATAAGTTACGAACTAGTTTATACACCAGTAAATAAAACTGTATTCAGTTGTGTATACATATGTAATCATCTATAAATATATGGTTCAAATATGTTTTTGGCTAATTAGTATTTACATTGGTGTATATATTGAAACCTACAAAAAAAAATAGATCATCAAAAATATATCTAGTGAGTGCTTGTTGGAAAGATAATTAAATGTTTGTTCTATTAATGTACTTAGTTTTTCCTAAAATCTAATTATATAATAGATAAATTAATTTAAATGTAATTATTAATTTAGAATGTACTTTTACATAATTTGTTGAAAATAGTTACTGAAATTTTTAAATATTTGATAATTCCTATTTAAATTTATCTCATTCTAATAAAATATATAAATAGAAAATGTCAAATATTTGATAATTCCTATTTAAACTTATCTCATTCTAATAAAATATATAAATAGAAAATGTCTAGGGTTTAAAAGGCCCATTGGATTGTAGGCTAGATAAGTTTGTTTTGAGTTTAGAAAGTTTAGGTTTATGACTAGGGGTAGGGGTGTAAACGAGTCGAGTCGAATCGAGTATTGTCAAACTCGAGCTTCACTCGGTTGCTAAAACTCGAGCTTGAAAATCGACTCGAGCTCGATCGAGCTTTAAATTTCATGCTCGAGTTCGACTCGATTACTAAAACTCGTGCTCGAAACTCGACTCGACCTGCTTCATATACGTATTATGTTTATATATTAACAATAATTTAGTAATTATACGTATATAAAGGGGTAAATTAGTCATTTAGCAAAAGCTCGATAAGGCTCGCGAGCCTAACGATCCAAGTATCTTGGAGCTCGAACTCGACTCGAAATTTTACTCGAGTAGCTCTAGCTCGAGCTCGACTCGATTAAATCAAGTCGATTTCGAGTAGTTTGCTGGTCGATCTCAAATAGTTCTCGAACTGTCTCGTCTCGTTTATACTACTATGTATGACTTTAATATCAAACAAATAATTAGAGGCACCTTGATATTTGACATCTTCTTTTGCTTCCCTCATTAACCAAATAGCAATGCCACCTAAACGGAGAGTTTCATCGATCACCTACATCAAGATACAAATTTTGGAATGAGTAATGCTTACATTATGACCATACGTTAAGCGGTTAAGTTTCTTAGCGATTGTGTTTTCTTAATAAGCGGTTGATTATTTTTCCACCACTTTGAAATTTATCTTATTCTACAAAAGGTTTTTTCTTAATAAGTGCTACTATTATTTAATAGCGGTTAAGTTTGTGTTTTTTTCCTTAATCAAATAATCATTTCACTTTAGTATTTTAGGATATTCTTGATAGTGTGCTTCAGGTTTGTGTTATACAGGTGACAATTTAAGATTAGATAAATTTTCACTAAAGATAAAAGGTAACAAGTACGAATCTCATCGGCGTTAACTTTGTTGGGATATTTTACTAATCAAGCATAGCTTGAGCATGCATCCGACTCCGATTTTTGTGGGGACCACGGACCGAGGTGAATTTACTCATAATCGTATGTATCTAGTGGAGGGGATTAGATGTTTATATTGAAATTAGATTAATGTCCCGCGATAGCGCGGATAACGATAAAAATTGAATCGTAAATTTTACTTTTATGTAGATAATAAGTTATTATGAGAACACAATTTACATGTATAATAACATATATATCTTTACGTTTACACATGTCTATAGTTATAATAACATATACACATTTACATTTATACACATGTTTGGATACTTTGTATTAAGAGATTTTAGAATAACAATAAGGTAAATCATAGTTCAAATTGAGCGATTTATTAGTAAATTAGAATTATCTATTTAAGTGTAGGTGAAATGAAATAAAAATGTAATTATGTATTGTCAGAGGATGTAAAGTGAAAATAATCTTTGATAACATCATCAATTTGATCTAACGGCTGAAATCAAATAGGTTAATTAATCCAAAGGATCTTATTTCGCCATGTGGCATTTAAGGCCCCTCTTTTATTATATATTAAAGATATGTATGATGATAAGTAGTTATTATCTAATAAAACATTATTTTTTTTTATTATTTTGAATAATATTGTCCTGCCAATTTTGAATACCTTCGTATCAACCACCAATTCGTTACATATTAAATGTCTTTTAATAGACAAGATTTATTCCAAATGTTATATCTCACTGGTATCTATAATGTATCGGGTACTATCAATAAGAAAACCCCTATACAACACTTTTAACATTATCTTTTAATATCAATCTTTAAACTAAGGGTGTGCTTGGTTGAAGTTAATAGGGGTTAATCAATGGTAATGATAATCATTGATAGCGGTTGGTTTGTCATTAGGTAATCAATCATTTTCCACTATATCCATTAATAGACAATAAACCATTACTCAACAAAACGAGGGTAATGAAACTGGGTAATGATTAACCACTCTTTCATTGCTTTTCCCATTACCTTTCCCATTCTTCACTTTGAAACAACCGCCCTCTAAGTTTTCGAATGAATAGTGTCCCTCCCGTTATATTACAATTTCGTTTCATTAATACATATACCTCAATCATATTTTTGTTTTACACCACCGACTTTAATTATTTTCATTCTAAGCCCTTGAATTTGATTAGAGTTAATTACATCAATGGCCCATGTGCTTTATCGGGTTTTACGGGTTCAGTCCTTGTGCTTTTTTTTACAGGTTCAGTCCCTGTGCTTTCAATATTATTCGGGTTCAGTCCCTACATCGTTACGTCCGTTAGTTTGTCGTTAAGTTTGCTAGTTCGTCGTTAAACGAAGGGACCAAATCCAAAAAACATGGCAAACCATAGGGACCATTTATGTAATTAACTATTTTTAAAGAAAATTACGTGTGAATTAACATATTGAAAAGAATTTGTATAGAAAATATCATAACACAATTCTTTATAGATCAAATATAACTCCAATAACATATATTTTAAAAGTCAAGCTCGAATATGAACGTTGGCTTCAAATTGTTTAGTGAAGGTTTTGATTGTTGATTGAAGAGGAAGAGCTGAGGGTCTTCACTATTTGGATAAAACCGAATTGTCCAATTGGACCATTTGGATTGAACTATAAGGTTTGTATTTTCGGATATGTGGATCGGATATGACCAAAACTGAATTATTATTTTTGATTGGTCCTTGGTTCAAAAAGAAAACCGAATATTTCAAAAAACCCGAATAGTAAAGTACTTTTCCTTTATATATTATATATAAATGTATAACTATTAATCTTTTACCAGTTTATTCAATTATAACTTTCATACATATGATATTAAATTAACTTTAAGTTTTATACATATGATATTAAGTCAAATATTTTATTAATTTTTTTTATATGTTATGTTATTTTACACATAATTTTCTTTAAAAATAGTTGATTACATAAATGGTCCCTATGGTTTGTCGTAATTTTCAGATTTGGTCCCTTTATTTAACGACAAATTAACGGAATTAACAACGTAGGGACTGAACCCGAACAACTTTGAAAGCACAGGGATTGAACCCCCCCAAAAAAAGCATAGGGACTGAACCTGTAAAATCCGGTAAACCACATGGACCATTTATGTAATTAACTCATTTGATTAATTAGAATTTGATTATTACATTACTTTTGTTATTTCATTTCCCTTTCGTTTAACTTTTAACGGTTATCTATATAGCGAAGCGCAAATAAATAATACATCGTTTCTATAATTTAACCATTCTATTCTAAATTAATATTTAGATACAATTTTTATTTAATCTACAATATCTTCCCTATATGTTCAACCTTTTTTTTTCATGCATATTATTTGTATAATTACATAATTTTTAATAAATTTCTAAGCGTATTATGTAGAAATCTAAACTAGTTTATATAAAACCTTAGTATAAGACCATCATATCACATGACTTATAACATGTGACAAGGCATAATTGCATATAAGATATGGTAAAATGTTAAAAGTAAGTTATAAGGATTTTGGGGACTTACATGTTGAGTAAATGACATCGATTTGTAGTCTTCCCATGTTAACATGTCCATATCACTAGCCAAACTAAGTCTTTTATTCTTTATGTTATGGTGTTCATCCTACAAGATAAAATCAATACACATAATAATACTTCTTCAAAAAATTTCTCACAAGAAGTTTTAAGTTTGGAGCAACTCAAATCACATAATCATTCAAAATTTCAGATCAGATATGGATATTCACGTGTTTAATAATTACATGTTATATAAGTTTAATCAACAATGAAGAACTTGGTTTAATCTTTTACTATAATTGGGACAAAGTATTTAAAAAGACATATTAATAATAATTACTAACTTATTAACTCGCGTAATACGCAGACAACTATATCGAAAACAGTATAATATTAAACAAAAAACATAACTCTATATAAAAATATAAATGGAAATCTATTAGTCATGTATTCAAGATGATTATGTTACGGTGTTTCGTTTATGTCATTTGTTTATAAAATAATAAATGTGTATCATATATATTATGTTTTCCTTTTATATGTAAAACATTTGAAAAATAATAAATATAATTTTTTTTATACTAATAGTTTGTGTTTGTATGAAGAAAAAAAGTCCAATATTTAAAAGATAGGGTTAATGCACCCGAGGGTCACTCTACTATTCGTGAAAATCCAATTGGGTGATTGAACAAAAAAAATATATATAATATTTACCTAATTTTATAAAACCGTTTGTTTGGATCATTGGGACCCACCACGACTTGTTACAGCAGGTCATAAGATAAAATTCAATTAAAAAACATTTATCATTTAACATTGCTGGTCTTTATGTTGCCTTATTGTCACTGCTACTTGATGCTTTGCAATACTGGTACCGTCGTCTACCCCTTAACCTGAATTGTACAAAAAATCCACCTTCCAGTTTATCCAACGGCAGTTTATCGAAACTAAAATTAGCATGTTAAGGACTCTACTAAACGGCCGGAGTGAGTGAAACCGAATTCGTCGAAGGGGATGATCGGGCGGGGGTCGGATCGGATCTCGGAGAAGCGGATTTCGGCGGTGGTGGTGGTGATGGTGACGGAGATGGTGGTGATTAGGAGGAGGAGGAGGATGACGGAGACGGTGGACATTTTGATCGGGGAATTGTTTTTGATTGCTTTGAAAGGAAGGAATAACGGAACAAAACAAATCCACCTTCCAGTTTATCCATCTTGCCCTACAAAACAACGTATTTTAGTTTCGATAAACTGCCGTTGGATAGTTCATGTCCTAACAACCATAGAAACTGAAAGTGAAGAAGGTATAATTTTCGTGAAGAAATGAAAGTTTTATAGATTTAAACCTTGATGATAACCGTTCAAATATAAATCGTATAATTTACATTAATATCCAATCAAATGTTGTTTCATCTTTGGTTTCCGCAAATGTTGAGAAATGGGTGAAATTGGATGAAATTGGGTAATACTGGTGATAAATGGGTGAAATTGGGTAATAGTGGTGATAAGGGTTTAGTCAACAAGTCACAAGTCAACAAGGTCATCCGGTTCAGCAGGTTACCAGTCATCCAAATGACGAATTTAAACTTTTTTTAAAGCATGAGTGATCATTTTAAACATTTTTGAAAGTATAATGAAAACTTTACAACTTTTTTTTGTTCAATCACCCAATTGGATTTTCACGAATAGTAGAGTGACCCTCGGGTGCATTAACCCTTAAAAGATATATGCTTCGTTTTTTTTTTAAATATTAAATTAAAATATTAGTATTGAATTATTTAAAGTAGAAGAATTAATTAGTTTTATTTAAATAGTATAAAATCTAAGGGTTAAATTATTTAGTAAAAGATTAAGTTAAAATTATTAATAATGATATATCAAAAAGATCTAATGGCTATATTTTTTGGAAGACAAATTAATAAGTAATATTACTTCAAATAGATATTATTATGAAAATATGAGATTAAATCCTAATAAAACTTGAAATTCCAACCACTAACACGAACTATCTCTATACATTTTTCTAACTTAGAGTGAGTCATGAAAATTAGTCCTAATTTCAATATTTAATTTCCTACTAAACTTAGACAGAAAGACCAACACTTTTGATTTTTTTCTAAAATGTGAGTTTACTAGTATGTTTGGTCGTATATATATATATATATATATATATATATATATATATATATATATATATATATATATATATATATATATATATATATATATATATATATATATATATATATATATATACTTGCAAAGAAACGTACCAACAACTGATTAGCAGCTTGTGGAGAACCGGTCAAGAAATATATGGCGAAAAGCATAGTTTTAGCTGTTGTCTCATTTCCGGCGAATAGAAGATTGATAATGAAGTCAGCAATTGCATCATCAGGAAGACTGCCCTCCGCCACAAGTCTTCCAACCAAACCACCATCACATTCCTCACCACCTTCACCATTTCTCATATCTCTTATTATTTTATTAATCTTTCTTATTATATTTTTTCTTGCCTGCATAAACATCATATGTCAAGGATCAACTTTAAGGAATAAATGATTTTTGTAAGACATGGTACTAAATAATATAGAAAAAATTTCTTGATACGTACTCCACAAACTTTTAACATTTGTGGACTTACATTCATGGCAGTGTGATAAGCAAATCCAGGCAAACTAACAGGAACAGATAGACAACCGTCTACGAAGGCTGAGAATAGTTGTGCCATTTCAGCCACTTCCGTCTCGCTTGATACCCCTAGCAGCTGATTCACCATTAGGTTTATAGCCAACTGAAAGCCCACCAGACACAAGTAAATAGTAAATAGCTTAGTTCAAATTAAACACATAGTTCTTGTGGGTAAATCGCTTTTAAACTATGTAACCAAAAAACTTGATTTTTTTGATTGGTTATAAGTACAATGTTTCATATAAGAGATCGATGGTTCTCTAGTTCATGTCAACCTAGCATTAACAAAACTAGCTATTGTAATATACCGAGTGTATTATATAGTATTTATCTACTTTGGAGACTAAATGATCTAACCTTTCTGCAGACATCTTGAAGTAAAAGGCTTTGATTATCGTGGAATTTCGAAAATGTTTGGTTCAAAACAACTTGGATATCTGTCAAGAAATGAGATTTGAGGGTTTCGGAACGCATCATACTTGAAGCAATTGTATGAAGCTTCCGATGTCGATCTCCTTGGGCAGTAATTACACCATTCACCCCAACCAAATCTCGGAACGACTTTGGATAACTGGATTTGAAAAGTTTCCCTTCGTTGTGCATCACAAATCTATTAAAAATGGGATCAGCAGATACCACTGCTCTTTTACCAAATATATTGCAGGAGAATATCTTTCCATACCTAGCATTTATGTCAGTTCAACAATTTTTATTAAACTATATAACTTCAATCATCAATTTGAGACAAACAAAGCAACTTTTCAAAAACTATTCAAAAAGGGTAATGACCAACTTTTCTTGCCAAGTGCCAGGTAATTAATTACTTCATTCTACAGGAAAACTAGTAAGAGCTTCAAATAGTTTTTCAATTTTTTTTTTATATTTGTTAAATCAAGACTTACAAGTTACATCCATAAATTCAAAAAATGATGACATGGAGGTTTTATATGTGAGTCGGGTACTTTGAAGACGAAATTTGATTTAGATACAAAAATTGGGGTTTAAAACTTGAACCAAGCTCGATCGAGCTTTATATTTTAAATTCGATCTTTATATTTTAAATTCGAGCTCAAAATTAAGTATGATCTTGATTAATTTTATATTTGAAACTTGAGCTAGATAAATAATTGTTATATCACCTCGATTAAATTTAGTTTGTTTACTTATTATCTTATATAGTAGTAATAATTAGTATTATTAATTCTAAATTTAAAACTAACCTAGTCCCGAGAACGAATCCGACTTACCTAAACTAAACCGTACACGATTAGGTCCACTACCTATATGTTGGGATTAAAACTGTTAGTTCAATAGTTTTAGTTTTATTAATACTGCTTCATTAATACTGCTTGGTTAGTGCTTTTTCATTGATATTGGATGAAGACGATTAATACTGCTCCAAGACAGTTACTATGGCTGAAGACATGAAGACATGAGGACAGTTACTACTGCTGGTTACTACTTAAGATACTCATTACTACGGCCCGATATGTGTTTCTACTGCTCGAAGATAATTATGGAATTATCTTATTCCGCAAGTTTAGCGATTATGATTACAATAAAATTGTAATTGTTTATTAGTTGTTTCCTAGTTTAGCTAGGTTAGCCTCAAGGTCTATATATATATATATATATATATATATATATATATATATATATATATATATATATATATATATATATATATATATATATATATATATAGGGTGGGGATCGGGTAAAAACAAGGCTTAACCTACAAACGGTAAGAACCAATGTTGGCCGTCCGATTAAATATTTTATATCAAACCGCGCGGTGGCATTTACGTAAATAAAGAAAATTACGGAGAAACATTGGTTCTTACTGGTTTTTTTATATCCCTGGACAACATTCAGCACCTACCATTTTAGAAAATGCATCTAACCAAACCTCAAATTGTTTAGATATATAACATTTTCCATGTACTTCTCTGCCGAAAAACACAAAAAAATGTTCAAACATACGAAATTAAATCAAATAATGAAAATTGAAAAAATACACCTAATAAAATGCATCTAGTTCATCCAGAAACCTTTGATTTTTTCTTCTTTCTTTTCTTCATTTACATGCAGTACACATATAAGTAGTATACTTCTTCTTTTTTTATTTGAAAATCGACGATTTCAATTTTAAGATAAAAAACAATAAGATGGTTTTGAATTTGGTTAAATCTAATTTTAAGATAAAGATGAACTAGGTTTTGAATTTTAGGATTATGAAGAGAGAGAAGGAAAGTTTAATTGATATTTTAGGAAGCTTTTGAAGAAGATGAGATCGACGGAGAATGGAAGTCTGAGATCCGTTCTTACCGTTCGTATTATTCGAAGCGTTTGTAGCCGATCCCATTACTATATATATATATATATATATATATATATGTATATATATATATATATATATATATATATATATATATATATATATATATATATATATATATATATATATATATATATATATATATATATATATATATATAGATCCTTGTAGAAAGAGAAACACGTGTATTGATTGTACTTATTATCAATATATTGAGGCTTAATATTCGACAAGTATTATTGTTATTCGTTGTTTATTATTAAATGTCACCTAACAAATTCTTCATTTTTGGATGAGTTTTGGTTTAACTTTAAATAATCAGATGGAAAAATGATCATTCATGTTTAAATTAAGTTAGGGGTGTTTGTTTTCGCTTATCTAACGAACTTATTAGCTTACGTAATTTTTGATAAGCTCATAAGCTAATTTTTCCTAATTTATTAGTTTATCAAGTTGAGCTTATAAACTTAAATAAACGATAATCTCATAAGGCGGAAAAAAGAAGCTTATTAGCTTATTAAAATTTACATAAGCTCATAATTCTATTACATAAGCCGAAACAAACACTCCCTTAGTTTATTACGTTATTTTAGCTTACTAGTGCTCGATATTTTTCAATTTGTCTTTGGTATTTAATAAAAACTAGCTTCTTTCTAGTTTATATTTTTTCTAGAGTTAATTACTTAAATGGTTCATGTGGTTTACCGGATATAACGAGTTTGGTCCTTAGGATTTTTTTTTTTTTTGCGGATCCTGTTCATGTGGTTTGGATTCGTTACGGATCCAGTCCTATGTTTGATTTAAAATGACAAAAATATCCTTAATTCTTTATGTTTTAAATGTTTTTTTTATAGTTAATTAATCTAAACGAAAAATAAATTTTATTGCAAAATTAGACAAAATAAAGGTATCAAAAGTAATTACTAAAATAAAAAAAAAACACAAGTATTAAAAGCTCAACTGAAAACCCAATTAAACCGAAATAATCTAATAATTGATTTGTGATAACCCACAACACTATTAATGCCTCCATAGCCTACAACACCTTCACATCCCACACCTAGTCGCCGACCATAGCCGATGAAGTTGTCGGATTAGAGGAAGACGAAGTGACAGTGAAAGTGCAATTGTTTTTGATTTTTTTATGATATAAATTATAAATTAATAATTAAAACTTGAAAGAAAAACATTAAGTATATTTTGGTCATTTTAAATCAACGAAGGACTAGATCCATAACGAATTCAAACACAGGAACATGATCCACAAAAAAAACCCAAGAAACCAAACCTGTTATATTCGGTAAACCACATGAACCATTTAAGTAATTAACACTTTTTTTTAATTATTTTTTGAAAAACAAATATTATATTATTCTGCATAATTGTTTATTTTTGTCTATTATAAAACTCAAACCAATAACCTCTAACTCAATGACGGTTCACATACCGTCAACCTCTAGTCCTTTTGTTTGTTATGTTGTTTTATTTATATTAATATGTTAACAAACAAACAATAAATAAATAAATACTAAAAATCAGCTCAATAAATAGTCACGAGACCTAATTAGAAAATGAAAAAAGAAATGAATTACTTATTTGAAAAAAACAGAAAAAATAAAAATATTTTTGATTTATAGAAAGTATAAATCTTGATAATCACAGTCTTTAAAGTTTGGGGTAAAACACAAATACAATCCTTATAGTGTTTTATCCTAAACTGACATCACAAATGCAAGATATGGTTTTAAGTTAATGTATAATTAAATAATATGTGATTAACCTATTTAGCCATAACCTATAATATTATTTGTTATCAAAACTTAAAAACAATTATCATTTTATACCCCTCATGACATAACTAAAAAGATAATATCTAATATTATAGTTATCAAAACTTTATTTTTAGTACTTTATATCCCCAATAACATAACTAAAAAGTTTGAGTGAACTTGTCAAAACATCCAGAAAATCAGTAAAGTAGTCAACAAAGCGTACCCTAATTTACGTAGCCTTGTTACTATTTCGTTCTCAAAATGGAACTTAACATATGGAAAAATTATTCACGTTACTTTAATTATTTATCAAGCTTTTCAATTGTTCCTTAGTACTTGCTAGCTATAAAATAAAATAAGACTGAAAAAAAAGGTTGTTGATACTAATAGAACTCATTACCAACTTCGAACATTATTCGAAACGGCTAAATTTTATTTCGTTTGAAAACAAAGCCAACCTATAAAAACTGTTGTGTTTTTTTTCTTTTGTCATAAATGTCTATTATTTTAATTCCCTTGAAAAAAAAAATAGAAGAAATAAAATGAAACGTGTAGAAGTGTATTGTGATCCGGATCCCATTCCATTGCCTCAGGGAACGGCATATGTATTAGTAGTTAGATAATACCAATCATTTTTGTGGTGAAATAATATAAAAAAACGTTTTCATTCAAACATGGATAATAATTATTCTTTGTATCTTGATCATTCAAAATTTATGTATTTATTTTTTGAAACATATAAAATTGTGATTCATGTTAACAACTAAACCACCAACTTTAGTGTTATCAAATATAAGTTTACCAAAGTCATCTAATCAATCAAAATCACTTCTACCTAAGTTAAACCTGTAAACCTCAACATTTAAATTTTGATGATATTACATTTTATTGAAATAGAATCAAATTTAAGGTAAGGTCTTATGTACCTTAAAACTTGTTGTTGAACAAAAGCAGTAGGATTCGAACTTGCAACCGCATTATACCAACGAATGCTATCCCCGACCAAAGGCCAACCTCGTCCTCCTGGAGGCAATTTTGTCTTGTTTCTTTTTAAATCTATAGTTTTTGCCATATATATCACAAGCAACAACATAGGGATCACGTAGCTCCATATGCCCATTCTTTCTTGAACCCAATGGTGGTTGGCTGGGTTGTGTGGGGGGTGAAAGGTGTGTTGGTGGAGGTTTTAATTCTTATGGCATTTGCTGGCTTTTAAAGAGAATAAAATTAAGATAAATATATTTAAGTTATGACCCTTAGAGGGTCACATATGACGACATTTTAGTTGGAGTAAAACATGATATTTAAGTTATTTTATGTTAAAGTTTACTTCTAAATTTTAATATTATGTTCTTTTATTTTTATGAATGTGGCTTTAACTTCACCACAAACTTAAAAATATATTATAAATTGTAACATATAAACAAAAGTCAGTTAATGTTATCATTTTAGGATTTTTAAAAAACATAAAACACAACCGTCATTTTGTAATGCATTTTGATGTTTAAATGTCTATTTTTTTTCCCCAGGGCTACATGTTTTTATTTTTCTTTATATTTGTTCTTAGATCTTTATTTTCATTTTTTACTTTTTGCTTTTCAATTTTTTGTTATTTTATATATTTTCTGGTTATGCTAAAATTTCAAATTAAATAAATGAGACGAAGTTAAACCACCCATCTTTTATAGGTTTTTTCTTAAAAAATTCTTATAAATATTTTATTTTAATAATTTATGAGATTTCATATTAATGAGTGTTTATTTATGTCGCAGTTTATAAAATATCTTATAGAATTGTTATGTTTTTTTTTTGTTTAAAGTTTTGAATAAGATTTTTTTCTTTTCTTCTTTTTAATTAAAGGAGGCTCCGCTGCAATGCGCGGGTAACCTCCGTCGTTATTGATACGGTTGCAGATGGCCAAAAGGTGGTACTTGTGGTTGGGAACGAAGCGTATGAAGGCACCATGGTTCGGGGAGTTTGTTTCGTCACATGGGAAGCTTGTTTGGCTCTAAAAGACACTCCGGGACTCACTGCGACGCAACACGAAGTCACCACGCCGTAGCTAGAAGTTGGAAACAAGGTCTGGGCTTACTGGGTACTCACTGCGACAAATCCAAACTTGATACGCCGCAGCGTGGGTAGTTTTTGGGAAATGCTCGTTTTGCTAGCTTGGGTGCGACGTAGTCATGCACCACTGCACCACAGTTATGTTGCAGACCAATACTTATGTTTTTAAACTCTCCATTTTCTTGTCTTAAATGTCCTAATTAATTTCTTTTATTTCCTAGTTATGTTCTCGTTATATGTAAGCGGTTTTACTGGTTTAAAACTCAAAAATTTGATGAATAAACACTTTGAAAGGTTTTCCTTTTACTAAATGTTGATTACAATTTGCCATTTTCATTTCTAGATCGCGTTTATCTAGTTTGATACGATAATTCAAGTAATATGTCTTGCTTGATTATCACAGTTAGTCGATTTATAGGTCTAAATCGATTAGCAAACTATCTTGTTCGTGTGGTTTCTGATGCGATTCGCATCATAAGTGGTATCAGAGCCACAATTGGCTCTTGATTTTGCAACAAAAAGATGAATTTCGATTACGCAAATTTTCTTCAAAATATCCGTGAGGCGTTACGGAATTTACCGGAGGGTTCTACAGGGGCAAGGCGTGGGGAAGTTAGAACCGTTGATAAATTCAAGGTGAATTAGTTGCCGGACTTTATGGGTGGAGCGAACCCGGAAGAGTACTTGGAGTGGGAAAGAAAAATAGAACAATTTTCGATTTTAAGGAATTGGAAGATGACAAGAGGTGCAAGTATGCTATTCTTCGTTTGGGAATGAGTGCTTCTTTGTGGTATGAAGGTGCTAAGAACAAGAGACTCCGTGCCGGGAAGGAATTGTCCCTAATGTGTTAACGACTACAAACCTAAGGGAAATTACAAAAATAAAATCTAAAAAGAAAAATAAATACAAAAATGAGAAAAGAAAAAAGTAGAACCCGGTTGTAGATATCGAAATTCCTCGTGGAAACGCTTTGCTGAAGATGCCAGACTCAAAAACCGGTTGCTGAACTTACTTCAAATCTATGAAAAACTAAAATAGAAAAACTAAACACAAATATTAAAACTACAAAAGAAAAAAAATAAAAACTAAAATAAAAATAATCAAGTTACGATGAATAAACAATAATAGTAGACTATTTTTCTAATAGAGAAAAAGTGTAAATAATAACATTGCAAAAATCACAAAATCCCGCGGAAGGCTCCACTGTGGCGCACCCAGTCACTGGTGCGCCGCACCATCTGACTCTTTTTTTTTCTTTTCGTTTTTTACTTTTTTTGGTTTTTTCGTTAGTTTTCTTCGTACCTAAAAACCGAAACTGCAAATAAAACGTTAAAAACCCCTAACTCTAAATAAGAAATAAAAAATAAAAAGAAAAATGAAATAAAAATTAACTAGGAAAATAGAAAAACAAACCCGGGTTGCCTCTCGAGAAGCGCTAATGTTTCGACCGAGTCTTTAGCTTGACTCGATAAGCTCCGTGATCAGGTGTTGATGGCATAAAAGCCATCCTCGATCATCATCCCATTTTCATCGTCCTCTTCATGATACAGTTTGACTCGTTGACCCGAGACGATGAATGAATCTCCTTTCTCTTTCCAGAGCTCGACGTATCCTGAGGCAAATGCTCGTCTCACGACGTATGGCCCTGTCCATTTTGTTCGTAATTTTGGAGCCTTGAATTTGTACTTCGATTGGAAAAAAGCACTTTATCTCCCTCCTTGAATTCTTTGTGAAGGATTGTTCGGTCGTGAAATTCCTTCGTTCTTTCCTTGTACAATCGTGAACTCTCGTAGGCTTGTAGTCGCAATTCGTCCATTTCGTGGAGCTGTAAGAACCGCATGTCTCTCGCTAAGTCCATGTCAATGTTACAGTTCTTCAAAGCCCAGTACGCCTTATGCTCAATTTCGACCGGCAAGTGGCATGTCTTCCCGTAGAGTAGTCGATACGGGGTAGTTCCTATTGGCGTTTTATACGCCGTCCTGAATGCCCACAATGCGTCTTCCAACTTCCTTGACCAAATGTTTGGATTATTGTTGAATGTCTTTTCCAAAATCCGTTTAATTGCTCGATTTGTATTCTCCACTTGGCCGCTCGTTTGAGGATGGTACGATGTAGAAAATCGGTGATTTACTCCATATCTCTTCAATACCTTTGCTAATTGAGCGTTTGCGAAGTGGCTCTCTCGATCGCCGATTAAGGCCTTTGGTACTCCAAACCTGCAAAACAAATTTTTAAGAAAATCAACAACCACGTTAGCGTTGTTAGTAGGTAGTGCCTTTGCTTCAACCCATTTGGAAACGTAATCTATAGCAACTAGGATATAAACATTTCTATTTGAAGGCTTAAATGGTCCCATGAAGTCGATGCCCCAAATATCGAAAACCTCGCAAACTTGAATCCCTTGCTGTGGCATCTCGTCCCGCTTTGTGATATTCCCCTGGCGTTGACACGTGTCGCAAGTGCTCCCCAGTGTATAGGCCTCCTTAAAAATCGTCGGCCAGTAGAACCCTGCATCAAAAACCTTTTTACCCGTCACCGTTAGTCCATAGTGTCCTCCGGTTGGCCATGATGGCATTCGTCCAAAATCCTCCGAGTTTCTCCTCCGTATACACATCTTCGCACCATTCCATCAGCACACCTTCGAAACAAGTACGGCGCGTCCGAGTAATAGTATTTAGCATCCGAGATCAATTTCTTCTTCAGTTGATAGGTTAGGCTTTTATTGACAATTCTCTCAGCTAAATAGTTTGCAATATCCGCGAACCATGGAGCATTTCCGTCTTTGTTGCTGACATAAGCTAAGGTCTCACCCGGAAATGTGTCATTGATCTCCCTTTCCTTCAACTCCCCCAAACTTGGGTTCTCCAATCTGATCAGATGATCTGCTGCTACATTTTCAGCTCCCTTCTTATCCTTGATCTCGATGTCAAATTCCTGCAACAATAATATCCAACGAATTAGTCTAGGTTTAGCATCTAATTTAGAAAATAAAAAACTTAAAGCAGAATGATCCGTGAAAACTATAGTTTTGCTCAACACTAAGTACAAGCGGAATTTATCAAAAGCAAATACTACTACCAAGAGCTCCTTTTCCGTAGTGGTGTAATTTTGTTGGGCTTCGTTCAGTGTCTTGCTGGCAAAAGAGATTGGTCAAAAGTGTTTGTCGATCCGTTGCCCCAAGACAGCCCCCACCGCAAAATTGCTGGCGTCACACATCAATTCAAAAGGCTGAGACCAATTCGGTGCTACCAATATGGGTGTGTTGGTGATTCTTTCCTTGAGTAAGTCGAAAGCCTTCAAGCAATCCTCTGAAAAGTTGAAAGATACCTCCTTCTCTAATAATTTCGTCATGGGACGAGTAATCTTCGAGAAATCCTTGATAAACCTTCGGTAGAACCCTGCATGTCCCAAAAAGCTCTGAATTGCTTTCTCGTTCGTTGGTGGTGGTAATTTGGCGATGACCTCGATCTTTGCTTTATCCACCTCTATACCAACTTTTGAAATCTTGTGGCCAATTACAATTCCCTCGCGAATCATAAAGTGGCATTTCTCCCAGTTTAATACCAAGTTCGCCTCCTCGCATCTTCCTAGCATTTGATCCAGATTCTTCAAGCATGCATCGAACGACTCTCCAAAGACTGAGAAATCATCCATGAAAACCTCCATCGTCTTCTCTACCATATCTTGAAAGATGGCTAGCATACACCGTTGAAAAGTAGCTGGTGCGTTGCATAGGCCAAATGGAATTCTTCGATATGTGTATGTCCCGAACGGACATGTGAAGGTGGTCTTCTGCTGATCTTCGCGGTCGATGGGTATTTGAAAATACCCTAAAATCCGTCCTGGAAGCAGTAGAACTCATTCCCCGCTAGTCTTTTAATCATCCGGTCCATGAGGAAAATGGTCCTTCCTGGTTGCTTAGTTGATCTTGCGGTATTCAATGCAAACTCTCCATCCTGTGACCGTCCTTGTTGGAACCGTCTCATTTATGTCATTCATTACCACGGTCATACCTCCCTTCTTTGGCACACAGTGAATAGGGCTCACTCATGGGCTATCTGAAATTGGGTAGATAATTCTTGCATCCAACAACTTAACAACTTCCTTTTTAACGACATCTGTCATATTCGGATTTAGCCGCCGTTGTCTTTGAACAACGGGTTTTACGTTATCAAGAAAGTTTATTTTATGTTTGCAAAATTCGGGGCTAATTCCGGGTATGTCGGATATACGCCAAGCAAAGGCCTTTTTATAACCTTTAAGGACTGTCAATAAACGAGCTTTTTCGTCACCCGAAAGTGTGACGAAATAACAACTGGTAATAAATTGGTACCTTCCAGAAAAGCATACTCTAAATGTACCGGTAGTTGTTTCAGCTTCAAGTCGGTAGGTGGTTCTTCAGTCGAGGACTTTATCCTCATGCTCTGGTCCAACTTCAGTTCCTCTTTATGTAACACTAGGATTAAACACAAAAGTTTTTTATTTTTTATTTTATAACTTCTACAACGTTAACGGTTTACTACGTCTATTACATAACTTAAACAAAATAAAAGTTATTGTTTTACTTCAACTAAAATACTATTTTTTTTAACACTTTGAGCGGAAGCTCATTACAAAAGGTTTAAGGTCATATTAAGGTCCCCACCCGTTCTTTACATGCTTGCCTTGCATTCTAGAGAT
This sequence comes from Senecio squalidus, assembly GCA_910822075.1. Lineage (NCBI taxonomy): Eukaryota > Viridiplantae > Streptophyta > Magnoliopsida > Asterales > Asteraceae > Senecio > Senecio squalidus. Next base: position 17,050,810 of record CAJVGC010000592.1, read on the forward strand.
CCTTTTTACCTACAAACACAACAATCAACGAATTACATTAGCGTTAAGCTAGTGAATATACTTAGTCACATATTAATACATCTCCAAGACTATTTAAAGTCTTATCATTCTCTTCTTCCAATTATATATAGTTGGTTCTTACTTCTCTCCGACTATTAAAAGTCAATCACATACCCTCGCGGTATATATATATATATAGTTAACTCTACTCTTTCCCGACTAATGAAAGTCGATTCTATTTCTTATCGACATATAAATGTCTTCTCTATTCTTCTCTATCATAATAATAGGTTAGGGTATCATCCCCATACTTAAACTACCTTAAAGTTCACTAAAAACTGGTCTAGGTATCGAATGCGGCGCATTTAGCTCAACAAAAATCAACCAAGGCTACTGAGCTCAGAATGCGGCGCATTCTGGCTCAGATGCGGCGCATTCTGGGCCTTGGCCTGGCTGATTTCCGAGGATTTCCTGCAGTTATACGTTAGTTTATGATATTTCTTGTCACACCCCGCTAAAGCGGAAACACGGAATGTGAAGAGCTGGAAGATCATTACACGGGTTATATGAAACATAATGGCATTCAAGTCATAGATTAAAATAAAAGTGTTTACAATTCAAGTCAACCAAGATGTTTAGTTCACAAATACATAGTTTAAAGTTTGCATTAAAAATTCCCAAAAGTAATGAACAAGTCTTTTCCCAATGTGGTTCACACACGACCGCCTTGACCCGTCCATGCCATGCATTCCATACTTACACTAAATTTCCTGAAACATAAGATAAAGTGTCAACTACGAAAGTAGCGAGTGAGTTACAGTTTAAGTAGTTCGGCAAAATATAAGTTAAGTATATAAAAGTAAAAGTTTCCAAAAGGAGGTTAGCGGAGAAAAGTCGCTTAAAAGTTATATACTTTTTAAAGTTCAAGTAACGGGCGAATCGGTGCCCTAAAGTTCGTAAAGACTAAGTAGAGTCAAATTTAGTCAAATCGTAGTTGCGGAAACAGTCGCTAAAAGTTCGTAAATTTATGCGTATAATTGACTAATTAGATTTCTTGTATCAACCTCTTGGCATCTTAACTTAAGTGTTCACACTAAACCGATTGTTCAACCGTGAGGCCCCTTTCCCCGCCTATCCTACGGGAAGTTGTTCAAGTTCTTAGTAATATGTACTTAGACTGCCATCTAAGCAAGGAACGGTTCTTTCCTAAGTATCGATACCCATAATTACTAAACGGCTCTGTAGTTAATAGTGTGTAAAGTTCTAGAAAAAGCAGCTGGGCACTAAGTAGTTTTGTTTAAAAAAAGAGATAGTTGTTCCGTCACTTAAGAGTCATGTTATAGTTCCATCAAGGGTCGGTCCCGCATACAAGCTTCAATAATTAGTTTAGCCGAAAAAGGGGGCAAGCCGATAAGTTCAAGTAGAGTAAAAGTGTTTTACGCATAAGAGTTCAAAGAGTTTGTCCAAAAATAGTTCAATAGTTCCAAGTCAAAATAGTTCATAAAAGTTCCAAGTCAAAATAGTTCATAAAAGTTCCAAGTCAAAATAGTTCATAGTTTGTAATAAGTCAAAGTTCACAAAGTTGCAATTTATTCATAAATGTTTTCAAGTACAAATAATCTTATGTTTCCCCAAAAATCATGCAAAATACATATAAAATAAGGGGTTGTAACTCACGGATTGCGAAGAATAAGACACGGAAATTCGGTCGGAACGGTAGCCGGGAATCACGGATTGCCTATAATACCAAGATAGTTTAATAGTTATTATCTTATTATGTTCTTAATATAGTAGTATAGATAACATTTTATTAAACTTTAAGTGTCAAGGTTAAGTAATGTCCAAAATAGTCCGAAAAGGTAATTGTTACGTTTTTGTCCAAAAGTCTGATTTAACGTTTATTATTATTATGTCGTAAGTGCTTTTGCTCGCTGAAGTGGTTTATATTTTTCTAAGGAAATTTGGGCAGCGCTTCCGCGCCCAAATTTCAAATCCCAAAAATGTACAATCCACTTCCGCTCACAAATCACCTAAAACACGATAACATATATAATATAGTCCACTTTAGTCCGATTTAGTCCATACATGCCTCAAATGTTATTACTTTTACATATTCAGTCCCAAAATGTTATATGTCAAAAGTCAGCGGGTCAAACATAGTCAAAACGTGCTAAAAATGACAAAAACGACAAGTTTCGAAAAAACCAGGAGCTCTGTGCGCCGCTGTGACCACTGGAACGGTGCACAGAAGCTGAAAACTTCACCCGCTGCGTCGTCCTGGTCGAAGGAACGGCGCACGGGTCGCGGGTTTTTGAACTTTTGTTGCAAAACGTATTTTAAGCCTTAGATTTCGACATGTAATAGGTTTAAACTTATTAAAACATCATTTTAACAGTTTCTAAAGTATATTAAGTCACAAATTCGTGGATCTAAAGGTTATTTCGTTTAAAAACGTATTTGACCATAAAAAGTCATAGATTTGTATAAAAACTTATTTTGAACCGTTAGATCTTACATGCAAGAGTTTATTTGTATAAAAATAGTGAAAAGACATAAATCTACCGGAGGAAAAGCTCGGATGATGAGTTTTGGCCGGATTTAAGCTTCAAAAATCTTTACAAGATTGGTCCTTTTTCGAAATAATCGACACCCCTTGCTTCTCTTGATGTTTGGATCGATTTGTATGGATAGAAAATGGATTTTGATGGTGGAAAATCACTGGAACAAGTGAGTTCTTGAGAAGTTTTTGGAGAGAAAGTGTAAGTGTGTGTTTTGTTTTTGTAAAATGATTAAATGAAAAGGATAAAAGAAAATGATAATATGGGGAGTTGGGGGACTGCAACATAGCAGTAATTATGGCCTATTCCCGTGATATATTGGTTTAAAAAGTTGAGAAAACGAGGCATGCAAATAATTCAAATTTATTACAAATTTCGTCCTGCAGGACGGCGCACATTGTGATTCCGGCGCACATTGTGATTCCGGTTGTGATTCCGACGCTGTCGCGGTTCCGATAAAGGAAAAGTTAAAGACTAGATAGACCGAAAGAGACATAGAGTATAAAAATGCACCTGGAATTAGACGGTTGTCACATTCTCCTCGGGTTGAATGAAATTTCGTCCCGAAATTTAGTTCCTCCCATCATGAAGAAGTGTTCTCGAATAGATGTGGATATTTTTGACGGAATTGGTCTTCACGCTCCCATGTGAATTCGTGATGACGTCGGGAATTCCACCGAACCTTGATTATTGGAATACGGCTCTGCCTGAGTTGTTTGACCTCG
>CAJVGC010000592.1:17054192-17138410 GCA_910822075.1 Senecio squalidus
TGAAAAACTAAAAATCAACACTAAATAAAATATTAAACCAAAATAGAAAAATATAAACTAAAAAAAATAATAATTCAAGTTACGAAGAATAAATAAATAGTACATATCTAATAACGAATAGTAAAGTACAATATAACATTACAAAACATGGCCTGCGTCGATGTGGCATCAGGTGAACTACATCGCAATACCTGTAGCTCTGTGACATGTTTGTTTTTCAACTCCACTGCGTCGCAACGTCGTCCTACTGCGGCGCAGTACATGTTACATTTTTTTATTTTTCGTTTTTAACCTCTCTTTTTTTGGTTTTTTTTATTGTACCTACTAAATTAAAAATTAAAAAGAAACATTAAAATGTCCTAAACTATAAATAATAAATAAAAATGAACTAAAAATTAAAATGAAAAAACTACAAAAAATAAAATCAAACCCGATTTGCCTCCGAAAAGCCCTTGTTTTCTAACGAGTTGTTAGCTTGACTCGAAATGCTACGACTTATGACTTCATGTGAAGGTCGCGATTTCTCTCGCCTTTCTTTCCTGCGTGTTCTCCAGATTCTAAGAATCCTTCCCTCGACTCATATCCGACATGATCACCAAATACTATGGCTTCTCTCTAACGCCGAGAACTTTGCGATGTTTAAACCAAACGTCATGCCATTTTTGCTCCTCAGAAAATAATAAAATGTCATCTTCTCGGTTCATGAACTTGCATCCGTCATCACATCCATTTTTAACAAAATAATCCTCCTAAGCTTGTTCCAATATTCACACTTCAACATCTCAATTCCAGCATAAACTTAACCTTTTCTCGACATGTTAGGATTAAATCAAAAGGATCATTAGATATACCTTTCAAACGTGAATCCTCCAATAAGGTTGCACCCGGATGAGAGTCAATATTCAATATCTTCCAAATCTAAACCCGATTCTTCAATCGTAATATTTGTGAATGTCTTTTCAAACTCCTCAAGCTTTTCCAAAATGCTATCCAAGTCCTCGAGTTCTTCCTCAAATGGAATATCTAAGAAAGTAGTACCTGGATGAGCTATTAAGTATTCGATCTCTTCAAAACCAAATCCTAGTCGGATTCTTAACCACATGTTTTAATATTCTTCTCAAATTCTTCCAACTCCTTTTTCAATATGGGATCAAAATCCTCGAGCTCTTTATCTCCCTCATTCTCAACCGAAGCTTCATCTTCCAACTCAAGGATTTCCTGCACATCTAAGTCAAACATATCGTCAATAACATCAATTCGAAAACAAGTTTCATCAGTGGAATATGAATATTTCTTAGCTTTGTCAAAAGAAAATTTATTCTTTCATCCCCAACCCCCAATGAAATATCCTTGTCCTGACACAGATGATAGCATCACGGTGTTTAAAAATGGTCGACCTAAGATTAAAGGGACCTTACTATCCTCTTCCATCTCTAAAATAACAAAATCGACAGGAAAAGTAAACTTTCCTACTTGTACTAACATATTTCTGCAATTCTAAGGGATATTGAAGAGATCGGTCAGCTAATCTAATGCTCATACGTGTAGGTTTTAAAACCCCTAAAGCTAATTTAGCATACAAAGAATATTTCATCAAATTAATACTTGCTCCTAAATCCGCTAAAGCTTTACATCTATGTTTTACTAAAAGAACAAGTAATAAGAAAACTCCCTGGATCATCCAGCTTCGGTGGAAGTTTATTGTTTTTCATCAAAGTCGAGCACTCCGCATTCAAGAAAGAAACTTGTGCTTCCGATGAATTCCCTTTTCCGTTATAAGCTCCTTGATGAACTTCGTGTAATTCGGCATACCTGAAATCAAGTAAACAAGAGGAACATTAATATAGACTGATTTAATCATTTCACAAAATTTACCCTATTGCTACTACATCTTTTCCATGCTCAACCGTTAAGGATATGGAATTATTGGTTTATATGCCTTACTCGGTGGATCCTCCACTGGTTCCGATGTTTTTGCTTTAGATTGAGCCTGAGGTAAATCTTCCTCTTCGTCCTCAATCTCTAAATCGTCTGTGGAAAAAATTTCGGTTTCTGACCCTTCACTCTGGCGCCGTAAGTATGATTGCGTCGTAGAGGGCTCATTTTATGGGTCAGTGCGTAACATTGAAGCTTGTTGCGGCGCAGCATCTAACGAAAATTATGCATATTCTCCGTCTTCATTCTCGTCTCGATTCCCCCAATTTAGTTTGTGAAGTGTCATGATTGCATTCACGTGTTCTTCTCTCATTCCAGGGGGTTGGTATTTTAAACCTTGATTGTTTGAATTGTGGATTGTTTTGCGGTCTCGGGTTTGGTTGCGTTTTACTCAGTAATTGGCCCATTGGCCTATTCGAAAACTGATCGTTCATACGGTCAAAACTTCGCTCCAAGTCTTGAATTGCACCTTGCGTATTTCTCTTCCCTTGCTCGATGTGATCGTTTAACACCTTAATTCGATTTGTCACCGCGTCATTCTTCGCATTTTGTGTGTGAATAAACGTCTTCATTAAATCTTTCAAGCCTGATCATCTTCATCCTTCGGTGGATTATATCTTGGTGGAGATCGTGAATAATTACCTTGCCATCCATATTGTTGATCACCTCGTTTGCCAATTTACTCTACGGTTTGGGTAACCATATTGCGCATAATTTGCATCCCGGTCTACAATCGCTAGCATAATGCGATCCTCCACAATTCTCACAACCATGCTTGATCACATGTACCTCCTTCTCAAATTAATACATACGTTTATCCATTTTATCTGCCATCATTTGATTTCCTTCAATATTATAGAAATACCATTATCACTTTCCACTTGAGCCACGGTTCCCCTTGATCTTCTCCTCCACCATCTTCGCGATACTCCCTCGACAAACTAATCACCAATTTCTTCCATGAGGTTGTATGCTTCATTGGTTGACTTGTACATGAAATATCCCCCTCCAGCTAGGTCTAACTCGTTTTGAGACTCCTTGTTCAAACCATAGAAAAAGATCACGATGATGTCATCTTTGCCCAAACTGTGCCCGTAACAACTCCTCAACATCTCTTTCAACCTACTCCCGCCTCGGTTGATGTCTCTCCCTCTTTTGTCTAAACCCACGAATATATCGCAATAATTTCCTACCCAAGGCTGGTGGGAAAAAATCTTTTGATTAAAGATTCTTCATCTGTGTCCAAGTCGTGATCGTATTCTCCTCTAATTCCTCAAACCACGTCTTCGCTTCTCCGGTGAGAGACGAAGGGAACAATCGTAACTTGACACTTTCACTCTTTCCTTCTCCATATTTGAACATCTTGCATAGCTCATTCAATTTAGCTACGTGCTTATGTGGATCTGAATTTTATCGCCCATCGAACGTTTTCTTCAATCATCTTTAAGTGATGATCCTTGACCATGAAATCTTCACGCAAGTGGGGTGTTAATAGCGAACCTCAGGTGGGTGACACTGCTATAGTTGCAGTCGTCGGTGCATCGACATGTCAATGGATTCATAGCTGCTTGCGGTTCTGGTTATCCTCAGATTACTTCTTCAATATGAGTCTGAACTGCTAACCTCCTTGAATAACTGGTGTCCTTCGAACTTAACAGGCGAAAACGGTCCAAATGCGGGTGGAATTGGAATGGATTGGTTTGCTTGCGCTTGCCTCGTTTCTTCGAAACTCCTGGATTTGATAAAGGACTCTTGAGTGGTAACCCATAAGACTTTGTGTAATCAACTACCTAAAATACCTTCAAAACACAAACACAAACCCGTGAAAAGCACCTATGTGATAATACAATAAAGGTAACTTTCAAGTAAATAAAAATACTTAAAAGGATCGAATTACAAATTCTAAAATAAAAACTAAAACTAAGTCCCCGGCAGCGGCGCCAAAAACTTGATGTGTAAAATCTAGTTTAAATTTTAAATTCGAAATACTCTTTACTAGACTACACACTTATAGTTAGTGGACCTAATCGTATATGGTTTAGTCCAGGTAAGTCGGATTCATTCTCAGGAACTAAGTTAGTTTTAAATTTAGAATTATAATACTAATTATTACTACTATATAAGATAATATATAAACAAACTAAATTTATGGAACTGATATAACAATTATTATCTAGCTTAAGTTTCAAATATAAAATTAATCGAGATACTGAATTTTGAGCTCGAATTAAAATATAAAGATCAAATTTAAAATATAAAACTCAATCGAGCTTGAATCAAGTTTTAAACCCCAATTTTTGTACCTAAATCAAGTCCCGCCTTGAAAGTACCCGACTCACAATAAACCTCCATGTCATCATTTTTTGAATTAATGGATGTAACTTGTAAGTCTTGATTTAACAAATATAAAAAAAAAATTGAAAAACTATTTGAAGCTCTTACTAGTTTTCCTGTAGAATGAAGTAATTAATTACCTGGCAATTGGCAAGAAAAGTTGGTCATTACCCTTTTGAATAGTTTTTTTTATATATATAAATAACAAGACTAGACATTATAATCAGCAACTTGATTATCAATATCTTTTTGATAAAATTACTTGCTTTGTTTGTCTCAAATTGATGTTTGAAGTTATATAGTTTAATAAAAATTGTTGAACTGACATAAATGCTAGGTATGGAAAGATATTCTCCTGCAATATATTTGGTAAAAGAGCAGTGGTATCTGCTGATCCCATTTTTAATAGATTTGTGATGCACAACGAAGGGAAACTTTTCAAATCCAGTTATCCAAAGTCGTTCCGAGATTTGGTTGGGGTGAATGGTGTAATTACTGCCCAAGGAGATCGACATCGCAAGCTTCATACAATTGCTTCAACTATGATGCGTTCCGAAACCCTCAAATCTCATTTCTTGACAGATATCCAAGTTGTTTTGAACCAAACATTTTCAAATTCCGCGATAATCAAAGCCTTTTACTACAAGATGTCTGCAGAAAGGTTAGATCATTTAGTCTCCAAAGTAGATAAATACTAAATATACACTCGGTATATTACAATAGCTAGTTTTGTTAATGCTAGGTTGACATGAACTAGAGAACCATCCATCTCTTATATGAAATTGTACTTATAACCAATCAAAAAGAATCAAGTTTTTTGGTTACATAGTTTAAAAGCGATTAACCAATAAGTAAACCCACAAGAAGTATGTGTTTAATTTGAACTAAGCTATTTACTATTTACTTGTGTCTGGTGGGCTTTCAGTTGGCTATAAACCTAATGGTGAATCAGCTGCTAGGGGTATCAAGCGAGACGGAAGTGGCTGAAATGGCACAACTGTTCTCAGCCTTCGTAGACGGTTGTCTATCTGTTCCTGTTAGTTTGCCTGGATTTGCTTATCACACTGCCATGAATGTACGTAAGTCCACAAATGTTAAAAGTTTGTGGAGTATCAAGAAATGTTTTCCATATATTTGTACCATGTCTTACAAAAATCATTTATTCTTAAAGTCGATCCTTGACATATGATGTTTATGCAGGCAAGAAAAAATATAATAAGAAAGATTATAAAATAATAAGAGATATGAGAAATGGTGATGGTGGTGAGGAATGTGATGGTGGTTGGTTGGAAGACTTGTGGCGGAGGGCAGTCTTCCTGATGATGCAATTGCTGACTTCATTATCAATCTTCTATTCGCCGGAAATGAGACAACAGCTAAAACTATGCTTTTCGCCATATATTCTTGACCGGTTCTCCACAAGCTGCTAATCAGTTGTGGTACGTTTCTTTGCATATATTATATATATATATATATAGAGTTGGTTTCATTTAAGAACCATGTAATTATTTAGGAACCATTAGGAACCATTTTAGGCAAGGTGGCAATTTTGTAATTAAACTCAAGGTGGCAATTTTGTAATTAAGTCAAAATTGAGAGCCAAATTGGAAATCAATTAAAACCACTTTAAAATCCTAATTAACTTTAAATTAACATATCTAGAGTATAACTAGGTTTTAGGAAAAACTAAATACACCATTAGAACAAGCATTTAATTATCTTTCCAACGAGCACCCACTTGATATACTTTTGACGACTTTTTTTTTTTTTTTTTTTACAGTGAGTTTCGGTATATACACTAGTGTATATACTAAATATTCACCAGTGTATATACTAATTCACAAAAAACACATCTGAACCATATATACTATACACTAGTGTATACACTATATTCACTAAATGTATAGTTATACACTAGTGTATTTATACACTACAGTAGTGTATTTATACACTAGTGTATACACTATATTCACTAATGTATAGTTATACACTAGTGTATTTATACAATATACACTAGTGTATACACTATATTCACTAATGTATAAGATGTATTCTCTATTGAATACATGGTATTCACTGGTGTATATTGTATATTCACTTGTGTATATTGCGTATTCACTGGTGTATATTGTATATTCACTTGTGTATATATATATTGTATATTCACTTTTGTATATTGCGTATTCACAATTAAAAGGAAATTAATATAAAGATTCGTATACATTAGTGAATATAGTGTATACACTAGTGTATAGTGTATATGGTTTAGATGTGTTTTTGGTGAATTAGTATATACACTGGTGAATATTTAGTATATACACTAGTGTATATACCGAAACTCACTAAAAAAAAAAAAAAAAAAAAGTCAAAAATATATTAAGTGGGTGCTCGTTGGAAAGATAATTAAATGCTTGTTTTAATGGTGTATTTAGTTTTTCCTAAAGCCTAGTTATACTCTAGATATGTTAATTTAAAGTTAATTAGTATTTTAAAGTGGGTTTTAATTGATTTCCAATTTGGGTATTTGACTTAATTACAAAATTGCCACCTTGCCTAAAAATGGTTTCTAATGGTTCCTAAATAATTGATGGTTCCTAAATGAACCCACCTCTATATATATATATATATATATGCAAAGAAACGTACCAACAACTGATTAGCAGCTTGTGGAGAACCGGTCAAGAAATATATGGCGAAAAGCATAGTTTTAGCTGTTGTCTCATTTCCGGCGAATAGAAGATTGATAATGAAGTCAGCAATTGCATCATCAGGAAGACTGCCCTCCGCCACAAGTCTTCCAACCAAACCACCATCACATTCCTCACCACCATCACCATTTCTCATATCTCTTATTATTTTATTAATCTTTCTTATTATATTTTTTCTTGCCTGCATAAACATCATATGTCAAGGATCGACTTTAAAGAATAAATGATTTTTGTAAGACATGGTACAAAATAATATGGAAAACATTTCTTGATACTCCACAAACTTTTAACATTTGTGGACTTACGTACATTCATGGCAGTGTGATAAGCAAATCCAGGCAAACTAACAGGAACAGATAGACAACCGTCTACGAAGGCTGAGAACAGTTGTGCCATTTCAGCCACTTCCGTCTCGCTTGATACCCCTAGCAGCTGATTCACCATTAGGTTTATAGCCAACTGAAAGCCCACCAGACACAAGTAAATAGTAAATAGCTTAGTTCAAATTAAACACATACTTCTTGTGGGTTTACTTTATTGGTTAATCGCTTTTAAACTATGTAACCAAAAAACTTGATTCTTTTGATTGGTTATAAGTACAAAGTTTCATATAAGAGATGGATGGTTCTCTAGTTCATGTCAACCTAGCATTAACAAAACTAGCTATTGTAATATACCGAGTGTATTATTTAGTATTTATCTACTTTGGAGACTAAATGATCTAACCTTTCTGCAGACATCTTGTAGTAAAAGGCTTTGATTATCGCGGAATTTGGAAAATGTTTGGTTCAAAACAACTTGGATATCTGTCAAGAAATGAGATTTGAGGGTTTCGGAACGCATCATAGTTGAAGCAATTGTATGAAGCTTGCGATGTCGATCTCCTTGGGCAGTAATTACACCATTCACCCCAACCAAATCTCGGAACGACTTTGGATAACTGGATTTGAAAAGTTTCCCTTCGTTGTGCATCACAAATCTATTAAAAATGGGATCAGCAGATACCACTGCTCTTTTACCAAATATATTGCAGGAGAATATCTTTCCATACCTAGCATTTATGTCAGTTCAACAATTTTTATTAAACTATATAACTTCAAACATCAATTTGAGACAAACAAAGCAAGTAATTTTATCAAAAAGAATATTGATAATCAAAGTTGCTGATTATAATGTCTAGTCTTGTTATTTATATATATAAAAAAAAACTATTCAAAAAGGGTAATGACCAACTTTTCTTGCCAATTGCCAGGTAATTAATTACTTCATTCTACAGGAAAACTAGTAAGAGCTTCAAATAGTTTTTCAATTTTTTTTTTATATTTGTTAAATCAAGACTTACAAGTTACATCCATTAATTCAAAAAATGATGACATGGAGGTTTTATATGTGAGTCGGGTACTTTCAAGGCGGGACTTGATTTAGGTACAAAAATTGGGGTTTAAAACTTGATTCAAGCTCGATTGAGTTTTATATTTTAAATTTGATCTTTATATTTTAAATTCGAGCTCAAAATTCAGTATGATCTCGATTAATTTTATATTTGAAACTTAAGCTAGATAAATAATTGTTATATCAGTTCCATAAATTTAGTTTGTTTATATATTATCTTATATAGTAGTAATAATTAGTATTATTAATTCTAAATTTAAAACTAACTTAGTTCCTGAGAATGAATCCGACTTACCTGGACTAAACCATATACGATTAGGTCCACTAACTATAAGTGTGTAGTCTAGTAAAGAGTATTTCGAATTTAAAATTTAAACTAGATTTTACACATCAAGTTTTTGGCGCCGCTGCCGGGGACTTAGTTTTAGTTTTTATTTTAGAATTTGTAATTCGATCCTTTTAAGTATTTATTTACTTGAAAGTTACCTTTTATTGTATTATCACATAGGTGCTTTTCACGGGTTTGGTGTTTGTGTTTTGAAGGTATTTTAGGTAGTTGATTAACACAAAGTCTTATGGGTTACCACTCAAGAGTCCTTTATCAAATCCAGGAGTTTCGAAGAAACGAGGCAAGAAGCAAGCAAACCAATCCATTCCAATTCCACCCGCATTTGGACCGTTTTCGCCTGTTAAGTTCGAAAGGACACCAGTTATTCAAGGAGGTGATAGCAGTTCAGACTCAGATATTGAAGAAGTAATCTTAGAGGATAAACCAGAACCGCAAGCAGCTATGAATCCATTGGACATGTCGATGCACCGACGGACTGCAACTATAGCAGTGTCACCCACCTGAGGTTCGGCTATTAACACCCCAAACTTGCGTGAAGATTTCATGGTCAAGGATCATCACTTAAAGATGATTGAAGAAAACACGTTCGATGGGCGATACAATTTAGATCCACATAAGCACGTAGCTAAATTCAATGAGCTATGCGAGAGTTCAAATACGTAGAAGGAAAGAGCGAAAGTGTCAAGTTACGATTGTTCCCTTCGTCTCTCACCCGGAGAAGCGAAGACGTGGTTTGAGGAATTAGAGGAGAATACGATCACGACTTGGACGCAGATGAGAGAATCTTTAATCAAAAGATTTTTCCCACCAGCCTTGGGTAGGAAATTATTGCGATATATTCGTGGGTTTAGACAAGAAGAGGGAGAGACATCAACCGAGGCGTGGAGTAGGTTGAAAGAGATGTTGAGGAGTTGTTACGGGCACAGTTTGGGCAAAGATGACATCATCGTGATCTTTTTCTATGGTTTGAACAAGGAGTCTCAAAACGAGTTAGACCTAGCTGGAGGGGGATATTTCATGTACAAGTCAACCAATGAAGCATACAACCTCATGGAAGAAAATTGGTGATTAGTTTGTCGAGGGAGTATCGCGAAGATGGTGGAGGAAGAAGATCAAGGGGAACCGTGGCTCAAGTGGAAAGTGATAATGGTATTTCTATAATATTGAAGGAAATCAAAATGATGGCAGATAAAATGGATAAACGTATGTATTAATTTGAGAAGGAGGTACATGTGATCAAGCATGGTTGTGAGAATTGTGGAGGATCGCATTATGCTAGCGATTGTAGACCGGAGGATGCAAATTATGCGCAATATGGTTACCCAAACCGTAGAGTAAATTGGCAAAATCGAGGTGATCAACAATATGGATGGCAAGGTAATTATTCACGATCTCCACCAAGATATAATCCACCGAAGGATGAAGATGATCAAGGCTTGAAAGATTTAATGAAGACGTTTATTCACACACAAAATGCGAAGAATGACGCGGTGACAAATCGAATTAAGGTGTTAAACGATCACATCGAGCAAGGGAAGAGAAATACGCAAGGTGCAATTCAAGACTTGGAGCGAAGTTTTGACCGTATGAACGATCAGTTTTCGAATAGGCCAATGGGCCAATTACTGAGTAAAACGCAACCAAACCCGAGACCGCAAAACAATCCAAGCAATTCAAACAATCAAGGTTTAAAATACCAACCCCCTGGAATGAGAGAAGAACACGTGAATGCAATCATGACACGTTCACAAACTAAGTTTGGGGGGAATCGAGACGAGAATGAAGACGGAGAATATGCATAATTTTCGTTAGATGCTGCGCCGCAACAAGCTTCAATGTTACGCACTGACCCATAAAATGAGCCCTCTACGACGCAATCATACTTACGGCGCCAGAGTGAAGGGTCAGAAACCGAAATTTTTTCCACAGACGATTTAGAGATTGAGGACGAAGAGGAAGATTTACCTCAGGCTCAATCTAAAGCAAAAACATCGGAACCAGTGGAGGATCCACCGAGTAAGGCATATAAACCAATAATTCCATATCCTTAACGGTTGAGCATGGAAAAGATGTAGGAGCAATAGGGTAAATTTTGTGAAATGATTAAATCAGTCTATATTAATGTTCCTCTTGTTTACTTGATTTCAGGTATGCCGAATTACACGAAGTTCATCAAGGAGCTTATAACGGAAAAGGGGAATTCATCGGAAGCACAAGTTTCTTTCTTGAATGCGGAGTGCTCGACTTTGATGAAAAACAATAAACTTCCACCGAAGCTGGATGATCCAGGGAGTTTTCTTATTACTTGTTCTTTTAGTAAAACATATAGATGTAAAGCTTTAGCGGATTTAGGAGCAAGTATTAATTTGATGAAATATTCTTTGTATGCTAAATTAGCTTTAGGGGTTTTAAAACCTACACGTATGAGCATTAGATTAGCTGACCGATCTCTTCAATATCCCTTAAGAATTGCAGAAAATATGTTAGTACAAGTAGGAAAGTTTACTTTTCCTGTCGATTTTGTTATTTTAGAGATGGAAGAGGATAGTAAGGTCCCTTTAATCTTAGGTCGACCATTTTTAAACACCGTTGATGCTATCATCTGTGTCAGGGACAAGGATATTTCATTGGGGGTTGGGGATGAAAGAATAAAATTTTCTTTTGACAAAGCTAAGAAATATTCATATTCCACTGATGAAACTTGTTTTCGAATTGATGTTATTGACGATATGTTTGACTTAGATGTGCAGGAAATCCTTGAGTTGGAAGATGAAGCTTCGGTTGAGAATGAGGGAGATAAAGAGCTCGAGGATTTTGATCCCATATTGAAAAAGGAGTTGGAAGAATTTGAGAAGAATATTAAAAACATGGTGGTTAAGAAATCCGACTAGGATTTGGATTTTGAAGAGATCGAATACTTAATAGCTCATCCAGGTACTACTTTCTTGGAAGATAGAATTCCATTTGAGGAAGAACTCGAGGACTTGGATAGCATTTTGGAAAAGGAGCTTGAGGAGTTTGAAAAGACATTCACAAATATTACGATTGAAGAATCGGGTTTAGATTTGGAAGATATTGAATATTTGACATCTCATCCGGGTGCAACCTTATTGGAGGATTCACGTTTGAAAGGTATATCTAATGATCCTTTTGATTTAATCCTAACATGTCGAGAAAAGGTTAAGTTTATGCTGGAATATGAGAATGTTGAAGTTGATGAATATTGGAACAAGCTTGAGGAGGATTATTTTGTTAAAAATGGATGTGATGACGGATGCAAGTTCATGAACCGAGAAGATGACATTTTATTATTTTCTGAGGAGCAAAAATGGCATGACGTTTGGTTTAAACATCGCAAAGTTCTCGGCGTTAGAGAGAAGGCCATAGTATTTGGTGATCATGTCGGATATGAGTCGAGGGAAGGATTCTTAGAATCTGGAGAACACGCAGGAAAGAAAGGCGAGAGAAATCTCGACCTTCACATGAAGTCATAAGTCGTAGCATTTCGAGTCAAGCTAACAACTCGTTAGAAAAACAAGGGCTTTTCGGGAGGCAAATCGGGTTTGATTTTATTTTTTGTAGTTTTTTCATTTTAATTTTTAGTTCATTTTTATTTATTATTTATAGTTTAGGACATTTTAATGTTTCTTTTTAATTTTTAATTTAGTAGGTACAATAAAAAAACCAAAAAAAGAGAGGTTAAAAACGAAAAATAAAAAAATGTAACATGTACTGCGCCGCAGTAGGACGACGTTGCGACGCAGTGGAGGATTTGAAAAACAAACATGTCACAGAGCTACAGGTAGTGCGATGTAGTTCAGACCTGATGTGCCACATCGAACGCAGGGCCATGTTTTGTAATGTTATATTGTACATTTACTATTCGTTATTAGATATGTACTATTTATTTATTCTTCGTAACTTGAATTATTATTTTTTTTAGTTTATATTTTTCTATTTTGGTTTTAATATTTTTATTTAGTGTTTGATTTTTAGTTTTTCAAAGACTGGCGGTAGGTTCATCAC
The DNA here is from genome assembly GCA_910822075.1 of Senecio squalidus. NCBI lineage: Eukaryota > Viridiplantae > Streptophyta > Magnoliopsida > Asterales > Asteraceae > Senecio > Senecio squalidus. Next base: position 17,066,937 of record CAJVGC010000592.1, read on the forward strand.
CCGTTTTGAGTCTGGCATTAGGTTCATCAAAGCTTTTCAACGAGGAATTTTCAACATCTACAAACGGGTTCTATCTTTCTACCTTTCTTCTTTTATATTATTTTTAGCTTAAATTTTTGTAATTTCCCTTAGTTTTTAATCGTTTACACATTAGGGGCAATGTGTTACCTAAGTTTGGGAAGGTCATCGGGAAATTCCAAAGTTATGTTTACGACCCCTAGTTTCCATCATGTTAGTTTTGTACATTTTTGAAAAAACAAATAATGAGAAAATACAAAAAAATCAAAAATAAAAAATATATAACGTATCTAGTTGGTAAAACCTTAAACTTTTGTTGCATAACCTAGCACATTTGATACCCTACTCAATAAATAGTGAGATTTTGAGCCTTTTAAAGCATTCATCTTTAATGCTACTTTTTTAATTATTTGAGTGTGCCGATGATTGATGACTTTAGAACTTGACACTGTTATACACTTCGAGACCATATATGAGCATTACATTAGGGCAACTTAGTGTAATTTGGTACAACGGTAGGGTCAAATTAGGATTAACCATTTTGTTTAGCCTTTTTCGTTTCTTATATAATTTTTGTATAGTTTAATCACATTGATTTGCTATTTTTCGCCTAACCCTTGTAACACTCATTTTTAGTGTTATAAACTCTAGTAAAACCCTTTGCGCCTAAACTTTTTTCGTTTCTTAAAAACTACCATATATTTTTGTACACAGGCCTTATTTTTCGTTTCGTTATTAGATGAATCCGAACTTAGTTTTAGATTGCTATGATAACATGAAGTTTGAAGTTAGAAGCTTTTAAGGCATGAAAATTATCGAATATTGAGGCCTTTGTATTGTATTTGTACTTTGAGAAAAAATTAGTATGTAGTAGGCCTTCTGAGTATACAACCTTAACAGTAAAACTGTAAGGCAGACACTAGGTAAACTAGTACATACTCGCGCAAAAAATTGAGTGGCAATAAAAAAAATTAAATAGGGACTATTGCAATTGCGTTTGAAGAAGTATATTGAGTTATTACGGAGTATTGTATGAAGATTTGTATTTTTGGAGAAAAGTTTGAAGAAGTTAAGCAATTCGGTTCTTTAAAGCTGTAATAGTTCAGATTTAGTCTAAGATAGTTGTATACTATGTTATTTGTATACTTTTTACTTATTTACCCTTTACACTCCATTATATATTTTCACATGCCTTTACCTGTACATTACAACCCGAATAAAAGTCCCCGTGTAGTTGTACCTAGACTCTAGTGGTGGAGAAGTGATACTTTATCAAGCCTATGATAGAAAAGTCGTCATGATTGAGCAGTTGAACGGATCTACAAAATACTTTACACACCCTTTAGACTAGTTTGAGAGATTGTGTGATTTACTCCCATAAAATTCGTGAGGTGTTTGGTTATGCATTTTAAAGCATGGTTTGGTAATTGGTTTGAAACATAGTTTTTGCTTGAGGGCAAGCAAAACGGTAAGTTTGAGGGGATTTGATATCGCATATTTATACACATATTTATATGCAATATTTGGTCGTTTTTGTATTCAACATGATGGATATGATAAGATTTTTGCATTTAATCGTGTGAAAGTGTTTGATTCAAATTACAGGTTGAGTATGATTGGAAAGTGGTTGTTTGTATGACGAAATGCGAGTAAAGGACCAAAAGTACGTGAAATGGTGATCTAGTCAGGTGTTGCGACCCACTGGATGAGCTATTCGACGCATTGAGCAAGCAAAACGAGCATGAAAGTTCGAGAAGGCGACCACTGTGGCGCACCGGGGAATTATAATTCGAGTACAATTTGGATTCCAAGGACTGCGACGCAGTACCTTGTTACTGCGGCGCAGTGAGGCGTTTTCCAGCTTTTTCAGGATTCCGAATTTCTGCCTATAAATAGAACCTACAAACCCATATTCAAAATCAGCTTTTGGAGGTCGACTCAAGGTTTATTAAATCGTCTCGGAGCAACCAAGACGAGGATTTTGAAGTCAAATATTCATAATTTCGAGTCCAAAACTCTTTTACTTCTTTCTATCGATTTTAGTATTATGACTTTTACTATTTTACTGTCTTTTGTTTCAAAACTACGAGTAACTAATTTCATAAACGTTTGTTTTGTTAGGGAACTTTTGTGATGATTTGATTTATGTTATTTGGATGTTATTCTTGATGTTGCATGTTTAATCGTAGATCTGTTCTTATTTTAATCTTAATATTGCTTTAGTTCTTATACTCTTTTGTTTAATTGAAAGTCTAGGTATTCGAGAAGAATCTAGAACTAGGTTAAAACAATTGAAAAGAAACAATCAATCGGTCTATAATTGATTAGAACGTAAGTAATTAGATTAAAACGAGTTCGATAGTTTATAATTACAAGAGATTGGATTAGAAAACTAGATAAAATATTCGAGAGGAAGTTTAATAGATTAAATCATTAACATCGACTTAATTCTTACAGCTTAGTTATTTAGGGCTTTTACTGTATTCGAGAGAAACAATATAGTTTGAGATAATTACAGTTAACTAGGTATTCGAGAGAAACTTAGTTATATATTAGAAAGGTTAAAAGAAAACATTCAATTGCATAAGTTAAATCGGATCATTAGTGAATTAAAAAAAATGTCTTTCCTTAATTGATTTCTTAGAACATTCAATCTTTCAATCAACGTTTTCACGTTATAATTACTTTCAGATTAGTTTAAGCAAAGTGACAATCGGTCACAAACACCCAAACTATTATTAATTCTAAATTTAAAACTAACGTAGACTTTGAGAACGAATCCGACTTACTTGAACTAAAATGCACACGATTAGGTCCACTGCTTACAAGTGTAGTCCAGTAAAGAGTATTTCGAATTTAAAAATTAAACTAGAGTTTACATATTATGAGTCGACTTCAGCCAAGCCGAGCCAAGTCGCGACTCCAATTAAAAAAAGTTATTTTTTATTTATTTATTTATTTATTTTTTCTTTTTTCTATTGGAAAGTTTTTTTCGGGTTAGTGTTGTTGTTTACTTTTTTAAATATTTTTTAGATTTTTCTTTGTTTAAAAATTTGAGTTGGTTTGCTCGGATCGAGCGGCGAATCCATTAAAACAATAATTATTTTTTTTTAGGTTCTTAATGAGTGTATTTGTTGTTTTATAAATAGTTATGAAAGTGTAATATATTTTCTTTTATTTAAAGTTTTCAATGGTTTAAATTTTTGTTTTAATCACCAAATGGAGTTTTAGGGTTACTTTAAAGGGAAAATTACATATATATCCAATAAAACTTGAATAATTATGAATACATCCTATAAAATTTTAAAATTATATATATATATATATATATATATATATATATATATATATATATATATATATATATATATATATATATATATATATATCCATTTTCCTCAACTATTAATTTAAGACAATTATTCCCTTCTTTCCTTTAATTCCCAAAGTGATAAATGCCTAATCCATTTTATTTGGTAATTATATCTTTTAATAATTTTGGTAGACGTATAATTATTAATTTATCTGGTCACTGCCATTTTTCTTCTTTTCTTAACTTGAATCAGGCCTGTGTTTTAACTTTAATCTTATTTTCACTAGATTTTAAAAAGATGTTTTCACCGTATTTTTGGGTGGTGATGGTGAAACTTTTTATTGGTAAATAATAATTATCTTTATTTTACTTTTATAGTATGATGTATTTCGTTTTGATAAAGATTATGTCATTGTGTGTTTATGTTCTTTTTATATAAATTGTTTTAGTTGAAAACATTTAAATAATGGTTTGTTCTTTGTGTGTTATGTTTCTTGTTTTTTTTTTTTTGTCACAACACTTCATTCTCCGTCGTTTAGAAACTTGGAAAATGATAGCAACTAGCTATAATTTGTTATAATAGTATTTGTATTTTTGTCGTTGGTTATATTATAGAAAAGTAATTTTAAGAGTTTTAATTTGAGGGAGAAGAAATAAGGGCATAATGGTTATATTGTTAATTACTTTTTTAAAAATATATACAAATGGGAAAATATGTGATTTTGAGTGTTTTTATGGACATATTTGTTATTTTTAAGTTTGCTCGGGTATATACGTAATTATGTAAGTTTTAATGGGGATATATACAATTATGCCTTTTTTTAATTACTTTTTGAAAAGCAAATATCATATTATTCTACATAATTGTTTATTTTTGTCTATTATAGAAACTCAAACCAATAACCTCTAACTCAATGACGGTTCACATACCGTCAATCTATAGTCATTTTGTTTGTTATGTTGTTTTATTTATATTAATATGTTAAAAAAACAATAAATAAATATCAAAAATCAGCTCAATAAATAGTCACGAGACCTAATTGAAAAATGAAAAAAAAAAATGAATTACTTATATGAAAAAAATAGAAAAAATAAATATATTTTTGATTTATAAAAAGTATAAATCTTGACAATCACAATCTTTAACACAAATACAATCCTTATCATGTTTTATCCTAAACTGACATCACAAATGCAAGGTATGGTTTTAAGTCAATGTATAATTAAATAATATGTAATTAACTATTTAACCATAACCTATAATATTATTGTTATTAAAACTTAAAAATAATTATTATTTTATACCCCTCATGACATAACTAAAAAGATAATCTATAATATTATAGTTATCAAAACTTTATTTTTAGTACTTTATATCCCCAATAACATAACTAAAAAGTTTGAGTGAACTTGTCAAAACATCCAGAAAATCAGTAAAGTAGTCAACAAAGCGTACCCTAATTTACGTAGCCTTGTTACTATTTCCTTCTCAAAATGGAACTTAACATATGGAAAAATTATTCACGTTACTTTAATTATTTATCAAGCTTTTCAATTATTCCTTAGTACTTGCTAGCTATAAAATAAAATAAGACGAAAAAAAAGGTTGACGATACTAATAGAACTCATTACGAACTTCGAACTTATTAATCGAAACGGCTTAATTTTATTTCGTTTGAAAACAAAGCCAACCAATAAAAGCTATTATATTTTAATTCCCTTGAAAAAAATATAGAAGAAATAAAATGAAACGTGTAGAAGTGTATTGTGATCCGGATCCCATTCCATTGCCTCAGGGTACGGCATATGTATTAGTAGTTAGATAATACCAATCATTTTTGTGTTCAAATAATATAAAAAAACGTTTTCATTCAAACATGGATAATAATTATTCTTTGTATCTTGATCATTAAAAATTTATGTAACATATAAAATTGTGATTCATGTTAACAACTAAACCACCAACTTTAGTGTTATGATTAACGATACGTTATCGAATATAAGTTTACCAAAGTCGTCTAATCAATCAAAATCACTTCTACCTAAGTTAAACCCGTAAACCTCAACATTTAAATTTTGATGATATTACATTTTATTGAAATAGAATCAAATTTAAGGTGAGGTCTTATGTACCTTAAAACTTGTTGTTGAACAAAAGCGGTAGGATTTGAACTTGCAACCGCATTATACCAACGAATGCTATCCCCGACCAAAGGCCAACCTCGTCCTCCTGGAGGCAATTTTGTGTTGTTTCTTTTTAAATCTATAGTTTTTGCCATATATATCACAAGCAACAACAAAGGGATCACGTAGCTCCATATGCCCATTCTTTCTTTCACCCAATTGTGGTTGGGGGCCTTGTAGGTTGGCTGGGTTGTGTGGGGGGGTGAAAGGTGTGTTGGTGGAGGTTTTAATTCTTATGGCATTTGCTGGCTTTTAAAGAGAATAAAATTAAGATAAATATATTTAAGTTATGACCCTTAAAGCTTGTCACATATGACGACATTTTAGTTGGAGTAAAACATGTTATTTAACTTATTTTATGTTAAATTTTACTTCTATATTTTAATATTATGTTCTTTTATTTTTATGAATGTGGCTTTAACTTCACCACAAACTTAAAAATATATTGTAAATTGTAACATATAAACACAAGTTAGTTAATGTTATTATTTTAGAATTTTTAAAAAACATAAAACACAACCGCCATTTTGTAATGCATTTTGATGTTTAAATGTCTATTTTTTTTTCCAGGGCTACATGTTTTTATTTTTCTTTATATTTTTTCTTAGATCTTAATTTTCATTTTTTACTTTTGCTTTTCAATTTTTTGTTATATTATCTATTTTCTGGTTATGCTAAAATTTCAAATTAAATAAATGAGACGAAGTTAAACCACCCATCTTTTATAGGTTTTTTTCTTAAAAAAATCTTATAAATATTTTATTTTAATAATTTATGAGATTTCATATTAACTAGGTGACTGTCGTGCGTTACACGAGTTCAAAGTCGTTTGACATTTTTTACAAAACGTGCACGATGGTGTTTTTTATAAACGGTGCACGGTTGTTGTTGGTTATATACATTACATAGTGTTTGCAAAATGTTTAATCTTGGAATATTGAAAAACAGGAACGTTTGTGAAAGCCCAATCCAAAAACCATAAACCAGGCCCAAAATAAATATTAAAACTTGAATGTGAAGTCCAATCCAAAAACCGTAAACCAGACCCAAAATAAATAAAAAACATAAACGGCACACACCCATAGGCACATTCAAGTTTTAATTAGGATAGTAATGAGTGTTTATTTATGTCGCAGTTTATAAAATATCTTATAGAATTGTTATGTTTTTTTTTTGTTTAAAGTTTTGAATAAGATTTTTTTCTTTCTTCTTTTTAATTAAAGGAGGCTCCGCTGCAATGCGCGGGTAACCTCCGTCGTTATTGATACGGTTGCAGATGGCCAAAAGGTGGTACTTGTGGTTGGGAACGAAGCGTATGAAGGCACCATGGTTCGCGGAGTTTGTTTCGTCACATGGGAAGCTTGTTTGGCTCTAAAAGACACTCCGGGACTCACTGCGACGCAACACGAAGTCACCACGCCGTAGCTAGAAGTTGGAAACAAGGTCTGGGCTTACTGAGTACTCACTGCGACAAATCCAAACTTGATACGCCGCAGCGTGGGTAGTTTTTGGGAAATGCTCGTTTTGCTAGCTTGGGTGCGACGTAGTCATGCACCATTGCGCCACATGTATGTTGCAGACCAATACTTATGTTTTTAAACTCTCCATTTTCTTGTCTTAAATGTTCTAATTAATTTCTTTTATTTCCTAGTTATGTTCTCGTTATATGTAAGCAATTTTACTGGTTTAAAACTCAATAATTGATGAATAAACACTTGAAAGGTTTTCCTTTTACTAAATTGTTGATTACAATTTGCCATTTTCATTTCTAGATGTTGGGTTATAGTGGTTACTACTGGTGAAGAGGGTTTGTACTGGTCACCAAGTCAGTTTCTACTAGTGAGTAATACTACTGGTGAACATGGTTTCTAGTGGTGAAGATTACTATTGGTATACACTATAATTACTACTGCTGCATGGAATGCATGAAGTTTCTACTGGTCGATGTTTCTACTGTTTAACTGATAAATACTAGCGCATTGTAAGCAGATAATTATGGAATAGATTTAGATAATTATCATTGTAGATTTCGTTAGAGTTGTACCCGATTATGTTTAGGGTTTTAGCCTCAAGGTCTATAAATATATATCCTTGTATGGTTGTAAATACACGTCTATTCAGATACATTAATATAAACTGTTGGTGGAATTCTTGTGTTCTTAATTGTTTAACGTTTATTCATTCTCATTCATATAAACTGTTAATCGATTGATCTTTGTTAATATCAAAGTGTTGATCTGCTGCAACTTCTTTGATAGATCTAGATCTACACGTTTGTTTAAACACAAACCTAGTTCGACAGATCCTAACAAGTGGTATCAGAGCACAAGGTTGCTCTAGATCTACGATCAACAAGGCGTTTTAACAAGTTTTTCATAAACCAATCAACAAGGCGTTTTAACAAGTTTTTCACAAACCAATTCAAGATGTCTGATCTTACTAAAGGCGTTCAAGCTAATAGGGTTCCTGTACTCACATCAACAAACTATGACAAGTGGAAAAGTCGCATGTATCAACACATGCTTCAAACCAATTACTCCATGTGGAAAGTGGTGAAGAATGATGCCAAAATTGTTCCATTACCTGGACCAGATCTCAAAAACAAAGGAGCATAAGGTTCATCTCAACCAGTTACTGAGCAAGAAAAAAGAGATACTCATAACGAATGTCAAGCTTTAAGTACCTTACTTATAGCTATTCCTAATGAATATCAACATCAATTTAGAAACTATACTGATGCTAAACTGTTATGGGAGGCCTTGGAGAAACGATTTGGAGGGACAACTAGCACTAGGAGGAATCAAAAGGATCTGTTAAAACAACAGTTTGAGAACTTCACGTCTGTGAAGGGTGATACTTTATCTCAAACTTTTGACAGATTCAACAAGCTGATTGGTGAATTATCTAGGATGGGAGTTAATACTGCTCAAGATGACATCAATAGAAAGTTTCTTAGAGCTTTAGGAGATGAATGGACTATGTACACAGTCAGGTACAGACAAGTAAACACACTTGACACTATGGAGATTGACGAGCTATACAATGAGCTACGTGTGTTTGAAACTGAAATTATAAGACCAACAAGTTATTTAACACATAATGCAGATTTTATTTCTACTGCTGGTACTCCATCTGAAATTGGTTTTATATCTTAGGAATCAAAAGGAAATCAGAATGATGAAAGTGTTAGGGGAGCCTTCTTCTCTAGTCATGGAAATTATGGACTAGTAATTGAAGACTTGGAGCAAGTAAAAGCTGATGATCTGGATGATGGATCTAAGGTGTCAGTTTGCTATGCTAAGTGTGAGAACAAGGAGGTTCATTCAAAGGACAGGAAGGAACAACTTTGCAGTTAGAAGAGGTGATAATACTGGCTTCGATAAGAGTAGAGTGAGGTGTTTTGACTGCAAGAAACTTGGACACTTTGCCTGGGAATGTTTAGAAAGCCAAGATGATAAACAAAAGCAGCCAACTCAGCACAACTCAGCAGGTTCAAGCAACAATTATCAAGGTAGAACATCCAACTCAACTACTTTGGTTACTCAAGATGGATTGACATTTGACTGGAGCTTTCAAGCAAATGAAGAAATCACAAATCAAGCTCTCATGGCAGATACATTTAAAGATGACATTCCATCTGAGGTACTTGCTGAACTTTGTACTCCTTCATGCATTAAACAAGTTAGGGATTATAGAGAACATAATAAACTTGTTTGTGAGTCATTACATAAATTAGAAGAATAGAGAAGTGAGTTGTCTAAATTAATTGGTAGTTATGAAAAACAAGTGAAAGCATATGTTAAGAATGAGTCAAAATACCAAGAGGACTTAGATATTGTTAAATGGGAAAAGGACAATCTTCTAGCTAAGGTGATCAAAGCAGAAGAACAGGTTGAGGAGATTAAGATTGAAAATGATCAAATTAAGCTTAGTATTAAGAAGTATGAAAATGCTTCAAAAACAGTTGATCACATTCTTAAATCTCAAGTGCATGGGAACACCAAGAATGGGATTGGGTACAATAGTGTGTCACCACCATATAACAACAATTATATTCCTCTTAAGGTAGAGTCTAGTGAAGAACTTAGTGAGGAAGAAATTGAAGTCAATACACACTATGACAACCGCGACTTTCGAAGTATTATTCCGTCATTTGTCGTGTATCGTTTTATGTATTTATCTTTTGTTTTGACCCTAGTATTTGTGTATTTCGGTATTTTGCGTTTATCGCGTATTGTTTATTTAGTTATTTATTATTTTGGTTGCATTTTATGCAAGTATGAGTTATCGTGTTTATTGAGTTTATTTAAAATTGTCGTATTTATCGAGTTTATATTTATTAACTGAGTATTTTATAAAAATTATGTTTGTCGGGATAGTATCGTTTGGTTTCCCGTTCTTTATGACGAAAAACCGTATTAGAACCTAAGTGCTTAGTAGAAATAAGTATACTCGTAAGTTAAGTTAGGGTATGATATGCCTTTAATTATGCGAGAAAATTTACATTAAAAGAAATGTATTACTATCATTAATATTATTATTCATATTTTAGTATCACCACTTATTATTTTACTATCATCATATTTATTTCAAAATTTCTTTATCGAGAATTAACGTAAAAAGTTTACAAAAATATATCACTTAACGGGGTCGTTAAGTAAATTAATCCCTTTACTTTTCCCTTTTTTTTTTCTTACTTTTCACCTACACTCTCCCTTATCCTTTCATTTTCTTCACATCCCTCTCTCTCTCTAGAAAACACACGCACACACACAAGCCTCTTCCTTATCTCGAGATCTAACCGTCAAAAATCACTTCCGAAGCTTGAATATCGTTCATCATACTTATCTTAATAATCCCTCCGATTTTCGCTTCGATCAGGTAAGTTTTTCTCCGATTTTGTTTGAATTTTTATTTTTAGATTCTGTCTCAAAAACGCCACTTTTCACCATCAAAACCCGAAATTTATTGAGGGTTTATGTACCTAAACATATCCTAAGACCATAGATGTAAAAAATATATCATTTTCAGTCCAAAAATCGTCAAAAACGAGTCGTTTTAAATTGTTCCGCGACTTAGTGTAACTGTTAGTTACGCTTAGCGTAACTGTTAGTTAAGCTTAGCGTAACTGTTAGTTACACTTAGCTTAACTCGTTAGTACGTAGCGTAACTGTTCCTAGAGTAACTGTTCCTAGTGTAATTGTTCCTAGCGTAACTATTTAGGTTTTGATCAAACCCATTTATAATGATGTTATAACTTACGTAAAGTGTTACATCCTTTCAAATCTTATGTTTTAACCCCAAAACACATATCAATCTTAAAATTTACACTATTAACACGATTTTTGATCGAAAACGTGTATTTTTCTATATAATGCCATATCCTTCCTTTAAACCATCGGGATTATAAACACTTTATGACTAAAACATATTATATCGTTAATCGCATAAGGCAACCCTACTAAGCTTAGAGATACTTAGTCGGTTATTGTATGTATTGATAGGGCACTTAGGCGAAGGAGCGATTTTTGATTGATTATTTTCCCGACGTATCGCATTGCTTTTGCTTTGCTCTTCTGTGAGTTATTCGTTGCCCCTTTTACTATATTTAAACCTTGGGCATGTTAAGCGTTATTTTAAAATGTATGTATATATGTATTTTGCTATGTTATGATATTTTGCCTTTAGATGAGTTATGTCGTATGACTTGTACGACCGTATGGAAGTATGAGGCCCTCGCACCTGTTAACATAATTAGCCGACGGGGCATATATATAGATCTATATGGGTTTTACAAACCCTCATTCCTCACGTATGTGAGGGGATGTTATGACCGACCACATATTTGGTATTATTTTGTAGCTTGACACGCTGCTTAAGAGGGCTGTATTGTTTATTGTAAGGGTCAGGTGATATTGGAATATTTATAGTTTGAACTATCTAAAGCTGAGCACATATCGTATTATGGTTATTATTCAAATTATTATTTTAATGATATTATTTCTAGTGGTCTTGTGTATTTCAACAGGGTCAAAACTTATTCAACTATCGAGTATATTTAATCTTTTATAAAAATGCGAATAATTCACCAACTTTATGTTGATGTCGTATTATTTTTAACGCTTTTTAGGAGATTGATATTTTACATCGATTATGGAGTACATATCTTATATTGAGTTTTGAGGATTTCAGAGAGACTTGACTAGACGTAGTTCGCTTTCTTTATTATTTGCGTGGACTTCGAGGAGACTTAACTAGACGTAGCTTAGTTTCTATTTAAGCCACAAACTTGTATTTATACTGTATTTATTGTACTCCTAAACGTTATTTAATGTAAACTTAATGTTGTAGTTTCTTTCGATGTAATCTTTGTCTTCTGATACCTATATTACTGTACACCTCGGTTTTCCGCCTGAGCGGGGTGTGACAGAAATTAGTATCAGAGCCAATGGTTATAGCGAACTAAGTGGTTTACTATGTGAATTGCTTAGACTATAACTTTAGGCTTATATCGATTCACTCTGAACTTTCTGAGTGCATTCTATTTTTGACTTTTATATGTTTCTATCCTTACTCGTTTGAATATTGAGTTTGATCTCGAGTCATGCACACACTCATATCCCTTTTATTTTTCCTTCTAGCCGATGACGCCCCAAGGAACCCCTACACGTGAGTAGACGATACCGCAGAACACAGATAGTAGCATGGTCGACCGATTTGAGGCGATAATTACGGAAAGGCTTGTCATTATCTTACCCGACCTGGTGATGAAGGTCACTGAGAGTGTACTTGCGAACATTCGGAACTCTATGCCTAGTGGAGCGAGCTTTGGTACTAAACTCGATCTTGCCGAACCCGATGATTTGCCTAAGGAGACCGAGGCTCAGGGAGAGCCTAGCGGCAAGCGTAAGCGAAACTCTCATTTCAAAAAGAAGAAAGGTCACGGGCGTAGTCACACTTGCAAGGGATTGGAGAAATCAACCTAAATTTCGTAAGTGTGTTAGCACCCACGCTAGTGAAGTCGCATGCTGGTTATGTCAGAGGTGCAAGAAATTAGGTCACCTGGAGTAGTATTGTAAGGTTGCTCCCGGCTCGTGCTACGAGTGTGGCATTTTTGGTCATTTTCGTCACAGATGCCCTAAATGGAATTCCTCTCCTTCTCACCCTTCTCCTATTACCGACACCTCGAGCAGCGTAGTGTTAGTGACTCAAGATATGAAGTTTCCGTAGTCTAATGCTCACTCTTGTAACCATCTGAACCATTTATGTAGAATTGTATCGCGTTTACTAGTTCCTTTAAGATCCGTTTGACATTATTGTACCCTATTTCCACTTGATGTTATTGTACCGTATTCTATTCGACGTTATCCTATTCTATCTATTCAAACTATGTAACAACTTGGAAACCGTGGATTTACCTATTAAACCAGATTACTCTTTCGCTTTATAAATATTACCTTGCTGATGCTAACGTATTGTGCTTTATTTATGCTGACATGATTATGGTTATGCTTATTCTCTTCGGCGCTATTGTTATCGTTGTTGTGACCTATGTTTGGAACCTTATTATTCCGTATGAAAATTTCTAAGTCTTGCAGTGGACTACGGTTGGAGTATTCTAAAACCTGCTTATACGACTTCCCGTATCCCCGTATTCAACCGATCATCTCTATTCTAGACGACGTTCCATTATTCTTTTATCGCGTTTACTTCTCGTCATAGTTGACTCTAGTTGGGTTGGAAATTGTGACGACTCGTAACTTTCCGCGCATTATTTCTCGTATCAGTATTATAGTAGACTTTATTTAACCGAAGATTTTATCGAAACTTCGTTTTTGTCTTATCAACCACCTTATCATCTGGTATTCGTTGAAGCTGAGAGCCTTAGTATCGCCGCTATCATAGTTTGATCTTCCGAGTATCCTATCGAGTTTGTCTATCGCTTGAGGACGATTTGTACGTCTTTTTGAACGGTGATCCGTTGATCTATCCGCGTTGCGAATCCGTATGTAGCCGACACTTGTGTTATCAATCTTTCCTCGTCGTATCGTATTTGTGACTCCCCCTGTTGTTATGTATACGAAATCCTTCTTTGTTCACTCCTTATTCATGATTATACGATTCTTTCGTCTCGTACTCCTGATGATTATTTCCCTATACCTTTTTCCATTGAACCTTTGTCTTCTACGCATTATGAACGTTTCTCAGTTTGTAACGAGCCCTTGAAAAATTCTTTGCCGTCTCGCTTTCACGTCTACGTCTCCGTCTTTCTTGCTTCTGACGTTATTTCGTCATATTGCACCCCAGAAATACCCTTTGACATACGTAGTCGTAGTACTACCCCGCCATACGAAAGCTTGACTATTACACCATGCGTTTCGCGTTTAGGATTGTTTCAACGCTCATATCATTCCGCAGAATAGTTTCGCGATCAGAATTATCTCGTCGATCAGATCATTTCACCCAATTGATCGTTTTCTATATCCCTTTTCACCTTCTTGATCGTTTCTTATTTTTTTCGTCGTCGCGAGTTCTATTTCTTTAATTCGTTTTTCATCCGTCATAAATTCGAAGAATCTCGAGCGTATTAGTAAAGACTATCTAGTGTTACCTTGTCCACTTGAGGACGAAATATGCCACAGTGAAGGCGAAAGTTTGGTCTGATTCTCGTGTGAACGTGGAAGTATTTCCGTAGATATTCCTAAGTATCCTTGAGCTGATAAATATGCGTTTCAATTTTTTACCTTATTCCTAGAACAACGCCTTATCGCGAAGTTCACTCGACTCTTCTAACGACTTCGGTAGTGGTAGAACTGCCTAAGTCAGATCATTCCACCCTATTGATTGTTTTCTATATCCCTTTTTTCTTTTTTTCACCTTCTTGATCGTTTCTTATTTTGTTCGCCGTCGCGAGTTCTGTTTCGTTAATTCGTATTCCATCCGTCATAAATTCGAAGAATCGCGAGCGTATTAGTAAAGACTATCCAGTTTTACGTTGTCCATTTGAGGATGAAATATGCCACAGTGAAGGCGAAGGATCAGTCTCATACTCGTGTGAAAGTGGAAGTATTTACGTAGGTATCCCCGAATATCCTTAAGCTGATAATCTACGTTCAAAATTTTACTTTATTCTTGGAACAACGCCTTATCGCGAAGTTCACTCGACTCTTTTAACGACTTCGATGGTGGCAGTATTTCCTAGTCAAACTTATTTCCTAGTAACAATATTATATCCTATGATCACTCTCCGTAAGAATGCATATAAATTTTCCATGATGAAACTGAGACAACGTAAGTGGATTAAAGGACTATAAGCTTGATAAGCCGACGATAGATAACCGTGATTTTATCTCTACGATTGATGACTCATCTAAACCATTCTAAATTCTATTGCCTTCCAAAGTTGATTTCCGATCTTGGATCTTTAGTAATGAACTTCTCTCCCAAGATCATTCTCGTGCCCATTATAATAAATGTGAATTGTTACAAGGCCGTTTGGTCCAACAAACGCGCCAGTAACTCTCACCACTTAAGAAATTGTATTCGCCATTCTTTTATCTCGTCAAGTTCACGATTCCCATTATCATCGACGCTCGTATCCGTTCTCATAGTCATGAAGGACATGAGGAATATCCTAATTCAATTTCGAAATCGTTTCAGTAGAGTATCTTTAAATCTTATTCCAATCCAATCGTGAAGAAATGGCTTGTATCGTAAGAGGCCTACCAAGACTTGTTCACCTTGAGAATAGTCGACCTTATATGAGATTGTTGAAAACTCTTCCATATATCGTCTTGAGGACGAAGCCTTTGTAGTTGAATGAATCGTATCTGATGGTCCCGGTCCGGAGGATCCCCCCAGTAATTGAAACAACGCGATATTGTGACTTTCCTAGATTGACCAGTAAGTGTCAAGATTCTTATCGAAACCCTATTAGATCGAAGAGTATCGTGTGCGACGATCTCAAGATTCCGTATCCTACAACTTAAAGAATCGTAGTTAATGAGACTTCACCATTGAGAAGAGTTACTCAAGAATGTGATTGTGTAAGTTAATATCTTCCGAGCAGATTCAAGTGAGAACACAGAGGAGTTAACCGTGTAAGGACAATCCAACCTGTGCGTGAATGCCTGTGACTTCTACTGTGTAGTGAGCCGGAAAGCTCAAATTATTCAGTCATAGAGGAATGAACGCTTATTATTATTTCAGCTTAGCATCGAGAGTCAGTGGATGACGATGCGTTGTGTCCCTTGATTATCTGGAACGGTTGTTCAGAACCTTGTATGGTTGCGTATGCAAGTCGCCCTAATGTTTTCATAAACTTGCAAATTACCGGTGGCGAGATTTTTGTAGAACCACAAATCGACTCATATTCGTTTTTTTACCGACCTCTCGTATAGCTCCGTCTTATCTCTACTAATTTCGGGCAAGTGAAGAACTTCGATTATTGGAGAGTATGAAATGAGAAGTCGCCTGTGGATTACCTCATGTTGTTGCCCCTTCATATCTTACGTTTTTGTATTCCGCGTTCCGTTAGAACCGCGATGTAACAAGTATTAGCTCGTTTATATTTCGGACCATCTCCCTATCCTTATTCCTTCAGATTCTTCTTTTTTGAACGGTTCATAGGTGTTGTATCGATACTCATATCTTCGTGGTTCCGTGTCGAGAGTCTTACTCAGAGAAATTTCGAGGACGAAATACTTTTTACTTAGGGAGACTGTGACAACCGCGACTTTCGAAGTATTATTCCGTCATTTTTCGTGTAACGTTTTATGTATTTATTTTTTGTTTTGACCCTAGTATTTGTGTATTTCGGTATTTTGTGTTTATCACGTATTGTTTATTTAGTTATTTATGCAAGTATGAGTTATCGTGTTTATTGAGTTTATTTAAAATTGTCGTATTTATCGAGTTTGTATTTATTAACGGAGTATTTTATAAAAATTATGTTTGTCGGGATAGTATCGTTTGGTTTCCCGTTCTTTATGACGGAAACCGTATTAGAACGTAAGTGCCTAGTAGAAATAAGTATACTCGTAAGTTAAGTTAGGGTAGGATATGCCTTTAATTATGCGATAAAATTTACATTAAAAGAAATGTATTATTATCATTAATATTATTATTCATATTTTAGTATCACCACTTATATTATTTTACTATCATCATATTTATTTCAAAATTTCTTTATATAGAATTAACGGAAATAGTTTACAAAAATATATCACTTAACGGGGTCGTTAAGTAACTTAATCCCTTTACTTTTCCCTTTTTTTTCTTACTTTTCACCTACACTCTCCCTTATCCTTTCATTTTCTTCACATCCCTCTCTCTCCCTAGAAAACACACACACACACACACAAGCCACTTCCTTCTCTTTAAAATATATCGAGATCTAACCGTCAAAAATCACTTCCGAAGCTTGGATATCGTTCATCATACTTATCTTCATAATCCCTCCGATTTTCGCTTTGATCGAGTAAGTTTTTCTCCGATTTTTTTAGAAACTTTATTTTTAGATTCGGTCTTAAAAACGCCACTTTTCACCATCAAAACCCGAAATTTATTGAGGGTTTATGTACCTAAACATATCTTAAGACCATAGATGTAAAAAATACATCATTTTCAGTCCAAAAATCGTCGAAAACGAGTCGTTTTAAATTGTTCCGCGACTTAGGGTAAATGTTAGTTACGCTTAGCGTAACTGTTAGTTAAAATGGTAAATCAGTTCCTACTGGCAACACAGTTAAAACTGGTCAAACAGTTCCTACTGGCAACACAGTTAAAACTGGTCAATCAGTTCCTACTGGCAACACAGTTAAAACTGGTAAATCAGTTCCTATTGATAGCACAGTTAAAACTGGTACATCTTCAAATAATATTGGTGATTCTGTTAAGACTGGTCCATCACTTTCTACTGCCACAACAACTCAGGGGGACAAATTCATGTATTTTCCATACGTTTCCATTGACCCTCCTGGAATCTTTTAGACTACAGAGGATGATAGCATCAACGACTTGCAACAAGATGAATATGCAAGTGAATCAAGCAGTAATAAGGATGAAGACAAACAAATTTCAGAAGATGAGGAGATCGTTACAAATAGTAATCCAGACGAAAATGTTCTATCTCTACAATCTCATTCCAATGACCTTCCTGAGCAGAATGAAACAAATTTGGATGAGGAAATGACTGAAGATCCGTATCAAACATAGAGAATCAACAAGAATCATATGTTGGAACAAATTATTGGTGACTTACATTCAACAGTACAAACAAGGAAAAAGCTGCACCAAAGTTTCAATGAGTGTTTGTTTGTATGCTTTCTCTCTTAGTTAACTCCAAAGAAGATAAAACAGGCCATTAAAGACCCTAGTTGGGTCGAAGCAATGCAGATGAGTTAATATAGTTCAAATTACAAGCAGTTTGGACACTTGTTCTGATTTCTAGAGGAAAGCGAGTGATTGGTACAAAGTGGATCTTCAAGAACAAAACAGATGAAAGGGGCATTATAATCAAGAACAAAGCAAGATTGGTGGCTCAGGGGTACACACAGGAAGTAGGCGTTGACCATGATGAGGTGTTTGCTCCAGTTGCGCGAATCGAATCCATTCGAATATTTTTGGCATTTGCTTCATTCAAAGGTTTTAAGGTGTACCAAATGGACGTCAAGAGTGCCTTACTGTATGGAAAAGTTAAAGAGGAGGTATTTGTTTGTCAACCTACAGGTTTTGAAGACCCTGATATGGTATACATATTGGATAAAGCTTTGTATGGTCTTCATCAAGCTCCACGAGCTTGGTATGATACTCTATCTGTTTACATTCTTAATCATCATTTCAAGAGGGGTGCCATTGACAAAACATTGTTCATTAAGACAGTTGGTGGTGATATTATGCAGGTACAAATCTATGTCGACAACATTATCTTTGGCTCTACCAATGACAAGCTGTGTAGATAATTCGAGCAAATCATGCATAAGAAGTTCAAGATGAGTTCTATGGGGGGACTGACCTTTTTCTATGGTCTACAAGTGAAGCATAGTTCAATTGGTATCTTTATTCATTAAGTGAAGTACGTCAAATACATTCTTGAAAACATTGGCTTTCAGGACGCCAAACATGCTAGTACACCAGTAGAAACATGCAAGCATCTAGAGGCCGATCATGAGGGTGAGGATGTGTATGAGCATCTCTACAGGTCAATGATTGGATCATTGATGTACTTAACTGCTTCTCGTCCAGACATCATGTATAGCGTGTGTGTGTGCACGTTACCAGACTCGTACCAAGATCTCACATCTGACAACAGTAAAGAGAATTTTCAGATACTTGAAGGGAAAGCCAAATCTGGGTCTGTGGTACCTACGAGATTCTCTCTTTGAGCTCATATCCTACACAGACAGCGATTATGGAGGAAAAAACTTGGACAGAAAGTCAACGTCAGGGGGATGTCAATTCTTTGGATCACGACTAATTTCCTGGTAATGCAAGAAACAGACTAATGTGTCCACTTCATTTACGAAAGCAGAATATGTTGCTGCATCAAGCTGTTGTGCACAAGTGCTATGGATTCAGAATCAAATGATAGACTACGGTATCTATTTCTTACACACTCCTATTTTTATTGATAATAAGAGTACCATAAGTATAGTCAATAATCCTGTCAAACACTCCAAAACCAAACACATTGAAATTCGTTTTCATTTTATAAGAGACTGCAATGAAAAGAAAATTATTCAGGTTGTCAAAGTACATACATACAATCAATTTGCATATCTGTTCACGAAAGTATTCGACGTGGGATGATTTACATTTTTGATCAACAATATCGGAATGATTAATCCTGCTTAAAATTTGTTTGTTAAAATGATGAATTTGATCAATCATGTCATATCTTTTGTGTTTGAAAAGTTAATACTGGTAGTTTCTACTGTTCGGACTTAATATTGGTGTGTGTTACTTGTGTTAATAATACTGGTAATCATCACTTATTGTATTTATACTGGTGGTTATTACTAGTAAAGTTTATACTGGTAACATTTATACTAGTACCAGTTTCTACTGGTCAGTATTTTTAAACATGTACTACTGATATTTTCTACTGGTGGCAGTTACTACTGCCAGTCGTTATGTGGAAAAGTGTTTGTGTTTCTACTGCAGGGACTGTTTGGTACATATGGCAAAGACATTTGGGAATATTTAATTTCATTCAAATTGAATTTTTTCCGCTCTCTCTAAACAGAAAACCTTTCTCGAAAGAAACCTTTCTCTTAAGAAACCCTCTCAACTTCAGCGAAACCTAATCGATCATCAACGAAGGTTAATCACTCCTAAAATATTCAATCCTGTCAATGGCGAATCAACAAGAACTAGTCTTCGGAGTCTCTCATAACATTGTCGCTGATTTAGCCCTACACAAAGAGGCCGCTGATTTTCATCCTTTAATCAATTTATTACGCCGATCATATATTCGTTATGCTTTTACGGTCAAACCAGAGGTTAATGAAAAGCACATTCGTGAGTTCTGTAACACGGCGGTTCTTAAGGAAGTTAATGGCCAAGAATGTATTAGGGCTTCAATAGAGAAAAAGGAAGTGCTTGTAAGAGAATCTACCATTCGTTCTCATCTTGAACTTCAAGATGACTCAGGTATTACATCCCATCCTAATAACGAGCTCTTTGAGATTTTCGAAAGAATGGGGTATGAGGGAAGCCTATCAAAATTTACTTTTCAAAAAGCGCTTCTCTCTCCCCTATGGAGGTACTTTGTTCATGTTTTACAACAATGTATATCCAAAAAGAGATACACCTGGAACGAGTTTAACACCACCATAGCTACTTCTATGGCGTGTTTAGCTACTGGAAGGGTGTATAATTTTTCAAACATGATTTTTACTGACCTAAAGTGGAATCTTGTTCACCTTGAAAATAAGTTTTTAATGTATCCATGTTTTTTACAAATCATCTTAAACAAGGAGCTTGATAATCTGTCCACTGAGGGTGAAGTCCTCCTCATGGATGCTCATTCCAAGAAAACCTTTTCCAATATGAGGAGGCAAGTTAACAACTTTTCTGGAAAGGTGACTCCACTATTCTCTACAATGGTGGTTGTCCCAGCTTCCACAGGTGAAGGACCAAGTAACCCACACCATATGTTTCTAATTCTACTCCTATTACATAACAACAAACAAGTGCTCTTGAAGCACCATTTACCTCACCTCAAAATACTCCTCAAAAGGAGTATGCCCCCAAGTCCAAGAGGGGTCCTTCACCTCTTGGACCTAAATCAATAAAATCTAAACCAAGTTCTAAACCAGTAAAATTAGTTTCTACTGATCCTAAGAATGTGGTCCATAAGAACGGAGAAGACCATGTTGAAAGGGATCATACTACTGCTGGATCACCTCGTGGTATACAGGACAGTAAGAAAGGAACTAAGACCCAACCAAAGGCAACTCTTAATGATGATGATTCCTTGGAATCATTATCAAGAGGACCCAGGCGCCAAGAGAACATGGGGGAGGGTAATGCTTCTTCTAGGCAGGAGGCATCCTCTAAATCATCAAAGGAAATGCCTCATGTTGGTAGTCAACAGAAGGGTGGGAAGGATAATTTTTCATCCTCAAACTTAGAATTGACGGAAATATGCCTGAACTTTACTGAGAAGGTGGATGTTCAAGCTGAGGAAATCAAGAGATTGAAAAAATTGGTGTCTAGGTTGGTGAAAGAGGTGAAGCTGTACAGGATTTTAATGAAGAAGCCTGTGAAAATTGCAAAAAATGGTGCAAAGAAGGGTGGTGCACAGTCAAAATTGCCCACTCCTTCAGGTTCTAGCTCAAGTTCCTCCAGTCTGCATGATGAGAATGCTCCCAATAAGGGGGAGAAATTTGAAAAGGCAGCTGGAAAGGAGGAAGAACAAAAAGATGAACAAGAGGTAGAGAAAGAGGTTCATGTGAATGCTGAGAAAGAATCTGGAGATGTTGAAATGGAAGTTGAGAAGGAACATAAAGTTGAGAAAGGAGAAAGAGTTGTGAATGATGCTGATTTTGAATGGTCTGATCATTAAGACAATGAAATAAGAGTGGTGACCATTGACATGGATGAAGGTGGAAGTGAAAAGCAGTCTGAAACAGAACATCAAGCTCATTTTAATATACCTTATGTTCCCTATACTTCATTCTCTAGGTCTTCTGAATAGACCACTGAAGATCAAGAGCTTAATGATGTTATTATGAATACGAGAGAAATTGAAGCAGAGGTTAAGCAAGCAAGGGAAAAGGTGGATGAAATCTTAAGCAGAAATGTTCAGTCTAAGAAGGAAGAAGAAAAGGAAAAAGACATCTCTACAGAGCAGCAAGAAAAGAAAATTCAAGATGTTAATACTGGTAGTACAGTTTCTACTGGTGAGAAGGATACTATTGTTGACCCACCATTTACTACTGGTGATGCTGAAGCTTAAATTTCTACTGTTGACCCACCAGTTACTACTGGTGATGTTGAATCTAATATTCCTACTGGTCCACTGATTGAAGATGATGCTACTCTAGCTTCTGAGCTGGAAAGGTTGAAGGAAGAAAAATTGAAACAAGAAAGATTGAATGCTGAAGCTTTGAGGAAAGAACAAATTGTTGCAGCTGTGGCAAGACAACGAAAGGCTGCTGCAGAAAAACCTAAAGAGAAGCCGGTCACATTTAATACTGGTAATCTGAAGGTCCTACAGTTGAGTAAATAAGCATGTTATTCCTCCACCAGTTGCACAAAGACCAGTTTGATTCATTCACACCAAGAAGGATGTTCATAAAGTATTTTCTGATGATGATCTACAATGGAGAAGCAAGGGTAAGGGTAAAATGAAAACCAAGGAAGAAGTGGAGGAGGAAGAGACTGAAAGAAGGAGGAAACTGGCAGAGGAAAGAGATGAAGGAATAAGGTTGTTAGAACTTGAAAGGGAAGAGCAGGAGAAACAACAAGCTGAACAAGAAAGGTTGAAGAAGATAGAGAAAGATGATTCCATTGTAGCACAAAAGATGGCTGATGAGCAGATTAAAGATGAGCTAAAAAGAAAAGCTCAAGAAAAGGTTGATGCTGAACTTGCTTAGAAAATGCTTGAAAAAGATGAAATTATCTTGTAAAAGAAGAAGATGGAGGAGGCTAGAAGCAAAAACACTATTAAGAGGAATGTGAGAAGAGTAGAAGACAAGAAAAAGTACTCTGATTTCCTCCACTCAACTGGGAAATATAGTGGAAAGAAGCTTGGCCCAATGAAGTTAGACAATGTGTTATACCTGTACATCAAAGAAAAAAGAATATTGCAGGAAGCTCAAGAACATGCTGAATTAGAGAAAGAAAGAGCTCTGAAGGTTGCACTCGATAGAGGGTACAAGGTAATGCATTTTGGAAAGAAGAAGGACAAGAAGGAAGGTGATAAGAAGGAAAAGAAGGAAGTGAAAATAAAGATGGCTCATGATGAGTCTGTGCCTGAAAAGAAGAGAAAGATAAGCCAGGATAGTGATGCTCCTACTGCAAAAAGAACAAAACAAGCAGTAGAAACAGTTACTACTAGGGGCAAAAGAAAGGACAACACCAGTAAGCCAGTTAGTACTGGTGTGAAGAAGACAAGATTGGAAAAGAAGAAATCTACTGAAGGTGACTCTCAGGAAAAGAAGAAGGAAGAGAAAAAAGAAGAGAAACAAAAAGAGGAGAAACCAAAGATTTTCCAGGTCAAGAAAGAAGACATCTCTGGAAATTTTGAGTTTGGATGTGTTCCTAAGATCTCAGATGCTCAGGTTAATGAAGTTGCGGATAGAGTCGTTGATGATATGAAAAGCTTGATACTGGATACTGAAGATATCAATTGTGCTACTACATTCACTGGAATGCCCATTATTGATTCGTTTGCTATTGTAATTGATGGGAGGAATGGGTACAAGATTGTCAGAGCTTCAAAGAGCTTCAGTGTGTATTATAGTCATCTAGAGATCTTTAGGAATATCAGTATAAGGGATTTGGTTGACATGTTCCTCATTGGAAGCAAGAAGTATTCTAATGGCCAAGGTACAGTTCTAGATTCTAATGACTTATTAATGGAGGTATTAGAACTTATGTTTGAGCCTAAGAATGTCCCTAAGAAGCTAGCAAGATTTACTCCAGTATTTGAATGGGTTCATTACGAAAGCTGTGGAGTTTACTCCTTGAGCAGGACTGATGGAAAAACATAGTATTTCTTGGTAAATATAAGCATGGCATCAACATCATGATTAATATGCTGAATGTGAAGTTGAAGGCGAATCAAGAGTCTAACGAAGCAATTCAACTTCTATGGAAGATCAGATGTCAGCTTACTGACCATAGAAAGTCATTTTAGAAGTTTAAAGGTTTTGGCAGCATTCTCCAGTTTTGAAATGAAACAACTTGTGCTTATAATGGAAAGCAGAAGTTTAGTGGGAGATTGTTGGGTTATAGTGATTACTACTGGTGAAGAGGGTTTGTACTGGTCACCAAGTCAGTTTATACTAGTGCGTAATACAACTGGTGAAGATTACTACTGGTATACACTATAATTACTACTGCTGCATGGAATGCATGAAGTTTCTACTGGTCGATGTTTCTACTGTTTAACAGATAAATACTAGTTCGTTGTAAGCAGATAATTATGGAATAAATTAAGATAATTATCATTGTAGATTTCGTTAGAGTTGTAACCCGATTATGTTTAGGGTTTTAGCCTCAAGGTCTGTATATATAGATCCTTGTATCGTTGTAAATATAAGTCTATTTAGATACACTAATTCTAACATATTGAGGCTGTTGGTGGAATTCTTGTGTTCTTAATTGTTTAACGTTTATTCATTCTTATTCATATAAACTGTTAATCGATTGATCCATGTTAATATCAAAGTGTTGATCCGCTGCAACTTCTTTGATAGATCTAGATCTACACGTTTCTTTAAACACAAACCTAGTTCGATAGATCCTAACACTAGATCGCGTTTATCTAGTTTGATACGATAATTCAAGTAATATGTATTGCTTGATTATCACCGTTAGTCGATTTATAGGTCTAAATCGGTTAGCTAACTATCTTGTTCGTGTGGTTTCTGCTGCGATTAGCATCATAAGTGGTATCAGAGCCACAATTGGCTCTTGATTTTGCAACAAAAAGATGAATTTCGATGACACAAATTTTCTTCAAAATCTCCGTGAGGTGTTACGAAATCTACCGGAGGGTTGTACAAGGGCAAGGCGTGGGGAAGTTAGAGCCGTTGATGAATTCAAGGTGAATTAGTTTCCTGAATTTCTGGGTAGAGCGAACCCGGAAGAGTACTTGGAGTGGGGAAGAAAAATCGAGCGAATTTTCGATTTTAAGGAATTGGAAGATGACAAGAGGTGCAAGTATGCTATTCTTCGTTTGAGAATGAGTGCTTCTTTGTGGTATGAAGGTGTTAAGAACAAGAGACTCCGTGCCGGGAAGGAATCGTTGAAACGAAAACTTCGCAAAAGGTTTGTTCCCGTTACACATCGTATTTCTACCTACTTTAAAACTACCGATTTCAAACAGGGCAAATTGAGTGTTGGGGAATACATAGATGGGTTTGAGAACTTGTCTTTGATGGGGGATATGGAAGAGGTAGAGGAACAAAATATGGCTCGTTTTATCCGTGGGTTGAATTATACCATCGCAAATGCCGTTGAATTATATCCGTATGCCAATTTTGATACTTTATGTGGTTTGTGTTTGAAGTTGGAAGCGCAAGGAAAGTCGAAGTTTGGGGGTAGCTCGAGTATGGAATATCCTAGAAAAAAACAGGGGGTGAAATCTGATTTTGTGGTTAAGACTACCGCCCTGGTGGGTAGTGCGAGTGGGTCTTCTAATGCCTCGTTTTGAGGTTCTTCTGCGTATGCTCCTAAAGTGTCTAGTGCACTGATGGAAAACTACTTATCCAAACCGAGGTGTTTTAAGTTTCAAGGTTTCAGACATTTTCAAAACACATGTCAAACAAGAGGGTTGTTACTTTGTGGGAATCGGTGGAGTTTAGAGATGAGTTGTTTGAAGAGGAGGATACGTATAAAGAGGAGGCTAGTTTTGATGATTTCGAGGACGAAGAGGAGAGTTATGTTGCTCCTAACGTGGAAACTAACTTGGTTCTTAGAGTTTTAAAGGCTCAAGTTGCTTCGACGGATTTGGATCAACGGGATTAACTTTTTCACTCAAAATGTCAACTCAAGAACAAATGATATAGTTTGATTATCGATAGGGGAAGTTGTACTAACGTGGCTTCAAGTGAGATGGTGACCAAACCGAGATTAGCTACAACGGCTCATCCTAGGCCTTATGCACTTCATTAGCTCGATGACTGGAGTAAAGTTAAGGTGTTAAATAAGGTTCGTGTTGGTTTGACTTTGGGTTCGTATGTGGATGAGGTTTTATGTGATGTTATCTCAATGGATGCTTGTCACATTCTATTAGGGCGTCCTTGGCAATTTGATAGGGATGTTTTGCATCAGGGAAGAAGCAACGAGTATGAATTGAATGATGGAGGGAAGAAGATTGTGTTGAAACCTATGTCTTTTCAAGCGGTTCGAACGATGAGTACCAAGCCGAAGAAAAAGCCAATTCTCAATATGTTGGCTAGCGAAAAGGATGTGGAGCATGTGATTGAAGGGGGAGAGATTGTGTTCTTACTAGTCTCTAAGGAGAAATCAATGGCATAATGGGTTGGAAATGTAACGGGTCGGGTGGCTGATTTGTTGTTAGAGTTCGGGGATGTTTTTCCGAATGATTTACCGCCGGGTTGACCTCCCATTCGTGGCATTGAACATCAAGTTGATCTTATTCCGGGTTTTCCATTACCTAACAAGGCCGATTATCGTTGTTATCCGAAGGAAATGAAAGAGTTTCAAAAACAGATTTCGGAGTTGATGGATAGGGGATATATGAGGGAAAGTTTAAGCCCTTGTCCGGTACCGGTTTTGCTTGTCCCTAAGAAGGATGGTTCTTGGCGGATGTGTGTGACTAGAGCGGTGAATAACATCACCATCAAGTATCGATTCCCAATCCCGAGACTTGATGATATATTGGATGAGCTACATAGATCTATTATTTTCTCAAAGATCGATTAGCGGAGTGGCTACTATCAAATTCGTATGCGTGAAGGTGATGAGTAGAAACCAGCATTCAAGAAGAAACATGGGTTGTATGAATGGACAGTTATGACCTTTGGTCTCACTAATGCACCTAGTACCTTCATGAGGTTGATGAATTAAGTGCTTAAAGCGGTTTTGGGCAGATATTTGGTGGTATACCTTGATGACATTTTGGTGTACAACCGGAGTGAAAAGAAGTTGATGTGTAAAACCTAGTTTAATTTTAAAACTCGAAATACTCTAATACTCGACTACACACTATTAGGAAATGGACCTAACCGCGTATAATATAGTTCAGGTAAGTCGGATTCGTTCGCAGGGACCGAGTTTAATTTAAAGTAAAGAATTAATGGAACTATTAATTTGGGGTGTTTGTGACCTAATTGTCACGATGCTTAAACTAATTTGAAAAGTGATTTGTAACGTAAACTTTTTTTGAAAAGTTTGAATGTTTTGAAAATCAATTAAGGGAAAGACACTTGTTCGGGTAGTTCACTAATGATCCGATTTAACCTATGCAATTGAATGTTAACTTAACTTTTTAGTGTATAACTTAATTTCCCTCGAATACCTAATTAACTTTAATTATCTTTAAACTCTACCGTTCCTCTTGAATACAGTAAAACTCCTAAATAACTAAGCTTTAAAAAGTAAACCGATGTTTATGATCTAATCTTATAAAGCTTCCTCTCGAATAACTTAACTAGTTTTTTAATCCAATCTCTTGTAATTATTATCTAGCGATCTCATTTTAATCTAGTTAATCAAGTTCTAATCAATTATAGACCGATTGATTATTTTATTCAATTATTTAACCTAACGCTAGATTTCTCTCGAATACATAGAATTTTAATTAACCAAAAGAATATAAGAAACTTAAGTAATATTACGATTTAAAAAAAACGGGTCTTCGATTAAACATAAAACATCTAAGAACATTTAATACGCCAAAACTAAATCATCATATAATATCCCTAACCAAACAAGCGATTAAAGTATTTATATACTCATAATCATAAAGCTAAACGCAATAAAAATATGAATAAACATAGTACCAATCGATATTAGAAAAGAGAAAAGTTTAGAAATCAATTTTGTTGAAGATCTCTCTTCAAAACTAGCTTCCTCGCCCTTCTTGCCGCTCCAAACTCGATTTCTAAACCCCAAAGTCGACTTCCGAAAACTGATGATTAATTCGGTTTATTCCTCTTCTATTTATAGGCTAAAATCTGAAATCCTGAAATATGTCCGCTGCGCCGCATTCCCTCTCACCGCACCGGAGTGAGAGGTTTCCATATTTTATTTGAATTGGAACTTCACGACTGCATCACATAACCAAGTCATTGTTCCGCAGTGACTTGTTTCTCGAATGATCTAGCACTTTCACCTGGTCAACGCGTCGCACTCCATACACACTGCGTCGCATTCCGTGACTAGACTGCTATTTCTCGTCTTTTGACCATTTTTATGCATTTCCTTGTCCAAATAACCGCATCCCGATCATATTAAAACCTGTCACTTGAATAAAACACTTTCACATGATTTAGTGTAAAATCCTATCATATCCATCATGAGTCTAATACGAAAACTACCGAATATCGCATATAAATATAGATGTAAATATGCGATATCAAATACCCCCAAACTCACCGTTTTGCTTTCCCTCAAGCAAAAACATTGTTTCAAATCAATTACCCAACCATATTTTAAAAAACATAACCCAACACCTCACGAATCTTAGGGAGTAAATCACACAATCTCTCAATGCTAATCTAAAGGTGTGTAATATATCTGAAAATCGGCTCAATTGCTCAGTAATGGTGAGTTTATCATAGGCTTGATAAAGAATCACTTCTCCACCACTAGAGTCTAGGTACAACTACACGGGGACTTTTATTGGGTTGAAATGTAAAAGGGTAAGGCATATAAAAATATATAATGGAGTGAAATATGTAAATAAATACAAAGTATACAAATTAAACGTAGTATACAACTAGCTTAGACTAAATCCGAACTCCTAAAACTTTAAAGAACCAAAATGCTACTTATTACTTCAAATTCCTCGAAATTTACATAACACTTAATTCAATTACTTCAACTTTATTTCTTCAAAAGACTTAAAATACATAAAATTACATAACTTTAACAACTCTCTTCTTTTTCTAACTCACTTTTTCTATTTTTCGATTTTTTTTTTCCACTCGATCTTTTCTCAAGTGTGTATCAGTTTACCTAGTGCATGTCTTCCAGTTTTACTGTTAATGTTGTATGCTTAAAAAGCCCAATACATACTAATTTTTCCTCTAATTGTTTTTTTTTGATTTTCTATTTTTCTTATAATACAAGTGTCAAAAATATGGCTTCGATATGAGATAAATTTTGATCAAAAAATCATCTAAACTCTAACCAAAACACTAAGCAAATAAGAGCAATTAAAAAACTAAGTTCGGATTCATCTAATAACGAAACAAAATGCTAATGTACAAAGTATATAGTAGTGTTTAAGAAACGAAAAAGTTTAGGCGCAAATTGTCTACTAGAGTTTCTAACACTAAAAATGAGTGTTACAAGGATTAGGCGGAATTTAGCAAATCAATGTGACTAACTACTAAAAATTATACAAGAAACGAAAAGGCTAAAACAAATGGGTTAATCCTAATTTGCCCATACCGTTGTACCAAATTACACTAAGTTTCCCTAATGTAATGCTCATATATGGTCTCGAAGTGTAAAACTATGTCAAGTTCTAAAGTCATCAACCATCAGTACACTCATACAAACGAAAAAGTAGCAGTAAAAATGAATGCTTTCAAAGGTTCAAAATCTCACTATTTCGGAATGGGGTATAAATATGCTAGGTTATGGAAAAAGTTTCAATTTACCAACAAGACACGTTATTATATATATATATATATATATATATATATATATAAATCGGATGCATAATAAGGGGTCCAGAAGTGTCGATCGGCTGTTTGATGTTATTCTTAACTCGTGTCGGTTAAAAGCCTTGTCTATTCGGTTTAAAAATATAGCTACATGGAAGGAGGTTTGCTTCAAATGGAAGATTATTGACATGCTTGGAGACTAGTCTGCTAGTTTTGTCTGCTTTTCCGCTTTGCGGGTGTGGTTTTGTGTGGTTTTGAGTCCAGGTGAAAGCTTGTTTTCATCTTGGATTTCTTTTTAGAAGATATATTGTCTTCTTGTTTTGTAACTTTTATTTATATCAGTTTTGCCGGGGTACCGTCCCCATTGAGCGAAAAAAAATAAAAAAATATATATATATATATATATATATATATATATATATATATATATATATATATATATATATATATATATATATATATATATATATATATATATATATATATATATATATATATATATATATATATATATATATATTTATATATGTATATATATATATATATATATATATATATATATATATATATATATATATATATATATATATATATATATTTGTATTTTCTTTTTATTACCGAAAAGTGTAAAAAACTCTATAAAAAAACAAGATGGAAACTAGGGGTCCTAAAAAATAACTATGGAATTTCCCGATGACCCCCCTAAACTTAAGTAACACATTGTCCCTAATGTGTTAACGAACTAAAAACCAAGGGAAATTATTAAAATCCAACTAAAAATAAAAATACAAAAGAGAAAAGAAGAAAGATAGAACCCGTTTGTAGATATGTGAAAATTCCTCGTTGATTTGCTTTGCTGAACTTAATGCCAGACTAAAAAACGGGCGCTGAACTTACTCCCGACTTTGAAAAATAAAAACCACCTAAACAAATATATAAAAACCAAATAAAAAATAAATAATAATAAGAAAATAGTCTAACACGACGAATAAATAGAAAGTACAAACAAATAAGGAAATAGTTTCAAAACATCATACAATCATATCAAATACAAATACCAAACAATCATCACCAAACAATGACCTCACTCGTCGTCTATCTCCTCATCATCATCATTGTCGCCGATTTAAACCTTCATAAAGAAGCCACTGATTTTCATCCCATTATCACTTTCCTTCGCCAATCATATATTCGTTATGCTTTAACGGTAAACCCGGAATTTTATGAAAAGCACATTAGGGATTTCTGGAATACGGTTGTTCTTGAGAAGGTGAATGGTCAAGAACGTATTAGGGCTTTAACAGACAAATGGGAGGAGATTGTAACGGAGTCCAACATTCACTCTCATCTTGAACTTCAAGATGACACTGGTATTACTTCGCTTCCTAACAATGAGCTTTTTGGGTTTTTTGAAAGAATGGGGTATGAAGGAAGTTTGTCAAAATTCACTTTTCAAAAGGCACTTCTTTCTCCCCAGTGGAGATACCTTGTTCATGTTTTACAACAGTGTATCTCTAAAAAACGATACACCTGGAATGAGTTTAACACAACAATAGCTACTGATATCGCGTGTTTGGCTACAGGAAGGGTGTTCAATTTTTCTCACATGATTTTCAATGACCTAAAGTGGAATATTGCTCACCCTGAAAACAAATATTTAATGTACCCTAGATGTTTGCAAATTATTTTGGGTAAAGAGCTTGGTGACCTTTCCACTGAAGGTAAAGTCCTCCTCATGGATTCACATTCCAAGAAAACATTTTCTAATATGAGGAGGCAGGTAAATCAATTTTCTTTTAATGTGGCTCCACTATTCTCTACAATGGTGGTTGTCCCAACTCCGTCAGGCGAAGGACCAAGTAACCCACTTGAGTCCCAACCCACACCTTCTGCTTCAACTTCTATTCCTGTTACAGAACAAACTATAAGTGCTTTTGTTGCACCTTCAACCACACCTAAATATATTCCTCTGAAGGAGTATGACCGCAAGTCTAAGAGGGTTCCTTCACCTCTTGGACCAAAATCAAGAACACCTAAACCTTTTTCGAAACCTGTTGAATCGGTTTCTACTGATTCCACTCCAAAGGGTACAAATGAGCCCTCACCCAAGCTCCCAAAGAAGGTGGCCCATAAGGAGGGGGAGACCATGTTGAAAGGGCTCATACTACTGTTGTACGACCTCGTGGTGCACAAGACAGTATGACTGGCAATAAGACCCAATCAACGTCAAACTCTTAATGATGATGATTCCTTGGAATCATTGTTAAGAGGACCCAGGTGCCAAGAAACAAAGGGGGAGGGTGATGATTATGCTAGGCAGGAGGCACCCTCTAAATCATCCAAGGAACCGTCTGATGTTGGTACTCAACAGAAAGGTGGGGAGGATAGTTTTTCTTACTCTAATTTGGAATTGACGGAAATGTGCCTTAAGTTTATTGAAAAGTTGGATACTCAAGCTGAGGAGATAAAGAAATTGAAAAAGTTGGTCCAAATTGTTGAAGGAGGTGAAGCTCTGCAAGTTGTTTATGAAGAAGCCTGTGAAGGTGGCAAAGAAGGGTGGTGCATGATCTAAAGCTTCCAAATTTCCCACTCCTTCTAGTTCAAGCTCTAGTTTCTCAGATATGGATGATATGAATGCTGCTAATAAGGGGGAGAAGGTGGAAAAGGCAGCTGACAAAGAAGTAGAAAAAGAGGAGCAGCAAGGGGTTGAACATGGGATAGACAAGGAAGTTCATGTGTATGTTGAACATGAGACTGAGAAGGAAGCTAAGAAAGAAGAAGAAAGGGAAGTTGATAAAGAAGTTATAGTTTCTACTGATGCACTTGAAACTGATACATTCCCTGACTGGGCTAATGATGAGGATAGAGAAATAAGGGTGGTCACTATTGATATGGATGAAGATGAAGGTGAAAACAGCAGGAGAAGGAAATAGAAACTAAACAGAAAGTTTATACTTATGCACCTTATCCACCTCATGTTTCTGCAAATGTTACATCTACTGAACGGACTACTAATGATCAAGAAATCAGGGATGTCATTATGAATATGGGTGAAGGAGAAGCAGAAAGACAGGAAGCAAGAGCTAAGATTGATGAAATTTTGTTGAGAAGTGAGCAAACTGAAAAACAAGAAGAGAAGGAAAAGGAGAAAGCTACAGAGCAGCCAGAACAGACTGAACAGAATGTTAGTACTGGTGGTAATGTTTCTACTGGTGAGAAAGTTTCTACTGATGAGAAAGTTACTACTAGTGATGATAAAAGTAAAATTTCTACTGTTGATGCTGAGAGTGAAATTCCTACTGCTAATCCACCAGTAGCTCCTCTATATGATGATGATATCACACTAGGTAATGAGTTAGAGAGATTAAAACAAGAGAAGTTAAAGCAGGAAGCTATCAGGAAGGAACAAAATGCTGCTGTTGTGGCAAGACAAAGGAAAGCTGCTGCAAGTAGGCTTAAAGAGAAGCCAGTGACACTTGATACCGGTGACTCTGCAGGTCCTTCAATTGAGTCTAATGACCATGTCATTCCTCTACCTGTTCAGAGCAGACCAATGGGATTCATTCAAACTAAGAAGGGAATTCAAAGAGTATATCTAGAAGATGATCCAAATTGGAAAAGCAAGGGCAAAGGAAAGATGAAAAGCAAGCAGGAGATGGAGGAAGAAGAGACTGAAATGAGAAGAAAGTTGGCTGAGGAAAAAGATGAACAGGTGAGACTGTTGGAAATGGAAAAAGAGGAACAAGAAAAACATCAAGTTGAGCAGGAAAGATTAAAGAAACAATAGCAAGATGATGCTATTGCAGCATAGAAAATGGCTTAGGAGCAGATTTAAAATGAGCTCAAAAGAAAAGATCAAGAAAAGACTGATGCTGAATTTGCTCAAAAGATGTTAGAAATGGATGAGTTGTTGTTACAAAAGAAAAAGAAGGAAGAGGCCAGGAGCAAGAGCAAAATCAGGAGGAATGTGACTAGAGTTGAAGACAAAAAGAAGTACACTGACTTTCTAAAGTCAACTGGAAAGTACAGTGGAAAGCAGATTGGGCCAATGAAACTTGACACAGTTCTGTATCTCTATGTGAAGGAAAATAAATTACAAAATGCAGCTGAAGAACAAGCTAAATTGGAGAAAGAAAGAGCTTTGAAATCTGCACTTGATAGAGGTTATAGAGTGGTTCATTTTGGAACTGCTCAGACTGATAAGAGGGAAGCAAGGAAGAAGAAGGTGATTGATGAGTCTCTGCCTGAGAAGGAAAGGAAAGCAAGCCAGCCTAGTAGTGTTCCTACATCTAAAAGTACAAAACAAGCAGTAGAAACAGTTACTACTGGTGGTAAAAGAAAGGCAAGCACCAGTGACCAGGTTAATACTGGTGTGAAGAAGATGAAATCAAGGCCGGATAAAAAGGAATCTAAAGAAGACAGATCTCAAGAAAAGGAAGAGAAAAAAGAAAAGGAAAAGGAACAAGAAGATGTGAAGCCAAAGATCTTCCAGGTAAAGAAAGAAGATATTACTGGAGACTTTGAGTTTGGTTGTGTTCCTGAAATTTCAGATGAACAAGTAAATGAAGCTGCAGACAGAGTATATGATGATATGAAGAGTTTAATACTGCATTCTAAGGAAATCAATTGTGCTACAAGATTCACTGAAATAGTTGACTGGTATGCTGTTGTGGTTGATGGTAGGAATGGGTTCAAGATAGTCAGAGCTTCGAAGAGCTTCAATGTATACTACAACCATTTGGAGATTTTCAAGAACATAAGCAGGAGAGACTTGGTTGATATGTTCCTAATTGGCAGCAAGAAATATTCTCAAGGGCAAGGTACAATTTCAGATTTCAATGACTTATTTATGGAGTTGTTAGAAATTATGTTTGAGCCAGAGAATGTTCATGAGAAGCTAGCAAGATTTACTCCTGTGATTGAATGGATTCATTATGAGAGTTGTGGATTCTACTCCCTAAGCAGGACTGATGGAACAACTAAGTATTTCTTGGTAGAGAAAAAGTATAAGCATGGCATCAATGTTATGATCAATATGTTGAATGTCAAGTTGAAGGCTAACCAAGACTCTGAAGAATCAATTCAACTTTTATGGAAGATCAGATGTCAGCTTACAGACCATAGAAACTCTATGTAAGGATTAAAGGTTTTGGCAGCATTCTCCAGTTTTGTATGAAGAAACTTATGTTTATGATAGAAAGCAGAAGTTTAGGGGGAGATTGTTGGGTTATAGTGTGTTACTACTGGTGAAGAGGGTTTATACTGGTCACTATGTGAGTTACTACTGGTGGGTATTACTACTGGTGAAGATGGTTTCTACTGGTCATAAGTCAGTGATAGATTACTACTGCTACTGCATGGAGTGCATGAAGTTTCTACTGGTTTGTTACTACTGTTTAGTTGATAATGATTAGCGTTTTGTTAGAAGATAATTATGGAACAGATTTAGATAATTATCAAGTAGATTCGATAGAGTTGTAACCCGATTATGTTTAGGGTTTGTTAGCCTCAAGGTCTATAAATATAGATCCTTATATCGTTGTAAATATACGTCTATTCAGATACGTTTATTCTAATAGATTGAGGTTGTTGGTGAAATTCTTGTGTTCTTCATTGTTTAACGTTTATTCATTCACATTCATATAAACTATTAATCATTGATCCTTTTTAATATCAAAGTATTTATCCGCTGCAACTTCTTTGATAGATCTTGATCTAATTGTTTGTTAAACCTAGTTCGGCAGATCCTAATAAATGACTTGGTCTTAAAAAAAGTAGAGCAAGAAATCGAGCCAATTTTATCCGGATAAGTTGTATACAAAGTCGATAAAAATATATTCGAATATGTTGTAACGATCCGATTTTTGTTAAAACGACTATTATTGAAATAAGATTTGGTCTATGACCACTTTTGTAATGAAATAAACACTTTGGGTTAAAAGTGTCGTTATCGCTATCTATAGTGTTTATTTTGTAATATCTAAAATAAATCTTGTGTATATAAGTTACTTAAGGGTGATGAAAGCAGGAAGTAAAATCACTTTTGTGTTTATTTGTTCGTGTGGTTGTGTGTGTTCGGCTAGAGAGAGAAACAAGAAAGTAAGTCGGTTTAACTATTTCGATCCGTTCGATCATCAAAACTTTGTCGGATAAATAAACTAATCACATATTTGAACTCCTGGAGCTGCAAGGAGTATTTTGGTAGTTTCAAAAGTTGATTTTGTGAAGGTTGACGTCGAACCGTACTAATACCCGCTTCGTTTACGGAAGGTATAACGATATTTTTATATCAATATGTTGATTATAAGTCATTTAATGTTGTTTAAAAGCATTTTTGTTGAGTTGTGTAAGGTTTTATAAACCTGCAACTCGGGGTTGTTCGTAAAGAAGATGATCATGGTGAAAACAGCTTTACGCCGTAAAGCCTTAACCTTTACGCCTTAAGGGCGAATTGATGTTCGTTGACTTTTGTTGACCAAACATGGCTTTACGTCGTAAACCTTTAATGCTTTACGCAGTAAAGGGGAGTTGACTTCTGTTGACCGCCATAAACCTTTGGCCCTTTACGCCGTAAAAGAATTTACCCTTACGCCGTAAACAAATTTCCTTTACACCGTAAAGGTTGTCTGAAATTAATAGAATGTGTTTTTACCTAAGTATTGTTAATGCGTAATTCTAGCGATACTATTAGTGTTACTAATTCAGTTTAAGATTTGAATTAGTCGTGATCCTTTAGTTTGAGTTTGATCGAAATTGTAACTTAGTGCGAATAAATGTTACATTAAACAGGATTACGGTTGAGATTATTTCGGAGGAGAAGCTTAAGATTTAAGCAGATTCAAGGTGAGTACAATATGGTTTTTGTTAAATCGAGCATTATGACAAAACAATGTTGAAACATTAAAAGAATGTTTATAAGCGGTATTTTGATCAAATATTGATAAACTTGATACAAGATAACTTGTTTTTATTGAAATGAGTAGTTGTAACTACTCGTATTCGGTTTAGTGTATATTGCGATCAAATACACTTACGTTTAATTATATATGTTATATAATTGTTGTTGTTGTTATGTATTTTATGTATTATAAGGAGTTTGTCTTAGTTTTACATAATAGGCCTTTGGCTTGATTACGAGTAGTGTAAGTGCTCGTTAGGGCTGAGCATCGGGCCAAGACCAGACCGACCCGACCCGAACCGACTCATACCGAGACCGAAACCGGAAAAAAATCAAACCGAAACCGAATCGATTTTAGTTTGGTCGGTTCGGTATATTTTCGGGCCATGTCGGTATATATTTCGGGCCATATCGGACCAGACCGAAAATACATTTGGGCTTGAGGCACAGTAGACATTTAATGACATTTGGGCTTAAGGCACTAAACTAAAACCAGTTGCAGAAAAACTAAAACATCCATTACAACAAACCAAATTCAATCAAACATTTAATCTTGAACATTCTTCGCTTTTCCTTGAGTTAGTTCTTCCTTTTGTTTGTCTAGCCCATCTTGAATTTCTAGAAAATGACAAAAAAAAACGAGTTAAAAATCTATAACCACAATTAAAAAATATATATGAGACCATGAGTTTTCGTGTTTACCTTTAGCAAGCTCGTCATCTTTCAACAAATCTTCCATCGTATCCATAATGATGTTTTTACTAGATGTGTGAATCCAATCTTCAGTGCAAACCAATGCCTCTACAATGCTTGGAGCTAAAGAATTCCTATACGAGTCCAAAACGCGACCACCCGCGCTAAATGCTGATTCGGAAGCAACGGTGGATACTTTGATGCACAAGATATCTAAAACAAGTGGCAATTTCATAATTCATATTATGCTTTTAAGTATGTTTTTAATTGACATATAAACTATCAAGTATCAATTGACATATAAATAAATAAAAAACAGCAAAATAGAAAAGAAAAAAAAATTCTATGTTAATTTTCCGAATCTAGTTATATGGACTGATCTTTTTTTGTTTAAAAGAGGGTTGTTAGCAGGTAAAAACAGCAAAAAAAAAAAGGAAAAAAAAGAAATCAAACCGAGAATTGTTTTTTACCTTTCGCCATCTAAACTACATATTATGCTTTTAATTGGTCTAAACGCTGAGGCTCGTTGGGAAAAAAAAAAAAAAAAAAAAAAACCCTGATATTAGCAGGTAAAAACAGCAACAAAAAAACAGAAGAAAAAAAAATCAAACCGAGAATTGTTTTTTACCTTTCGCCATCCTTGATACGATTGGAAATCGTGGAGCATTAAGCTTCCACCAAGTTAGTACGTCGAAGTCTTCATCATCGTCTAGCTCTAGACGCGGTTCTTTAAGATATTTTTTCAACTCGTCTTCACCCCCGCTCAACTTTTTTCCAACTTTGTCTTTAAACGAACTTAAAAATTATTGTCACGAAGAATTCTTGAGCTAGTACTTTTGCTAGACCATGGTCTTGGTAACTCGCTTGATGTGGTGGTGCCATATTTCTCTTTGTATAAAGCAAACAATGATCCCATAGCTTCCTCAACCCTTTCTACAAATTTCTTACATAATTCATCGGGGGTATTAAAACTTTGTGGCGTCTCTTGACTATCGTCCTCATCTAATTGATCCATTGGCATACAACCATGATCTATCAAGTGCTTAAACCCATAGCCAATTATTTCCGACTTCATCGTGGGATCTAAAATAACGGCAAAGGACATATAATGGTTGATGTTTTTGTAATCACCCCAATATGTGTCCTTCTTTTTTCTCATATCTACAATCATCTTCATAAAATCCACATCCGTTTCCCACGCACGAAGATGCTTATCAATATCAAGTACCTCTCCAAACCACAAATGAGCAACGGGACTTGATACATTTGACACAAGTTCGATTTTGTACTTAAATTTCTCCAAAAATTGAACTACCTTTTTACAAACCTCAAAATCCGCCCGCTTAGGTGTTTCGTCTAGGTCTCGTGCAAATGAAGAGTTGTGAAAATCATAATCCATAAAAGCATCTTTTAACTCGATGGCGGTTTTCAACATATCATGGGTTGAATTCCATCGTGTATGGCATTCGGAAACCAAAAACTTCTTTGACTTGGTAGTACTTGCAACACTTTCTTTAAAGTTAGTAACTCTATGGCTCGAATATTTTTGTATTTCACGACCAAGGCTATGGTATCTACTTGCTTTTTGTACGTTTTTAAACCATCTTTGACAATTAGGTTTATAATATGAGCCATACATCTTATGTGAAAATGCTTACCATTATCATACTTAGTTGGTAAATTCTCTACCAAGTATTCAAGAGCTTTGTCATTTGATAAAACGTTATCAACAGTCACGGTCATAACATCCTTTAGAGTCCATCCGTTTATACATTCCAAAATTTCCCTACCAATATCCACCCCTTTTATGACTATGAATTGGTCTAAAATTGATTATTATTTTGGGCATTACCCAATCCTCATCTATAAAGTGTGCGGCTAAAACCATAGGTTCATTCTTTTACAACTAGAAGTCCATGTATCGGTCGTTAAATGGACCGTGGTGGACTCCTTGCTTAAGAAATTGAATAGTTTCTTCCTCTCTTCTAGATAAAAATGAGCAACATCCTTAGTAATCTTAAAACGGGAGGGCACATTAAATCTAGGTTGCATATCCGAGGAGAATTGAATGAATGTCGGGTGTTCAACAAATTTAAAAGGAAGCTCGGCACGAATAATTAACTTAACCAACGACTCTTTGATTTTTTTTTCATCATACTTCCACGTTTCTAAAATCCCACTAGTGCCACTATCATCATTCTTAAATTTCTTAAATGCTAGATGTTTTTATTTCTTAAGTTTCTCAATATCGGGGTTCTTATTACAATTAGGGTAATGATCGTTCAAGTGTCGCGTACCATGTTTTTTTGAGTCGGATTTGAAAACCGTGGGACACCATTTGCAATAAGCCATCTTAATAACGATCCCATCGTCATCCGGTTCAAACTTTGTATCAAAGTACTTCCAACATTCGGCTTTCGGTTCTCTTTTCTTTGGTGGGGCTTTTCTTTTGCGTTTCTTATCTTCATTGCCAATAGTATCAATGTCTATGGTATCATCATCCTACACAAAATTCGAACTAAAGTATTAAACACAATACAAATTTCATACAAACAAAAAATTCGAGTTAATAAAAACCCTAATTAAATTCGAGTTAATAAAAATTTTGAAATAAAAAATTAAATTCGAGTTCATAAAAACCCTAATTAAATTTAGAAACAAAAAATAAATTAAAGCCCTAATTATATTTCGAAACAAAAATTAATGAAAAAATAAGTTAAAACACTTACTTCAATTGGTATGTTTTGTTGAGATGTGAAAGATTCATAGGTAGGCATGGAAGATGACATTGATTCAAATGGTATGTTTTGTTGGTTCTCTTGATCCATGGAAGATATTTCTCTTTTTTTTTTCCTATTTTGTGACACAGACCCTGTTTTCCCTAAAAGTTGCTTCCCAAAAACCCCTAATTTCCACTAAATCGGGCGGGTCGGGCCAAGTCGGATGTGGTCGGTATTCTAACCGACCTGACCCGAATCCCAAAAATGTTGAATTTTGTTGTCGACTACCGCCCCAGATGCAACTGTTTCGGTCTCGGTTTCGGTCGGGCCACTCGGTTTTTGTCGGGCCAATCGGTATTGGTCGATATTTCACAGCCCTAGTGCTTGTAGTTAAGTGTTGGCGAGACCTAGAACTATTATCTAGGTGCCAGGGGCTAGCAAGTAAAGATGGTTGCGGGGAATTATAGACCTCCCTTGCAACACGAGGTACTGGGACGCGATCCCATGCTGGAGTGATGTATCCGGGGACATCACGTGGGAAGTGGGGAGGTGTAATAAGATGAAACACCATAGAACCCTCCTTAACGACATCGCATTGATTTGCAAAGTCGGAGTAGTGAAAGCTTATATTTCGGGTTATTATAAAGATTGGGAGTCGCGCCCCAATACTTATAATAATATGGAGAAATGGGTGAGTAGCGAACGAGGTAATAACCTTAGGGCATAAGAGGGACCCTATTATTGTGAATGTTTATGGCTTGATAGACCCTAGTGAACTTATATTTAATCATTGAACATATATGAATTTGATTTGTGAGATATTCATATATATTGTTAATGATTATTTTATACTTGCTTTTGAGGTTGTGGGTATGGATTGGGTTAGTAAAGAGAAACTACTTTCTTTATAAATAGTTTTAGATAGTCTTTACTAACATTATTGTCTCACTAGCTTAACGCTAATACTTTTTTTTTCAAACCTGTCTTTTGCTCGTAGGTTGCCTAGCTTCTTGTGAGTGGGTATACTTTTAGGGTAGCTTTGTAATCCCCGACTTTTGGAACAACTGTTTGTATAATATTTGTAATACATTTTTAAATTTTAACGTAACGTATTGGATGTTTGTAAACTAATTTCGGAACCGCTAATCTCGTAATTTGACTAAACGCTGTTGAACTCTGATAATTAAAAAGTTTTTGAAAAACCATGACGTTACAAGTTGGTATCAGAGCCGCTTTGCGAGTGAATTGAGCACAGCGACCAGTGTTCAGACTCGCAAAAGGACGCGGTTCTAATTTTTTAAAAATGGTGACCTAGGTTGGGAAAGGGTTGTAAGACTGAGTTTTATAAGTTCACTTTTGTGTTTCTTAGTTTTTTAAGGCTTAGTGCTTAGGTTATCTTGTTGGGCTTTGATCAGTAATGGAGAACGTTTCAAATGCCGATGCTCATGAGGGGAACAATAATGAGAACCCATTTTCCCATCGTACTCATTCTGGGGGTAGTGGACCCGAGATTCACAATGAAAGAGATGTTGCTCGTATAGCTGATTTAGAGAGACAGCTTGAAGCTATGAAAGCTGCCATGATTGCAGCTGGGTTGATGAGAGAGTCTTCACATCAATCGTCGTTTGTTCAGGAATCTAATTCCAATAGAAGGCATGTTGTTCATGAAGAACACATTCGTTGTTGAACCAAAGGGTAGTTCTTACAAAACGTTCTTAAGCTGCAAACCACTTGCGTTTAAGGGAGTTGAAGATCCCCTTGTTTGTCGAAGATGGATCCGTAAGATGGAGCAGACGTGTAATTATGTTGTGTTTACTGAGAGCCAAAAGGTTAATTATGCTATTCGTATGTTGGAAGACGAAGTGTTAGACTGGTGGGAGTATGTCAATCAAACTCTATCTGAAGAAGTTCGTGATAAATTATCGTGGGATATATTTGTTGAGAAGCTCACTACTCGGTTCTGTAGTGAGGGCGCAATGCAACAATCAGAGGGAATTTATGAATCTTAAAAATGGATCATGAGTATGGTGAAGTATAACACCACATTCACTAATAAACTTCAATTTGCACGTCACTGTTGTCCTACTGAGAGATCCTTGGTCACTCAGTATGTTGAAGGTTTACCGTGCCCTTTTAAATCATTTGTGCGTAATCAAGAAACTCTAGAGTTGGCTATGGAATAGGATCGTCGTGTTGAAGATGATTTGAATGCTCGTGAGGTTCATGGAAAGAGGAAACGGGAAGGGCAATTAGGGTCCTCCTCAAAGAAGCACAAATATGCTTCTAAGGTGATAATCAGAAGGGAAAGTTTAGTGCAGACAAATGCAGGAGATGTGTATTTATGGGACATATTGAAACGGATTGTCAGAATAGGGAGATAGTTTGTTATAACTGTCATGAGAAGGGTCACATTTCAACGCAGTGTACCAAACCTAATACTGGGAATGTTATTGTTGGAAAGAAGGAAGAGGATCTGAAGCCTAAAGCTAGGGCATTTCAGATGAAAGTGGGAGAAGCACGTCGTGATGACGAGGTGATTCTTGGAACTTTTGTCATTAATTCTTAACCTGCCTTAGTGTTATTTGATTCTGGTGCGAGTAGATCTTTTTTATCTACATAATTTTGTACTAAGTTTAATATGCCTAGAAAACCTTTAGAATCGATCCTAGAAGTTGATGTAGCTATGGGTAAGTCTGTTCTAGTATCTGATGAGTTTGATGACTGTATGATTAACATATATGGTGTTAAGTTTCCTATTTCCTTGATCCCAATAGGAATTAGTGAATTCGATGTTATTATTGGTATGGACTGGTTATCTGCAAATGGTGCAGAAATAGTATGTGCTAAGAAACAAGTGAGAATTCCTGTGAAAGATGGAAATTTTTTGTTTATGCTCATGGAGAAAAGAACTTGGAGAAATTTGTTATAATTTCTCAGATGAAAGCAAGGAAGTGTATGGAGAAAGGAAGTGTGGAATTTTTTATGTATGCAATAGAAAAACCTAAGGAAAATATTAAGTTGGAGAATATTGATGTAGTGTAGGAATATCCGGATGTATTTCCTGATGAATTTTCTGGTTTACCACCATTAGGAGAAGTAGAGTTTAAGATTAAACTTACCCTAGATCCAAGCCCATTGCTAAAGCACCGTATCTAGCTCCGTCTTAAATGAAAGAAATGATGAATCAATTGCAGGAATTATTAGAAAAAGGTTTTATAAGTTTTATAAGACCTAGTTCTTTGCCTTTGGGAGCACCAGTACTATTTGTGAAAAAGAAAAATAGTTCTATGCATATGTGTATTGATTTAGGGAGTTGAATAAAGTTACTATTAAGAATAAGTATCCATTACCTCGAATAGATGATTTGTTTGATCAACTGCGGGGAGCTAGTTATTTTTCAAAGATAGATTTGCGTTCTGGTTATCATCAAGTTACTGTGGCAGAGCATGATATACCTAAAACCGCTTTTAGAACTAGGTATGGACATTATGAAGTTTATGATGACGCCGTTTGGATTAACAAATCCACCTGCAATTTTTATGGATCTTATGAATAGTTTTTGTCGTCCATTCTTAGATTGATCAATAATCGTATTTATAGATGATGTTTTGATTTACTCTAAGAATGTAGAAGGTCATCGTTGTCACTTGAAGGAAGTATTATAAACTCTTAGAACAACGAAGTTGTATGCTAAGTTTTCTAAGTGTGAATTTTGGTTAAGAGAAGTTCAAGTTTTGGGTCATTTGATTGCAGAGAATGGAATTAAAGTAGATCCAACGAAGGTTGAAGCCATTCAGATTTGGAAATCTCCTAAGACGCCAAGAGAGGTTTGTAGTTTTCTGGGGCTAGCGGGTTATTATAGAAGATTTTTCAAGGAATTTTCAAAAATTGCATCATCATTAACCAAGTTGACTAAGAAAGGATCTGTATGTGTGGAAAGAAGGGCAGGAGGAAGCTTTTCAAACTCTGAAAAAG
The DNA here is from genome assembly GCA_910822075.1 of Senecio squalidus. NCBI lineage: Eukaryota > Viridiplantae > Streptophyta > Magnoliopsida > Asterales > Asteraceae > Senecio > Senecio squalidus. Next base: position 17,110,773 of record CAJVGC010000592.1, read on the forward strand.
TGTTTATATGAAACACCTATTCTTTCCTTGCCTGAAGGGAATGAATATTTCGAGGTTTGTTGTGATGCATCATTATCTGGTTTGGGATGTGTACTCATGCAGAGAGGAAAGGTTATTGCTTATGCTTCTCGTCAAATTAAGGATGCGGATAAAAGTATCTTGTTCATGATTTAGATTTGGTCGCAGTTGCTCATGCACTTAAATTATGGCGTCATTATTTGTATGGGACAAAATGCACTATTTTCATGGATCATAAAAGTCTACACTATATTAAAGATCAGAAAGACTTGAATATGAGACATCGGAGATGGATTGAATTATTGATCGATTCTGATTGTGAAATACGTTATCATCCTGGTAAAGCGAATGTAGTGGCAGATGCTTTAAGTAGAAAAGAGCCAAGATCCAGTTATCTTTTAAAATGTATGAGTATAGTAATAACTTCGGATGTTATTGAGAAAGTTCGTTTGGCTCAGTCTGAGGCTTTGAAAGAGGGGGATATTAATGATGAGGGATTGCACAAACACCCGCAAGAATTCAAGGAAAACTCCCAAGGGTTGAAAGTGTATCAAGATCGAATTTGGATTCCTAAGTGGGGAGATGTGAAAGTATTCTTAATGGAGGATGCTCATAGGTCCAAATATTTGATTCATCCGGGTAATAATAAGATGTACCTCGATTTAAAACCGAGGTATTGGTGGCCAAATATGAAGATAGAAATTGCTGACTTTGTAGCTAAGTGTGTAACGTGTGCACAAGTTAAAGCCGAACATCAAAAGCGTTATGATGAATTACAACAGTTAGAAATTCCAGAATGGAAGTGAGATAAAGTCACCATAGACTTTGTTACGAACTTAACCAGGACTGTTAAGGGGAAACGATATGATTTGGGTGATAGTTGATCGTTTAACGAAAAGCACGCACTTTTTAGCAACCAAAGAGAATGAAAAGTTAAAAAAAACTTGCAGAATTGTACATTCGAGAGATTGTGTCTCGACATGGGATTCCTGTTTCAATTGTTTCTGATAGAGATAGTCGATTTGCTTCAAGATTTTGGAATCGATTGCAAGAAGAGTTAGGAACCGGAGTGCATTTGAGCATTGCATACCATCCACAAACCGATGGGCAAATTGAAAGGACAATTCAAACATAGAAGATATGTTAAGAGCCTATGGGATTGAATTTTGTGGAAGTTGGGGTTGTCATCTACCATTGGTGGAATTTGCATACAATAAATCATATCATGATAGCATTAAGATGGCCCCTTATAAAATGTTGTATGGTCGAGAGTGTCGAACTCCAACTTGTTGGCCTGAAGTGGGGGAAAACAGTTTTATGGTCCAGAGATCGTGCAAGAAATAGCGGATAAAGTTTCTTATGCTCGTGAGCGTCTGCGAATTGCTAGAGAACGCCGGAAAAAGTATTCAGACAGAAAGCATAGGCCTAAGACATTTGAGGTAGGGGAAAGAGTGATGTTGAAAGTTTCTCCATGGAAGGGAATTACCGATTTGGCAAGCGAGGAAAGTTAGGACCTCGATGTATTGGCCCTTTTGAAGTACTTCAACGTATTGGAGAACAAGCTTATAAGTTAGACTTACCTCAAGAACTCGACGGTATTCATAATGTATTCCACGCGAGTTATCTTTGCAAGTGCTTATCCGAAGAACCTAGCTATATACCTTTAGAGGAATTGTGGGTAGAAGATGATAAAAAGTTATTTGAGGAACCTGTTGAAATTTTGGAAAAAGAAACCAAGCGGTAGAGAAAGAAACAGGTTAATTTGGTAAAAGTCCTTTGGAAGAATCGTTTAGGATCGGAGTTGACTTGGGAGACTGAAAGCGATATGAGCTCTCGTTATCCCCATCTTTTTCAAGATTGATTCCGGGACGGAATCATTTTTAGGGGGAGAGAATTGTAACGATCCGATTTTTGTTAAAAGGACTACTATTGTAATAAGATTTGGTCTAGGACCATTTTTGTAATGAAATAAACACTTTGGGTTAAAAGTGTCGTTATGGCTATCTATAGGGTTTATTTTGTAATATCTAAAATAAATCTTGTATATATAAGTTACTTAAGGGTGAGGAAAGCAGGAAGCAAAATCACTTTTGTGTTTATATGTTCGTGTGGTTGTGTGTGTTCAGCGAGCGAGAGAAAAAAAGAAAGTAAGTCGGCTTGGTAACGTTTTATAAACTTGCAACTCAGGGTTGTTCGTATAGAAGATGATCATGGTAAAAAAAAAAAAAAAGCTTTACGTCGTAAGGGCGAATTTATGTTCGTTGACTTTTGTTGACCGAACATGGCTTTACGCCGTAAACCTTTAATGCTTTACGGGTAAAGGAGAGTTGACTTTGTTGACCGAATATCCCTTACGCCATAAGCAAATTTCCTTTACGCCGTAAAGGTTGTCTGAAATTAATAGAATGTGGTTTTACTTAAGTATCGTTAATGCATAATTCTAACGATACTATTAGTGTTACTAATTCAGTTTAATATTTGAATTAGTCGTAATCCTTTAGTTTGAGTTTGATCGAAATTAAATAGGATTACGGTTGAGATTATTGCGGAGGAGAAGCTTAAGATTTAAGCATATTCAAGGTGAGAACAATATGTTTTTGTTAAACCGAGCATATGACAAAACAATGTTGAAACATTAAAAGAATGTTTATAAGCGGTATTTTGATCAAATATTGATAATCCCGATGCAAGATAACTTGTTTTTATTGAAATGAGTAGTTGTAACTAGTAACTACTCGTATTCGGTTTAGTGTATATTACGATGAAATACACTAACGTTTAATTATATATGTTATATAATTGTTGTTGTTGTTATGTATTTTATGCATTATAAGGAGTTTGCCTTAGTTTTGCATAATAGGCCTTTGGCTTGATTACGGGTAGTGTAAGTGCTCGTAGTTATGTGTTGGCTAGACCTAGAACTATTATCTAGGTGCCAAGGGCTAGCAATTAAAGATGGTTGCGGGGAATTCTAGACATCCCTTGCAACATGAGGTACTAGGACGCCATTCCATACTGGAGTGATGTCTAACTATTAAGATGTGTCATCCGGGGACATCACGTGGGAAGTGGGGAAGTTTAATAAGATGAAACACGTGGAACCCTCCTTAATGACAACGCATTGATTTGCAAAGTCGGAGTAGTGAAAGCTTATATTTTGGGTTATTATAAAGATTGGGAGTCGCGCCTCAATACTTATAATAATATGCAAAAATGGGTGAGTAGCGAACGGGGTAATAACCCTAGGGCATAAGAGTATTATTGTGAATGTTTAGGGCTTGATAGACTCTAGTGATCTTATATTTAATCATTGAACTTATATAAATTTGATTTGTGAGATATTCATATATATTGTTAATACATGCTTTTGAGGTTGTGGGTATGGATTGGGTTAGTAAAGAGAAACTACTTTCTTTATAAATAGTTTTAAATAGCCTTTACTATTATTATTGTCTCACTACCTTAACGTTAATACTCTTTTTCCAAACTTGTGTTTTGCTCGTAGGTTGCCTAGGTGCTTGTGAGTGGGAGTACTTTTGGGGTAGCTTTGTAATCACCTACTTTTGGAACAATTTTTTGTATAATATTTGTAATACATTTTAAATTTTAACGTAACGTATGGTATGTTTGTAAATTAATTTCGGAACCGCTAATCTCGTATTTTGACTAAACGTTGTTTAACTCTGATAATTAAAAAGATTTTGAAAAACGAGATTTTGAAAAATCATGAAGTTACATATGTTGACTAGAAATTCGAATGCATAATATCATCAAAGTCTAATCAAATGTCGAATCAACTCTATATTCAACTTTACAAAAGTCGAATAAGAACAAACCTAAATCGAATCAGAAGCCGAACAAACCTAATCGAAATCAGTTGAAATATAAGTCGAACCAACCTAATCCAAATCAGTTGAATACAAAGTCGAATCAAATGTATCCGTGTATGTTGAATTTTAATCCTTTTCACAAAGTCGAATCACCACTTAGTCGAATACACTAAGTCATAACGCAATAATTTGTCTAAGTAGAATTCTTAGCTGAATCAAAAGTCGAACTACAAAGTCGAGTAAACTTCCATTCGATTTTGTAAATGTCGAATTAGTTAAAATCTAATTTGCATGACCAAGTCGAATCATTTACTTTTGAAATTCGAAGTAGTTGAATACAAATTCGAATGAAAAAGTCGAAGAAGCACAAATCTTAATCGAATGAAAAGTCTAAGATGTACAAATCTAAGTCTAATTAGAACAAATTTGGTTCGACTTTTAAGCAAAGCCGAATCAACAGTTGAAATGTAGGACGAAGATGTACAAATCTATGTCAAACATGATGAATTTTTAAGTCGAACATAAAGGAACCTAAGTCGAACGGTTTGTTTTCGAACACCCCACTCTGATACCAATTGTTAGATCTAATCAGTCTAGAGAAAGAAAGTGAGGTTTAGAGAGAGAATGTGAATATTGCAATAAGCTACAAATATTACATTATTCACACCTCATACTCCTAGTTATAAGAGTGTGGGGGCTTTACAAAGACTTTCTACATATTACACGTAAGCCCCTAATAACAAATACAAATACATTGTTAGTCCTATTGTATACCTAACAAATGAGCTAGTTAGTGTGTGATGTTTGAAGAGTTTGTATCGTATAACTAACTTTCCCTCGAAGTCTATTTTGTATGAATTAGAATCAATATTTAGTAAACATCTTGAGTTGACTAATTCTATACTTAGATTCATTCAAATGTGAGATTCCACATTTATATTTGATTAAGCAATTCGCTATTTTTGAGTAGAATTCATAGGTTAAATCTTGTCACTCACATTATGATTTCTTTCAACCTTATAATCTCATTTTCCATCAAGATATATTTTGAGTTTTTAAACACAAAATGTTATGTCGTTTAAGTTTAAATAAAATAAACTTAATTAATAAGAATTTATAGAACATTTTGCAGTTCTTCAATATTTATTTGCTATTTGACACAATAAATTTCAGTAATCTGTTATATTAATAACATCAAGATATTGTTGAACTCTTAAACACAAACTGTTCTTTTAACAATTCAGTCTTTCTTTGCTCTTATAATCTCCAACATTTTATATGTCATATTTTCATTAAAAATATAATGGTTATTCCTTTTTCAAGAGACAATATTGATATCCCATTTTACAACATCAAAAATTTGTATCTTATTGCAACTTAATAAGCCACAAAGTATTAAGGATTTCAAAATACATTTGCGAAATAGTTTTCAAAATATTTGGTTTCCATAAAATTTTAGTTTTATAAGTTAGGAACTATTTATGTTTTTAATTTTTTCACTTTTGGAATATTATTTTGCATTTTCTATGTACAAAATATAAGAACTTAAAGCAATAAAGTGCTTTTAAAATGCTAGTTTATCTAGCAAAACTAAGGACAATTGGGTATTTACCACATAGGGTAGTAGATAGTTACGCTTCAGTTTTACTTAAAGATCATTATTACCTGATTTGGCAGCCTTCGTTGGTTAACTTTGTTTTCTTCAACCTAACCGAAGTTATGAAGGCCACAAGCGGTATATTTGCGCCCGACGAGACTGGCCTGGCATGGCACTAGATAGGTCGTCCTGAATCGTTAACTACAAGGGAGTCTTACAAGTAAGGTTTTTATAATACATTTTTTCAACTCTTATTAGTACTACCTAAAGGATATTTGACTACTACTTCGCGACAAACACTAATACGACTACTCCCTAAGCATGGAAACTAATAAATATACAAAAAAAGAACATCAATTATAAAACTAAAGGAAAGAAGGCACCCGGAATAAGGGATATAATATGTGATTAATGCTTTGATTACAACGTATCCGCCTCGACGGAAGCTTCCTAGTTACAATCTTCGCTCACACTAATTACATGTATTGCTAGCTACCAACTACTAACTACCACTAATCTAGGAAAGCAATAAAATTACAAAGAAAACTACTAGAAGGAGAAAGTAAATGTGTGAAAATGAGATGTGTTGAATGGTGGAAATGAGACAAGTATTTATAGGTAACAAAAGTGGCCAAAAATTCGGGTGAGGCCCCCGACTACCACACCCAACGGCGCCCTCATCCGCCGTCGACCCCACCCGCGGCCCTGGTGGCCGGCGGCTTTGGTGGTCGCGGTGGTTCTGGTTGTTGGTCGTTGCTTTTTCAAGTGCGTTTCCGGGCGGTCCGTATTTGGTCAGCTTTGTGCGAAATGTTTTTTCCATTTTTCCTAGGTCCTTCAAACTATCTCGATAAATGCCGGAAGGTCAAATGTAAGCTCCGGTGAGTACGGGTGAGTAAAAATACCGAAATATTGGTACCGTATTGGTACTGAACACATACCGGTACCAAAGCAAGCGGTACGGTACTCGGTACCAAATTTTCCAAAATTTCGGTATTCGATACCAATGGCACCGGTTTTTTCGGTATTTTGTATGGTACCATACCGACCGGTACTGAACCGGTTTATTTCGGTACCGTACTCGATACCCAAAAAATGACTAAAATAAAACCGGTACCAGCCGGTTCGGTACGAAACTAGTACCACGCTCACACCTACCGGTGAGGGTTTGCATTTTAACTGAAATTCCATTCTTTTAACTATTTTGAATCCGGTTAAGCCTGGAATTATCGAGATAAATGTTTTAGATAATTTGTAAGGGTAATCTGAGTAGTGTGAGTCTTCGGGGTGTAATCGTATACGTTCGGTAAACATTTTTGGGTCTTTAGGGTTTTTCGAGTATTTTGGGATAGTGGCAGATTTGGTGGAGGTTTTAGTGTTAAAGGAGTCTTCTTCTGGCATTACTGAGACCTTTCAAAGTTGCTTTGACCTAGGGACTTCACGTACTCTGTCCGGTTGTCGGCTTCATCTTCGATTCTCTAGACGTTTGTTTATAAGTCCGTATCATGCACAGTTTTTCATGTCTTCGAGAAATCTTTATCCATGCATGATAAATGTTTTGGTTAGGTCTTCTGATGCTGCCGAGTCTTCATATAGTCTCCTAAAACGTATCTTGTCAAAGTTTTCACGAAACGATTCTCTAAAACGTCATAAAACAAGGGAAATAGATCAATTCCGCTTAATTTATATGTCGAATCAAGTATGTTATATAAAATACTCAACCCCCTACATGTCTATCTGTTTATTACATTTATTATATTTGTATTCTTAGTTTAGGATAGTTAGAAAACAAAACAAAAACCCTCCTTATCTATTAAACCTAACTGAGTTTAAACAAGCATAAGAGAATTGTCAGGATCTGTCAAACTATGTTTGTATAAACAAACGTGTAGATCTAGATCTATAAAAGAAGTTACAGCGGATCAACGCTTTTATATTAACAAGGATCAGTGAATAACAGTTTATATGAATACGAATGAATAAACGTTAAACAATTATGAACACAAGATTTCCACCAACAGCCTCAATCTATTAGAATTAGGGTTTCTCAATAGACGTATATTTACAACGATATAAGGATCTATATGTATAGACCTTGATGCTAACTAACCCTAGACATAATCGGGTTACAATATATGTCGAATCTACTTTGTAATTATCTAAATCTGTTACATAATTATTTACTAATAAAACGTAAACAATATCAACTAAGCAGTAGTAACAACCAATAGAAACTCCCATACACTCCATGCAGCAGCAGTAGTAATAGTGTTGACCAGTAGTAACTGACTGGTGACCAGTATTAATCACTAGTAGTAACTACATTGACTAGTATGAACCCTCTTCACCAGTAGTAACACACTATATCCCAACAATCTCCCCCTAAAATTCTGTTTTCCATTATAAACACAAGTTTCTTCAATCAAAACTGGAGAATGCTGCCAAAAACCTTTATGCTCTTCACATGCAGTTTCTATGATCTGTAAGCTAACATCTGATCTTCCACAATCGTTGAACTGCTTCTTCTGAATTCTGATTAGCCTTCAACTTGAGATTGATCATATTGATCATTACATTGATGTCATGCCTATACTTCTCTTCCACCAAGAAATACTCAGTAGTTCCATCAGTTCTGCTTAAGGATTAAACTCCACATCTTTCATATTGAATCCATTCAATCACAAGAGTAAATCTTGCCAACTTCTCAGGAACATTCTCTGGCTCAAACATGATTTCTAACAACTCCATAAACAAGTCATTAAAATCTGAAACATTACTTTGCCCTTGACAATACCTCTTTCTACCAATCAGGAACATATCCACCAAATCCCTTCTGCTTATATCCCTGAAAATCTCCAGATAAATGTAATAAACTTTGAAACTCTTAGAAGCTCTCACAACCTTGTACCCATTCTGACCATCAATCACAATTGCATACCAATCAATGATAGGCATTTCAGTAAAAGTTGTAGCACATTTGATGTCTTCAGAATGTACTATTAAATCTTTCATATCATCAAACACTCTGTCAGCAGCTTCATTTACTTGTTCATCTGAGATTGCAGGAACACAGCCAAATTCAAATTCACCAGAAAATCTTCTTTCTTTACCTTCAAGATTTGTGGCTTCTGTTCTTCTTGTTCCTTTTCCTGAGAATTTTCTTCAGTAGATTCTTTTCTTGCAGATTATGCCTTCGTCTTCTTAGCACCAGTTTTAACCTGCTTACTAGTGTTTTCCTTCCTCTTACTAGTAGTTTTCTACTGGTGGTTTTGTTCTTTTAGCAGCAGGAACATTACAAGTCTGGCTTGCTTTTCTTTTCTTTTTCAGGCACAGATTCATCAACAACCTTCTTCTTACTCTTCTCCTTCTTTGTCTGTTCATCTCCATAATGAACCACTTTATTCCTCTGTCTAAAGAAGCTTTCAAAGCTCTTTCTTTCTCCAACTGAGCTTTCTCCGTTGCTGCCTTCTGTAACTTCTTTTCTTTCACATACAAATATAGAACTGTATTAAACTTCATTGGCCCTAGTTGTTTTCCACTATACTTCCCAGTAGGTAGGGGTGTTATTCGGGTCAACCAGACCCTAATAAGCAAATTTCGGGTCGGGTTTATTCGGGTTTTAACTAAAATTTTATAACCCTAACCCGACCCTAATAAGGGTTCGGGTTTTAGGGTTCAGGTCATTTTCGGGTCGGGTCCAAGTGGGTCGGGTTATTTCGGGTCCAGGTTATTACCATCGAAGTATTTTGAACCAAAGGCATATGATATATATAGGCTAGAAGTATGAAAGATTTTCATACATGAAGCGATGTGGGACATCTAAGTAGGGAAAACCAAAGGCATATGATATATATATAGGCTAGAAGTATGAAAGAGTTTCATACCTGAAGCGATGTGGGACAACTAAAGTAAGGGAAAATAAAAGAAAATTTTCTCTACTTTAGTTGTCCCACATCGCTTCAGGTATGAAACTCTTTCATACTTCTAACATATATATATCATATGCTTTTGATTTTCCCTACTTTAGTTGTCCCACATCGCTTCGTGTATGAAACCCATCCATACTTCTATATATATATATATATATATATATATATATATATATATATATATATCATATGTTTTTGGTTCAAAATATAGTTCGACGGTAATTTTCAGGTCAATCGGGTCAAACCCGTAACCCGACAAACTGGAACTATTCTACCCGAATCCCGACCCTATTTATGAATCGGGTGTTTCGGGTCAACCCGATAGACCCGAAATACATATATAACCCGATAAAACCCGACCCTAAAGTGGTAAATAGGGTTTGGGTCGGTTCGGGTCCGGGTCGGGTCGGATATTTTAACACCCCGACTTCCCGGTAGACTTGAAAAAGTCAGTATACTTCTTTTTATCTTCAGCTCTAGTTACATTTCTTCTAATTGTGCTCTTGCTCCCGGCCTCTTCCTTCTTCTTCTTTTGCAACAACAGTTCATCCTTCTCCAACATTCTTTGTGCTAGCTCATGATCAGATTTTTCTTGAGCCTTTCTTTTTAGTTCATCTTAAATCTGCTCTTGTGCCATTCTCTTTGCAGCAATAACATCATCCTCCTCCTGCTTTCTCAATCTTTCCTTTTCAGCCCTCAGTCTTTCATGTTCATCCCTTTCAGCATCCATTCTTCTTATATTTTCATCCCTCTCTACAACTTTTTTTCTTCTCATTTCAGTCTCCTCCTCCTCTAATTCTTGCTTGCTTTTCATCTTCCCCTTTCCCTTGGTTTTGAAATTAGGATCTTCTTCAGCATATACCTTTTGAATTCCCTTATTTGTTTGAATAAATCCCATTGATCTTCTTTCAACTCTTGGGGAAATGATGGGTTCTGTTGACTCAGTAGTAGGACCTGAAGATCCAACAGTACTAAGTATAACTGGCTTCTCTTTAGGTCTACCTGCAGCAGCCTTTCTCTGTCTTTCAACAACTGCAGCTATTTGTTCGTTCCTTATTGCTTCTTGCTTTAATTTCTCCTGCTTTAATCTCTCCAACTCAGTAGCTAAAGTGATGTCATCTTCACTTAAAGGAGCTACTGGTGGATCAGCAATAAGAGGTTCACTTTCTGGTCTCACCAGTAGAAACTTTCTGCTATGTTTTTGTCTCACCTGTAGAAACATTCTCACTAGTGGAAACTTTCTCACCAGTAGGAACATTCTCACAAGTAGGAACATTCTGCTCTGTTTCTGTCTCATGTTGTTTCTCCCCTTCTTCTTCATCCATATATAATGTGACAACCCTGATTTCTTTATCATCATCACTCCAAGTAGAATCTCCTTCTACTTCTTTCTCAGGTTGTTCACTTCTTAACAATATCTCATCAACCCTCTCTCTTTCTTTCTGTCTTTTGGCTTCTCCTTCACCCATATTCATAATAACATCCCTGATTTCACTATCCTCAGCAGTCCATTCAGTAGATTGACTAAATTCAGAGAAACAAGGTGCATAAGGTGCACCAGTTGCAGGTGCATCAATAGTAACATATGCATCCTTATGTGTATCTTTCAAGGCTTCTTCATCAGTAGAAACCTTGAAATTCTTATCCTCATTATCCATTGACTGCTCAGCATCCTTAGCAACCTCCTGCTCTACATTCTGCTCAAACTCTTTTTCATCTTCCTGTTCCACTTCTTTCTCTTTCTCATCTTCTTTTTCAACCTCTTTCTTAGCTTCTTGTTCAACCTCCTTCTACGTTTTCTGCTCAACTTTTATCTCAGCTTCCTGCTCAATCACCTTGTTACCCTCTTGCTCTACCTTTTGCTCAACATCCTGCTCCGTGTTTTCTTTCTCAACATCTTGCTCCATTTTCTCCCCCTTTTTGGGAGCATTCTCATCAGACTTGCCAGAACTAGATCTTGAACTTGATAGAGTGGGTAACTTGTAATCTTTAGACTTTGAAACTCCCCCTTTGGCTACTTTCACTGGTTTCTTCATGTAAAATCTGTAATGCTTCACCTCTTTCAACAACTTAAACACCATCTTTTTCAGTTGCTTGATTTATGCTTCTTGAGTGAGCACTTTCTCAGTGTATATTAGGAACATTTCCATCAATTCAAGGTTAGAGTAGTAAAGCTATCCTCCCCACTTTTCTGTCGAGTACTAACAGTAGGCGGTTCCTTGGATGGTTTAGAGGGTGCCTCTTGCCTAGCAGAAGCATCCCCCTCCCCCTTGGTTTCTTGGCACCTGGGTCCTCTTGACAATGATTCTAAAGAAGCATCATCATTAAGAGTTGTTGTTGGTTGGGTCTTATTGCCAATCATACTTTCCTGTGTACCACTAGGTGGTACATCAGTAGTATGAGCCCTTCCAACATGGTCTCCCCCCTCCTTATGGACCACATTCTTTGGGATCTTGGGTGAGGGATCAGTTGTACCCTTTTGTGTAGTATTAGTAGGAACTGATTTGACAGTTTTAGAAGCAGGTTTTGATTTTCTTGTTTTTGTTTGTGTTTTTGGTCCAAGAGGTGAAGAAACCCTCTTAGACTTTCGAGTATACTCATGCAGAGGAATATGTTTAGGTGAAGTTCAAGGTGCATCAGAAGCACTTGGTGGTTGTTCAATAACATGAATTAAGGATGAAACAGAAGGTGTGTGTTGGGACTCAAGTGGGTTACTTGGTCCTTCACCTATAGAACCTGTGACACCTATCATTGTAGAGAACAATGGGGTCACCTTCCCAGAAAATTGATTTACTTGCCTCCTCATGTTAGAAAACGTTTTCTTAGAATGAGAATCCATGAAGAGGGCTTTGCCTTTGGTGGAAAACTCACCAAGCTCTTTATCCAGAAGAATTTGAAAAAATCGTGGATACATCAAAAATTTATTTTCTGGATGAGCAAGGTTCCACTTCAGATCATTGAAAATCATATTTGAAAAATTGAACACCCTTCATGTAGCTAAACACGCCATAGGAGTAGCTATAGTTGTGTTAAACTCATTCCACGCGTATAGTTTTTTAGAGATACATTGTTGTAAAACATGTATCAAGTATCCCCATTGGGGAGAAAGAAGTGCCTTTTGAAAAGTAAATTTTGTCAAACTTCCTTCATATCCCATTCTTTCAATAATTCCAAAGATTTTGTTATTAGGATGAGAGGTAATACCAGAGTCATCTTGAAGTTGAAGATGAACGCAAATGTTCGATTCGGTAACAATAACCTCCCTTTTATCACTCTGAGCCCTAATCCGTTGGTGACCATCCACCTCCGCAAAAACAGTTGTATTCCAAAACGCCATGATGTGCTTTTCATAAACCTCTGGGTTAACCGTTAAAGCATAACATATGTGTGATTGGCGAAGGAATGTGATGATTGGATGAAAATCAGTGGCGTCTTGATGAAGTTCTAGATCAGCAACAATGTTGTGGGAAACACCAAAGGCTAATTGTTGATTCGCCATCGATAAATTTGGGATTTAAAGGTTGAATAACTGTCGACGTTGAAAGATTAGGGTTTGCGGAAAGCGGGGAGGTTTCTTAATGAAAGGGTTTTCTTTTTAGAGAGAGCGAAAAAATTGATTTGAACAATATTAAATAATCCTGATGGACTTCGCTATTTATACCAATCAGTCCCTACAGTAGAAACACCAAACATAAACCATTCCCAAAGGCATTAGTAACAACCACCAGTAATAACTACTGATAGTAGTAACTTTCACTAGAAGAAAATATTAGTAGTAACTGTTTTGAACATAAACCAATAGTAACTTCCTTTAGCAAACACTACCAGTATTAAGTACCAATATAAATGTTATCAGTAATAACTACCAGCATTAGTTCCACCCGTAGGAACCTCTACCAGTATTAACTACCAGTATTAATTTCACCAGTATGAACCGCTACCAGTAGTAACTACCAGTATTAACCTTTACCGGTATTAACTTTAAATAGCAAAAACGACCAGTATTAACCTCCCAAACAACATGGATTAAGCACAAAGTCATCATTTTAACAAATAAATTTAAACAGGATTAATCATGCCAATATTGTTAATCAAGAAAGTAAATCTGCCCACATCAAATGCTTTTGTGAACAGATTTTCAAATTGATTATCAGTATGAACCTTGACCACCTGAATAAGTTTCTTTTCATTACAATCCCTGATAAAAGGAAAACGAATTTCTATGTGTTTGGTTTTGGAATGTTTGACTGGATTATTAACTATGCTTACGGTGCTCTTATTATCAATAAAAATAGGAGTATGTAAGAAAGAGATACCATAATCCATTCGTATGTTTATTGCACTGCCAGGAAATCAGTCTAGATCCAAAGAACTGACATCCTCCTGATGTTGAGTTTCTATCCATATTTTCTCCTCCATAGTCACTTTCTGTATAAGAAATAAGCTCAAATGGAGAATCTCTTGGGTACCATAATCCCAAATTTGGCTTGCCTTTCAAGTATCTGAAAATTCTCTTCACTGCTGTCAGATGTGAAACCTTAGGACGAGTTTGATATCTTGCACACACACATACACACTGAAAATATTATGTCAGGTCTTGAAGCAGTCAAGTACATCAAAGATACTATCATTGACCTTTATAAATTCTCATCTACATCCCCCCCTCAATATCAGCCTCTAAATGCTTGTGGGTTTCTACTGGTGTACTTGCACTCTTTGCATCCTGAAATCCAAATTTCTCCAATATGTCTTTGACATATTTTGCTTGATGAATAAAAATACCAGTAGGATTCTGCTTCCCTTGTAGTCCTAAGAAGAAAGTCAGTTCTCCCTTTGAGCTCATCTTGAATTTCTTATGCATCATTTGCTCAAATTCTCTACACATTTTGTCATCTGTAGATCCAAAAATAATGTCACCACATAGATCTGTACCAGCATAATGTCATATCCATATTGTCTTGATGAATAAGGTTTTGTCAATTGCACCTATCTTGAATTGATGATTGAGAAGGTATACAGATAATGTATCATACCAAGCTCTGGGAGCTTGATGAAGACCATACGGGGCTTTATCCAGTCTGTACACCATATCTAGATGTTCAGGATCTTCAAATCCTGGAGGTTGACAAACATGCACCTCCTCTTCAGTCTTCCCATATAGGAAGGCACTTTTGACATCCATTTGGTACACAGTAAAACCTTTAAAGGAGGAAAATGCTAGAAAAATCCTTGCGGCTTCAATCCTTGCTACTGGGGAAAAGACCTCATCATAATCAACTCCTTCTTCCTGGGTGTATCCTTGTTCTACCAATCTTGCCTTTTTCTTGATGAATATTCCTCTTTCATCAGTTTTGTTCTTTAAAATCCATTTGATACCAGTTACTCTCTTGCTACTAGGGAGAGTAACCAATGTCCAAACTTCTTGGAGCATGAACTGTAGCAACTCTTCCTGCATTGCTTCAATCCAGTTTGGGTCCTTAAGAGCTTGTTCTACCTTCTTTGTTGTTAATTGTGAGAGAAAACACACAAAAAGACACTCATTAAAATTGTGATGTAGTTTTCTCCTTGTTTGTACTGTAGAGTTCAGGTCACCAATGATTTATTCCAACGGATGATTCTTATTGATCCTTTGTGTTTGATACTGATCTTCAGTTATTTCTTCATTCAAATTGGTATCATTCTGCTCTGGCATTTTATCATCTTGGGATTGTGGAGAGTTAGTAGTGTCTTCTGGATTACTATTGGTAATGATTTCCTCTCCATCTGAATGAGGTTCCTCCTCATCTTTACTACTGCTTGGTTTAGCAACGTTTGCATCTTGATCCGTATCTTTGTCGTGATCTTCATCTGAGGATTTGGACTGAAAGACTCCAGGAGGATCAATGGTGACGTATGGGAAATAGACAAATTTGTCGTTCCGATCAGATGGGGCAGTAGGAATTGATGTACCAGTCTTATCAGTATCACTTGTAGAAAATGGGCGAGCAGTATTAACTGATGTACAATTTTAACTGATGTACCAGTTTTAACTGAGTTACCAGTAGGAACTGATGTACCAGTTTTAACTGATTTGCCAGTATTAACTGTTTCACCAGTTTTAACTGATTCACCAATACTAACTGATTCACCAGTATTAACTAGTTCACCAGTATTAATCGATGCAACAGTATTAACTTCATTCCCAAATTCTCTTTCTCGTTGACCTATAAAATAAGAATTTAACAATTTGGTTAGTTCATCAATATTAAATAACCAATCTGGTCCTTCTCCGGTAGCATTCAATGTCTTTTCGTTGAACGTCACATTCGTGCTTTCTTCCACAATCTTGTTCTTGATATTATAAACTCTGAGCGCTTTGCTTTGAGTGGAGTATCCCACAAAGAAACCTTCATTGATCTTGTTGTCAAACTTCCCCAAGTGTTCTTTTGTATTCAATATTGTACAAGGACACCCAAATGGTTTTAAAAAGCCTATGAGTGGCTTTCTCTCATGAAAGAGCTCATAAGGGGTCTTTGTATGTGCTTTGACAATTAATACCCTATTCTGAACATAACATGCAGTGTTCACAACTTCTGCCCAGAATGTGATGGGAAGTTATGAATCTGCTAGCATCGATCTTGTTGCTTCAATAAGGGTTATGTTTCTTCTTTTTGCTACTCCATTTTGCTGGGGAGTTCTGGGAGCACTGAACTGTCTTTCAATTCCTTTTCAGTGCAAAATTCATCCATTTCTTGATTCTTGAACTCAGTTCCATCGTCACACCTAATGATCTTCACTCTCTTCTATGTCTTGTTTTCAATTCTTGTGATGAATGATCTGAGATTATCACATGTTTCATATTTTGATCCAAGAAAGAAAACCCATGTGTATCTTGTGAAATCATCAGTAATAACCAAACAATAAGACTTCTTTCCTAGACTCATAACATGTGTTGGACCAAAGAGGTCCATGTGCAATAAGTGCAGACTTGACATATTTGAATTTGTATCTTTGATTTTATGAGAAGACTTATGTTGTTTACCATTGAGACATGCAAGACAGTTATCATTGCATGTGAATTCCTTTTGGGGTAAACCTCTGACCAAACCATTTTTCACCAAGATGTTCATGTTTTTAAAATTCATATGACACATTCTTCTGTGCCATAATGATGACTCATCAATCGATGCTTTTGAAATAAAACAGTTTTCTTTAGTTTCAGAATCATTATTTCCCATGTCTAAATAGTATACATTCTCTTTCCTAGGTGTTCTTAGTAGTATCATGCTTTCATCAGCTATCTCAAACTTAGGATCAAGAATGATACATTCAGTTTTTGTAAAAAGCACTTTGTTCTCTTTATCACAAACTTGAGAGACACTTACTCGGTTATAATTTTATTATTTGACAAAGAAAACATTTTCAAAAGTAAGTGGACCATTACTGATTGTTCCTCTTCTTGTAATCCTACCACCTCTTGAATCTCCCATAGTTTCTACTGACCGTAGTATTTTCTTTAAAGTTTGGATTTTGATTTTTTCTGTTAAAGTTCATTTTGCTCACAAACATTTGAGCAGTCCGACCAAACCTAGGTGGTGAGTTTGAACCAGACCTATGAAATCCAATTCCATTTCGGTTATATCTTTTGTTATAGAAACACTCTTCAGTTAGGTGATTTGATTTTCCACACACGACACATCTTTTAAAGACAGATCCTTTTGATAAATGACACGTTGATTCCAGTTCCTTACATTACCTCTTACAGGTAATGCATGTCTCTGTTTACTCATGCAATTGCAAGTTTTGACCTGTTGATTTTGTCCAATGTAGTGCCAGTTTCTTTCTTTATAAACATGTGGTATGTTTTGAGATTTTTATGAAAAATGGGACCTTGACTAGAGTTAGAGTCACTATTTTTGTCGTGTGGGACAATTTGTTCTTTGTTTTTCTCATTGACTCTAGGTTTTGTTAGAATAATTTTCCTTTTCATTGGGTCTGCATTAGCATGTGTATTAACTTCAATTTCTTCCTCACTAAATTCTTCGCTAGAATCTAAGCTGGGAGGAATATAGTTGTTGTTATACGGTGGTGCCACATTAGTGTACCCAATCCCATTCTTGCTATTACCATGCACTTGTGATTTAAGAATTTGATCAACAGTTTTTGATGCATTCTCATACTTCTTAATGCTTAGCTTAATTTGATCATTTTCAATTTTGATTTCCTGAAATTGTTCTTCTGATTTAATCACCTTAACTAATGCATTATCCCTCTCCCATTTCACAATTGCTAATTCCTCTTGAGATTTCGTTTCATTCTTCGCATAAGCTTTAACTTGTTGTTCAAAATTATCAATTATTTTTGACAATTCTCTTCTTCTTTCTTCTAACTTATGTAATGATTCACAAACAAGTTTATTATGTTCTCTATAATCCATGACTTGTTTAATGCATGCAGGAGTGAAAAGTTCAGTTAATATCTCAGTTGGAATGTCATCTTCTACAACATCTGTCATGAGAGCTTGATTGGTTATTTCTACATTGACTTGGAAGATCCAGTCAAACCCTAATCCATCCTAAGTAACCAAAGCAGTTGAGTTGGATGATCTTCCTTGATAATTGTTGCTTGAACCTGCTGAATTGTGCTGAGTTGATTGCCATTGATTATCATCTTTGTTACTCTTTGGACATTCCCTAGCAAAGTGTCCAAGTTTCTTGCAGTCAAAGCATCTCACTTTACTTTTATCAAACCCAGTATTGTCACTTCTGCGAACTGCAAAGTTGTTCCTGCCGATCTTTTGAATGAAACTTCTTGTTCTCACACGTAACATAGCAAACTGCCACTTCAAGTCCATCTCCTCCAGATCGTCAGCATTCACTTGCTCAAGATCTTCAATTAGTAGCCCATAATTCTCACGACTAGCAAAGAATGCTTCCCTTAAACTTTCATCATTTTCTTTCCTTTTGCTTCTTTAGATATAAAACCAGTTTCAGATGATGAACCAACTCCTGTAGTAGTAACAAAGGCAGCGTTCTGGGTTGAGTAGCTTGATGGTCTTTTAGCATTAACTTCAGGTTCAAAGACACGTAAATCATTGTAGAGTTCATCAATCTCTATGGTGTCAAGTGTATTTCCTTGTCTGTAGCTAACAATATACATCGTCCATTATTCTCTTAGAGATATGAGAAATTTTCTATTGATGTCATCGATAGCTCTCCAATTAGTTTGTTGAATCTGTCAAACGTTTGAGATAGTGTATCTCCCTTCACAGACATGAAGTTTTCAAACTGTTGCTTTGGCAGATCTTTCTGATTTCTCTTAGTGCTTGGTGCTCCTCCAAATCGTTTCTCCAAAGCTTCCCATAGCAGTTTAGCATCAGTAAAGTTTCTAAACAGATGTTTATATTCATTAGGTATAGCTATAAGTAAGGTACTTAAAGCTTGACATTCATTATGAATATCTCTCCTTTCTTGCTCAGTGGCTAGTGGTTGAGATGAACCTGTTGCTTTAAATTTGACCACTGGTCCAAGAAGTGCAACAGATTTAGCACCATTCTTCACCACTTGCCACATATAATAATTGCTTTGAAGCATGTATTGATACATACGACTCTTCTACATATCATAGTTTGATGATGTGAGCACTGGAACCCTATTAGCTTGAACGCCTTCACTGAGATCAAACATCTTGGATTTGTTTGTGAAAAACTTGTTAAACGCCTTGTAGATCTTAGATCTAGAGTAACCTTGTGCTCTGATACAACTTGTCAGGATCTGTCGAACTAGGTTTGTATAAACAAACGTGTAGATCTAGATCTATCAAAGAAGTTGCAACGGATCAACACTTTGATATTAACAAGGACCAGTGAATAACAATTTATATGAATACGAACGAATAAACGTTAAAAAATTATGAACACAAGATTTCCACCAACAGCCTCAATCTATTAGAATTAGGGTTTCTCAATAGACGTATATTTACAACGATATAAGGATCTATATTTATAGACCTTGAGGCTAACTAACCCTAGACATAATCGGGTTACAAAATCTATCGAATCTACTTTGTAATTATATAAATCTGTTACATAATTATTTGCTAATAAAACGTGAATTTGCTAATAAAACGTGAACAATATCAACTAAGCAGTAGTAACAACCAGTAGAAACTCTCATGCACTCCATGCAGCAGCAGTAGTAATAGTGTTGACCAGTAGTAACTGACTAGTGACCAATATTAATCACTAGTAGTAATACTGACCAATAGTAACTACAGTGACCAGTATTAACCCTCTTCACCAGTAGTAACACATTATATCCCAACAAGAACTGTTTTCAATTCATTGAGTTCATTAGTGACGACCTTAGACATCCTTCCACAACTACGTAATTGGTATTCATACCTCTTGCATAAGTAGTATTATAAGATTCTTTGTTAATTCCACAAGTTTAAAAAATATTAAATCCCCGAGAAGTTTACCGTGACAAAGTAAACCTCTGAGTGTCACCGTCCCCCCGCCCCTTTAATATCATACCATACAAGAATTAATATCTTCTTTTGATAACATGAGGGTATGCCTCGTATCTTCCCTCCAAACATGGCCATAAGCTTGTTCCACAGTTGAAAAGGGTTGAATTTGGATTACATCGGTTCTAATCTTGTCCAGACGATCATTAACTCTATGCAAAAAAATTATTAACTCTATCTTCCTGAATCAAACAGAAATATTTATTAATACCAGTTTTACATCTCATAAGATTTGAACGTCGAAAATAAATCTCTCTCCAAAGTCTATTTCGTGAAATCTATTAATACCACTTGTCAGGATCAAATAAGCTAATATAACTTATAGTTTGCCTTCGTTAAGATCTTGATCTATTAAAGAAGTTCAGCAGCGGATGAACACTTTAATATTAACAAGTTGTCGAAAAATAAGTATTGTATGAATATGAATATGAATGAACAATAATATTGTTGAATGTTAAGCCTCAATTGCATTAATAAAATATCAATACAACGTGTTTCTATCAATACAAGGATCTATATATTTATAGACCTTGAGGCTAGTCCTAGATAAACTAGGAATCTACATCATTATCTAGAAAAGGAAACATACTACAAATACAATTGAAACTCTATCTAGTAAACTAAAACTTGCATGACAAGAGTCCAACCGTAGTAACTTGTAGTCAAACCGTAGTAACTTGAACCATCCGTAGTAATGAACACTTTCGTATTAACTTGTTGAACAGCGGCATTAACTTGTCTTCCGCAGTAACTTCTTAATAGCTTCCGTATTAATCTTGTAAGTTACTTTATCCGTTGTTAGAAGTATTGTTTACGAGTTAAACTAATTTGACTAAGTTATAACCCAACAATCTCCCCCCTAACCTTGAACTTTTATAAGCAATCAAAGTACAAGTTTCCATGCTTCAACAGTATTAACTATTTCATTACAAAACAAGTTTAACTACTTTCAAGTTAACTACACATTTCTTCTTTCGTCTTTGTCTTGCCATTCAGCTTCCTTTCCTTTTGTTCTTTCTTCAGTGATTTGTACCAAAATACTCCAAACCAATTCATGTGCAACTCTTGAATCAAGAAGTCCATATAGCTTGACTTTAACCATTTCTTCCAAAGTTTTCAAGCCATGTGGATACCTTTTATCCACCAAGTAAAACTCCATGGCTCCCTCCTTTCTTACTATTGAGTAGACACCACTTCGTTCATAGACAAAACACTTGACGACTGGATTTGATGGACCTCCCTTCTTGAACACTGAACTTTTCTTCTCATATCCTGGTTCAAACAAACCACATAAGCAACCCATAGCATGATCAGTACCTGAGCATTCTCCTCTACGATAAGAATATTTGAATTTTCCTATTTGGTACATTCTCTCTAAGTCATCTCTTGTGAAATCTCGTATCACTCTGTGGAAGGCTGGAACAATTATTTTTTATTTGTCTTGCCTTGTGACCTTATATTCTGTCCCCAGTTGTCCACGAATAAATTCCCAATCGATGATCATAGGAGGCTTCACAGCTAAAGGTGTAAAGCTTAGTCCTTCTAGATGGTTAATGAAGGATGAACAATCTTATTGAGTAGCTTCAGGATTATCATCTTGTTCTTCCACATTAACTAGTTCTTGCTTTACATCCATAAAAGGAATGGTAGGACTTTCTTGAGAAGCATTTGGAGCAGTAGCAGTTTCTACTCTTCTTTTCTTAGCAAGAGGAATTCTTTTGGATGCTAACTTCTTCCTCTTTGGATTCTCAGTAGGTTTATCCGTAGCTGGAGCAGTACTAACAGGTTCCTTTCCTTGTTCATTAATAATCCTTCTGCCGGTTTCAAGAGCTATCTTCATAGCTTTCTCCACATCTTGCTTTTTCTTCTCTTGAATCTTGGCAAGAGCAGCTGTTCTTTGAACATCTTTCTTCTTTTCCTTCTCCACTAATTCCAACAAACTTGCCATCTTCATAGGTCCTAAAGACCTACCATTGTAACCTTTGGCCTTGAGATAGGTGACAAATTTATGCCTATCTTCAGCAAGTTTAGCTTTTGTGGATTCCTTCTTCTCAAGTACTTTCTTCTTCTCAGGCTTAGCTTTGACTTTCTTTTGCAGAAGGAGCTCATCTCTTTCAAGCATCTTCTTGGAAAGCTCAGCATCTGCTTTTAATTGAGCTTTAAGTTGAAGTTCTTCTTGAATCTGCTCATCTGCCATCTTTTGAGCATGAATAGCATCCTCCTCAGCAATCTTCTTCAACCTTTCTCTGTCAGCCTGAGTAGGTTCTTGACTTTGTTCTTCTTCAGCAAGCTTTTATAGGAACTCAGCAGATGCTCTTTCTTGTTCCATTATTTCCCTCTCCAATTCTGCTAGCCTATTTTTCTCATCTCTTTCTGCAGCAGCCTTCTCTCTCTGAAGTCTTTCTTCTTCCTTTTTCTCTTTTTTGGATTTCTCCACAACCTTTCCTTTGCCTCTTTCATAGTGTTCTGGGTCATCAAGGTTAACCTTTTGAAGTCTTCCCTTCTTTGTAGTGATGAACCCAACTGTACTTTTCTTTGCCTGAGTACCTGCAGTGTCAGTAACAGGTTTTTCGGAAAAAGCAACAGGTTTGTCCACAAAATCTTTTGGTATCATAGCTGCTGCTACTCTTTGTCTTGCAACTGCTTCAGCTATTAACTTCTTTCTTTCAACTTCTGCTCTCTCTTTTTCTTGTTGCTTCTTTTCTTCTTTGATCTTGTCAAGCTGTGTTGCTAATGTTGACTCATCAGACATGACAAATGTTCTTGCCATTTCTTGTTGTATTAGATCATCCGCAGCAACTTGTTCATCATCAGTAGGAGCAGAAACTATAGATGATGTGGTAGTGATTGTTGTGGCTTCAGAAAGACTGGCTTGAAATGTATAAGGTGCTTGGTAAAATGTTGGAGGTGTTGTTGTAAACAGCTGTGGTTGTTCATCTATGAGGCTCTTCGTAGCAAGTGAAATGCTGGCAGTAGGAATGATGTCCGGAGTAACCATCTCAGCATCAGTAGAAACCATCTCAATAGAAACTGGGAGATCCGTAGTAATGACAGTTGCTGCTTGAGGAGCCGTAGAAACAAGGGGGTCCGTAGTAACTGCTTCCTCCGTATAAATTACTACTTCTTCAATTTCTATTTCCATCTCATGCTCTCCCTCTACTGTTTCTTCAACCATTTCCCCCCCCCCCCCCCCCCTCAACCAGTGGTTTCATCCACCACCATTCTCTCACCTTCTTCATTCACCAACATATCTTCTCTTTCTCTTTCTATTTCCCCCTTAGGAGTACTATCAATCTCCATGTCCACATCCTCTGTTTCAACCTCCATGTCTTCAGTTTGTTCAGAGGTTGCAGTGATAACGGTTTCATCACTTTGTCTTTCTTCTCCCTTACTCTCTTCAGATGATAAAATTTCTATCTCTTTTTCTTTCTCCCCCTTTTTGTCAGCTGGAGGAGTATCATCAGAGGAAGAAGAGCTTGATGGTCTTGGAGATGTGCCAATGCTCCTTGTGGTGGTTCTTTTGGGCAAGAGTTGAGCTGATAAAAAGCTTGTTGAGCCAGCAACTGTTGCACCAAAACTGTTAGAGTGGCAAGAGTTTCCTCTTGTTTATCCACCTTAACTATGACAGCTTTGTACAGATCCATCAATTCATTTTGTTGATTAAAGCTACCCTCACCCCCTGCCTGTTGGGTACCAACAGGTGGTAGATCATAGGGTGTAAAGACACTTTCCTGCCTAACAGAAACATGTATCTCCCCCGTGGTTTCTTGGCACCAGGGACCACTTTCCAAAGATGAGAACCAGTCATCATCAAAGGTTAGTGTTGCTGTGGTTTGGGTCTTAGATATGTTAATACTGTCCTGAGCCTCACTATGAGAAGTGATGGCTGCAGTAGTATTAGCCCTCCCCAAATGGTCACCCCCCTCCTGATGGACCACCTCAGTGAGCAAGGGGGTATGCTCAATGTGTTCCCCTGATTGTGTCATTCCTGAAGATGATTCGGGTAATGCTCTTTGAGTGTGACAGAGTGGGGAAGTTTGAGACACAAGAGGCTGAGGAACCCTCTTGGCTCTTCTGGTGAAAGCAGCTATGGATGGTGAGTGAGGTGTATAAACTGTGGGTGAAGTCACAAAAGTGGTGACTGTGGCAGTAGCAACTGGAGTAGAACTCACTGTAGCAATTGGAGGTACACTTGCAATAGAAACTGTAACCTTAGGGGTTATAACCTCAGCACTTGCAGTGGTGCTTCTGGTTGATACGACAGTAGATGGTGGCTGCGACAGAGGTACAGTCACTTGTCCCTCATCTTGAGAACTTGTGACCACCATCATTGTTGAGAACAATGGTGTCACATTAGAAGAACTACCTTTATTAATTTTTCTCATGTTTGTAAAAACTTTTCTTGTATGTGCATGAGAAAAGAAAACATTTTCAGATCTAGTAAGATTTTGTAATTCACAGTTGAAAATGTGTTGGAGGAATCTTGGATACATGAGAAATTTATGTTTAATATTGACCAAGTTCCATTTCATTCCTTCAAAAATTAAATTTGAAAAATTGTATGCTTGGTTGGTAGCCAAACACACCATGGCAGTAGCTAAAGAAGAGCTACCTTCATGCCAACCCGTTCTCTTTTGAGATAAACATTGTTGCAAAGTATGCAACAAAAATTTCCATTGGGGGGGACAACTTTGCTTTTTGAAAAGTTGAAATGTGTAAGTCCCCCTCATACCCCATTTTTTCAAAATTTTCAATAATAGTTTCATTAGAGAGATGTGTTCTACCTGCTACATCACGAAGTTGTAGATGTGTGCGCAATGTTGCCTCTGAAACGGTTATTGCTTTGCCATCCACTGTGGCATTGATGACAGGTACATCCCCATCAGTATTAAGTTCTGCGGAGGTCCAGAAATCTCTTATGTGGTATTCATGGATTTCAGGGTTTATTGTTAACGCCAGGTTAATGCGGGACTGCCGCAAGAAATCGATAATGGGATGGAAATCGGTATTGTCATCACGTTTAACCAAGAATGCCACCATGTTGTGTGTCAGATAAAACTGTAATTCATCCATTGTTAAGAATGTATAAACGATTTAGATTATAACAAGCAATTTGACACAGGATTTATCAAGTATTGAAAGAAAATTTAGGGATTTTGATTGTAACGGTAACTTTTTAGAAGATTTAGGGTTCTTTAAGCAAGGTAAGTACTCAAACGGTTAAAAAGATCCCTATTTATACGGTGAAAAATGTAACAACTTGGCGATTGGGATTTGACACGAGTGTTAATTAAAAGTAACGGTGCAATTGGAGATTGCCACGTGTCAATTGTAGTTGTACCTCGCGCCTCAATTTTAAAAGTTAGGTCCAATAATCAATCGCCACGTGTAAAAGTTGGTTACAAGTTGTATTTTGACTTGTCAAATCACCATTAATTAAGGAATACTTATTGTTTAAGAAACCTTTTAATACGGTGAATTGCAGTATTAACAAATAATAACCGTAGTAAGTTGATTAATGACAGTAGTAATGTTACACGAGCCGTATTAACTGGACTGACCGTAGTAATGTGAAAAACTGTCAGTATTAACCAGAGGTCCGTAGTAACAACAATACTAAGAAGTATTAACCATTTCGTCCGTATCATTAGGTTAAGGGCACTAGTAGTTAAACCTTCCCTTAATACTGACAATTTGGCCGTACTAATAAAAGTTTGGTTAAAATTTGTTGACGTCCCGTCAATTTGAAGTACTTATGTTACTGTTATTGATTTTAATTTTATTCGCAATTGATTTCGACCCTTGTATTTCTCTTTGTTTTTACTCACGGTTTATTTACTAAGAATCGGGTTTTATGTGTTATCTTGATCCGTCCCTTGAGACGTGAGATTTATGTTTACCTAAGTGCCAAATAGTTAGTATTCTCATGGTAATAAGTTAGGAGGTTTATGCCAAATTTGTCGGTTAACGTAATCTTTATCTTTAAGAAATCGCACTTTGCTCGTGTTCATGCTTATACCGAGAAGTATGTGTTTCCATTTCGGAATTTAAATCGAATCATTTAATGAATCCTAATACCAAGAATACATATGATGAACTTACCTAAGTTCATTTGTAAAACAATCGGGAACCCTAAACGAATACATATAGGTAACAACAACACGAACAAAAAAAACCAGAGATATCCAGGAAATGGACTGGGCGCGCCGCGGTGAGCTGGTTGCGCCGCGGTCCATCCCCTGGACAGCTCTTTTTGTTGAGTTGTGAGTCACACTTTGCATGTAACATACATTTGACACCTGTTTTCAAACGTGTCAACACCTCATTTAGACCAGAATTATTCATCCTATTGTGTCTTACAAACCCATTTTCATTTTAACAAATCACACACACATACCATTTCATTTTCTCTCTTTTCTTTGAAGCATAAACATACCAACACTTTCTCTTCAAACTTTCTTTATTATGGCTGTGATTTCCAGCAAATAAACCCACAAATTTCATCCATACAAATAACATTTTCATCAAGAGGAGCAAGAGTTCTTCATCCCTTTGGTGGATTGCTTTGGTTTTCATCATTTTCGGGTCAAAATCACCTTCAAACATCAAGGATCTCCTTCAAATCGTGCTAGATCATCCTACTTTCACCTTCTTTGGGGTATAATAACTAATCTCTTATGTATTTTCTAAGTTTTCTTCATTGCATGTATGATCAAGTTCTTAGAAAAGAGTTTTATAAAGATTTGGTGGGTATAAATCTATGAAATCAAGATTTTTATAAAAATGTATATGGATCTTTGATTTAAATGGTGAAAAGCTTTACAAAATGGTTGTTTGAAAGTGTTTTGATGATTCCATAACTTGCATGTTTAAATCTATTACATCAAAAGATGATTTTCCAACACAAAACGATTTTTGTAAAATTGAGGTTTTTGTCCCCCACCGCGCCACGGTGACACCACCGCGAGGCGGTCGTGGTGAATATACCACCGCGCCGCGGTGACACCACCGCGAGGCGGTCGTGGACCAGATTTTGGAAATTTTGTAAATCCGTTAAATTTGCACCTTAAGCTCGTTATATTGTGAACCTTTATTAACGGTGAGTGTATTGTGTTTTGGAGGAGGGTTTGTCCTCAGCACCAAGACACCGAGGTCTTTGGTTCCAGATTCTTTTCTTGAATACTCTAGCGGGTGCAAACGGTAACAATCGTTTTCTTTCAAGTTCCTCATTTTCATTATCCATCGTTATTCGGTTTTAGCCTTGAAAACGGTTAGGAATAAATATTAGACCAACACCTGTTATATTATCGGATTTGGACTATGATTGGGACTAAAGTACGTTAAAATGTGAATTTAACCAAAAGTAACGTATTTAACTTATAACCACTTATATGAGTAAACTCGTACATAAAAGTAACCTATTACACGATAACATTGTCTTTGGACTCAAAGACGTCATCATATTTATAATTGGCATATTATTAATTAAAACGGATGTTTTTAACCTTTTCAATAAATAAACCTTCGTTACTTAACGCGTTCGTAATCTAAGATCATCAAATGGCGTTTTTACGACAAACTCCTGGTAAAATGATTTCGAAAGTTATATTACTTTTATATTTTGAAAGGTTAAGACTTTAAATTATCCTAAGTGTCAAAGTTGGACTTTTATGGTTGACTTTGACTTTCTTAAGTCAACATCTTTGACTTTGACTTTTATAAAGTCAACGTACCTAACGTTTGACTTTGACCAAGTCAACA
>CAJVGC010000592.1:17138510-17222813 GCA_910822075.1 Senecio squalidus
ACTTGGTATCAGAGCACAGGTTATAGAGAAAAACGGTAAAGACATCATCTAAACCAGTATTTTCAATATATAATTCATATATATCATATAAAAATATATACAAATATATGAATTGGGGGCTTGATGATATATACCGTATAACAAATGTTATACGTTTATATTCTTGGGTCCCACCGAAAGAATATATTCATGGGTCCCGCTAACAGAATATATTCTTTTCAAATCAAGTATTCTGAATGAAATATAGGCATGTGGTGAATGAATGTATACGATAAAAAGATTCTTTTTCTATCTATAAAAGGAAGCATTCACACCATTCCAAAGGGCATCAAAGGAAACGCTTCTTTCACATACTGAAAGAACGTTTATCTCTCTATAAGATCTTTATATTAGCACCTCGGCTCTAACTTTAGATATGTGGCGTAAAACCGTACGAAGGTTACGAGTTACCGACTGGGAATCGCCACCCGAGAAGATATAACTCAACATTCATCCACGATTAGTCGCATTTTAGTTAGATATCATTAGTGCATACCAATCATCTGAATTTAGTGATACTGGATTATAGGTATAGATCGAAGACGAATATTCGACTCTTACGTGCGTGTCACATTGCTGACTCGACTATTTGATCACGTCATCTACATCTGTATATTTACGTATCATCATTATTGTAAGGGCTTCTTTTTAGGATTTCTTCAAACTTTATAGATCTAAGTTTGTAATTAGTTTACACTTCAACTTTTCGAGATCAAATCAAAGTGAAAGTAAGCTGTTCAGGTCAGTCCAGTTTATTTTATTCCTTTTTATTTCAGATTTTTAGGTTCAAACCCAATAAAAAGTACCAAGTTCGATCATAAAGTCTTAATTTTCACTAACCAAGCAGTATAGAAAACATTGTAATGCTCAAAACGTCGAAAGAATGAAGAATAAAAGATAATTACCATAGTAAGTGGGGTCCACCCATAGAAGAACCCATGTCCTCTCATCAAGGTTATAGATAACGTAAGGCGTGCCGTGGCGGCATGAGCAAGCCTCAAGCTTTGCAAGAAATGGCGAGACATGGCGTTTTTCAAGGCGTGAAAAAGCGGCAAAAAATTAATATATTTTATAATTTTATATATACTTTTATATATATTTTACTATTATTAGTTATATCAACACCAATAAATTATAAAAAGTTAATAATTTCATATATCAATATACAACTAATGTAAAATATAGTAACCAAGCTTTACAAAGAAGTTATCCATCATTTCGTGTCGGCTACTCCAAGCCTTGAGAAACGGCGAGACATGGCGGCTACTCCAAGCCTTGAGAAATGGCGAGACATGGCGGTTTCATGGCGGGTTATTTAGAACACTGCCTCTCATTGCTTCACCATCTGGAGACTTATAAGTACTTGCTAGCAAGCAAAGGCTCCCGACTGTTGACATCTCAACGGTCATCAAGTATGACGAGTGTTTCTTAACCTACAACATGAAAAATGGTACGAGTAACAAAATGAAACGAGTAGGTTGAGCATTACTTTCCTCCTGATGGAACTATCAAGAACTTGGAGATAAAATCAACAATTGGTTGAAGGTAGTCAATAAATTAGGGGGTTTCAAACTTCTTTTTATTTATTTAATTTTAAACCTGTAAAAAAAAATCTAAAAAAATCAAACCAAGTTCTTATAAAATCATAAAAAAAAACCCCAAAAACAATTCTACTAACTTAATTAAGGATCTTAAAACATACATCCCTTAATCAATGTTTGTCTAATTGAGCAGGAAACAATGACCAACCTACCTGCAAGAGAGAAACAAAGAAAATAGTTATTAATTAAGAAAACAAAAAATAAAAGTAGTAATTGTTTCAAAAAGTGGAGACTATGTGGGCACAATGGTATGCAGCAATCAGATCTGGTTAATTGATTAGAAGTAGATATGGCTATCGATTTGATAGAGAAGAAAATAGGGGAAATTGTAGGTATGGGGCGGTATGGCCATCTCAGACTTCTCAGAAAGATGGGGAAAAGACTCAACCTCACGTGGTTTACTTTTCCTTTCTTTTTCCTTTTATTTTTGGTCGTAAAGTGTAGTGTTTTAGAAGGGTTACGTGGCAAGATATAAGAAGCTACAGAATTTTAGGGGAAGATTTTATAAGTAAGGTAGATATATATACATATATATATATATATATATATATATATATATATATATATATATATATATATATATATATATATATATATATATAAATAAATTAGATATATTATGTTTATTATTTTTATTTGTATAAAAAAATGAACTTAAGCAAGCAACCTTTTCGCTACTCATATTGCCGGTACGTTTTCTAGCTCGCAACCGATTAAACGGGGGAGGCTCTCTATTTGGTTGCAATGCCGACTCTTCGCCTTTAGTTACAAGTAGAAGTAGAGGGCGTCGTTTGCCCCACACTTTAAAAAAAGTAGAAAAACTATGAAGAAAGTACGAAAAAGTACGACTTAGTGGTTCTATATTAGTAAAACTAATAAGATATTATTTATTAAATCGAATTAATGAAAGCATAAAAACTAAACCAAACCAAATTTTATCCAAAAATCGAACGAATATAAACCGAACCGAAAGGTTTGAAAACCAAAATTTTCAATTAATTACAATTTTATTTAAAAATTAAACCCTAGTATTTGTATTTAAGAAACTAATACTAAGTTTTATCTAATGATAAAGATATAGATATGATTTAATGAGGTAAGTAAGGTAGAGGTGAGTTAGGTCTGTTATCTTGTTATCAATTGAAGAAGCAAAGAAGAAGAAGATAAAGATGGCATCATCAGGTGCAGCTAATGTATGGGTGTTATTGGGTTTGAGCTTAGCCGGAATATTGATAATGGCTAAAAAGAAGTTTAACAAAGCTGTTGATAAAATTGATTTTGGGGCGTTTATTCAAAGGCTTCAGATTCTACCTCCTCCTCAGCCTGCTCCTCCCAAAGCTCCCCATCCACTCACCGCGCTCACTTTCGCTGTCTCCGACTTGTAATACTCTCTCTTTTTATCTTCTATGTTACTGGCTATCTGATTCTGATTAAGTGCATCAAACTTTGTCCCGTTTTGCTCTTGTGTGTATGAACCCGATTTTGTTTTTGAGAAACTTACAGCAATTAAAGTGTTTACACGTCAACTAATATCCGGTCCATTAACTCATTCACAGTACAGAGTTTGTTACACTTTCATGCAATTAACACCCATAATATAATTTCGAACATCCTTGTATATGATATTGAGATTTACCGTTTACGGTATTCTAGAACTGATTTCTTACCATGTTTCTCTTCACATTTATAGTTATGGGATGTTATTTGCACCTTTTATATATCAAACACATGCTATCTAATTTCTATTACATTCTTATACTATTTACCGCTTTTAATATATTTTTCATAATTATATGAGACACTACACTAATTAGCTATATAAAAGTTAAGTCTTGCTTAAAGAATTGAATCCCATCATCAAAATGATTATGCATATATAGTTTCTTTTTTTTACTTCTCATCCAACTCTTATTTTGTACAGATTTGATATCGATGGCTTTGTAACTGGGTTTGGTAATCCAGACTGGGAAAGAACACATGAAGCAGCTTCACAGACATCTCCTGTTGTTTCAGCTCTTGTAGATGCCGGAGCAACATGTGTTGGAAAAACTGTCGTCGATGAAATGTCATTTGGGTTAGTCATTGCCCATTTTGACGTTTGGATACAAGTCTTTACACCTAGTAGCATATTTATATTGAAAGATGTGGCAAGTTTGGCCTGTTTACTTACGAATAACCCAATTTAGGTTGTATTATATCAAACGTGTCGAATAAATAAATAATTAAATATGTAGCTAAAAGGTGGACATTTCAAGTGGGTCAATCGGGGTAAAACTTGCCCCAAGTCTATTTTTAGTGCATAAAACCCTCCAAAACATTTTTTAAAAGATTCAGATTACTATTGTAATTGTATTATTTTTGTAATCATATATAGCACCAAATTTATGGGAAAGGGTTAAAGATGTGAACGATTTACAAAAAAGTGTTTGTGGGTCAGCCCGGCTGTCTGGTTCAACCCTTCACCCAACCTACCTGACTCCCATCCTCCCATTTCTTATATTTATTTCAAAAGACATAAATAGTGGGTATAATGATTTTATTTTCATTCGTGTCTATGAATATTTTTTCTTGTGGCATGTTTTCTACAGTATGAGTGGAGAAAATAGACATTATGGTACTCCTACCAATCCTGCTGCTCCCGCAAGGGTACCAGGAGGATCGTGTAGTGGAGCTGCTGTAGCTGTTGCTGCAAAACTAGTTGATTTCTCTTTGGGTACGTTTCTCCTTATTATGGTCAAACTATTTAATAGTCAACTTATGCGAAAACATAGTTGGGTCACTTATACCAGCCATAAAGTAAAACACATTGTCACTAAATTTTAAAGGCTATATTACTTTTGTTGAATCACTTATTGATGCTAACAATTTTACGACACAGGTGTTGATACTG
This sequence comes from Senecio squalidus, assembly GCA_910822075.1. Classification (NCBI taxonomy): domain Eukaryota; kingdom Viridiplantae; phylum Streptophyta; class Magnoliopsida; order Asterales; family Asteraceae; genus Senecio; species Senecio squalidus. Next base: position 17,143,041 of record CAJVGC010000592.1, read on the forward strand.
TTGGTGGGGTGAGGCAACCTGCTGGACATTGTGGCATCCTTGGATTTCGGCCATCGTATGGTGTTGTTTCTCATTTGGGGATCATTCCTATCTCGAAAAGTTTTGATACTGTTGGTATGACTTATCATTGTCTATATAACATACAAATGCAATTATTAATTATTACTGTATTATATATATCCTCAAAATCTCTTTGCCTCATTAGCACAGCCACATCTTTACTTTTATATACTATAGTACTGTACTTGTTGATTCTTTATTCGAGCGGTAATCGTATGCTTATTATTAGAACTGACATTCTTTGCGACCTTCAAATGAAATGTGTTGCTGCAAATGAGTATGTGCTTGCTTCGTTTGTTTGCTCATTTTATTTGCTTCATATGTGTAAACTTTATACCAAGCTATCAATACATTGTACTATTCTATATCCGATGCTTTCCCGTAGATTATTTTTTTATCTTTCTTTTGGTTTGTGTTTGTTACCTCATTTTCTTATACAGATAGTTATTTCTGAAAATTCTGCTTGCTGTATATTTTTTGCTATCTTTTATTTTTCTTTATAAATTCTGATATTTTAACAATATACTATAATTATTTTATATGTATATATCATTTCTTGATAACTCTTTGTAGGGAATAAGATATTGTTATTAAGAAATAAACTGTTAGATGTTAAAGTTTAGATATTCTAATAATATATATAAATATACTTTTTGATTATTTAATCATTAGCTACTTATATACTCAAAAGTTGCCAAACAGTCAAATAACTGATTATCTTATTATCACATTTTAAAATAGCTGAAACATGCTTCCGAATACTTACGCTTGAGCTGATTATTGAATTCCGATCAGTTATTATCACATTATCAGTTTCAAAACGTACATTCAAATAAAAGAAAATAAAATATCTTCATTTTTAATTCGGTTTTATAAATTGATTTCTCAGGATGGTTTGCCGCTGATCCCAGTATATTACGTCGTGTCGGACACGTGCTGCTACAAGTGCCATTTTCAGTCCAACGAAACCCTAGGAATGTTATCATTGCTGATGACTGTTTTCATCTATCAAAAATTCCTATCGATCGATTGACCCAGGTGGTAATCAGGTCAACCGAGAATCTTTTTGGAAGTAAGTTGTTATGTTGTTTTTTCTTTTTTTGAAATTGGAGGTGTCAATGGGTGGGTCGTTGGGGTTAGCAGCATGTCAAATAGATGATTTTTCTATACCAATCTAAACATGTCACGAGCTTCCTTTATGGAACAATTAGTGTGTCACATATGATTACAAAAACTGGAGTGTTCCAATAATAATATATTTTTAATTAAATTACGTAATTGGTTTTATGCATTAAAAATCACTTTGGGTGGGGACTTTTGACCATTTTTTCAAAACTTAATATTACCTGCTAGAGATAAAGCATAACCTGAATCGACCCATTTATAACTTAATGGGTTAATATAGGCTATAGCTACCTCTATCTACAGTATATGTTTTTCTCCTTCCCTTTTATGGATGGAGAAAGATAATTTTTTAAACTAAGACGTCGCTTTTGCAGAGCAAGTTCTGAAGCATGTGATGATTGGTGATTACATTGCTTCCAAAGTTCCAAGCCTGAAAGCACTTGATTCCAAAAAGGCAAATGGTGATGTTAAATTTTCTTCTCTAAGATCCCTTGCGAACATTATGCAGCTTCTAAGAAGGTATATAACATTTTTTTTTCTTTTCTTAATATTATATTTAACATCATTGTCATATGTCGGTTTAATTTTTAGGTAATTATGTAATATTCCTCAACAGTTCTGAGTTCTTTAGTTCTAGTAGTTACAGGGTCAATTTTGGAATGATATTGGCGTTTAGTTAAATAGCTGACTGAGATTTATGTTTGTGTCCGTTGTGTTTACCATTTAGCATTCTATGTCGTCATTTTGGAATTATGTTTGCATTACAGAACTTTGTACGGGCTGTGAAACTTGAAGAACGAAAAATCTCATAATAAAAATTTTGCCATTTAATCGTGTAAACTATTTCTTGTGAAGTATTGTATGATAATAGTGAATTTTATAGTTACATATGCCGTACAAGTTATTTTCCCAAAAATATATATATTTATGTCAAGTAACAAAAGAATAAGAAAATAGTAGTGTAAAAATACAAAGTAAATATGACCAAGGAGAAATAAGAAAACAAATATTTAAAAACTGATAGTATAAATCTAATATTTTTCACCATTGCTTTGTAGATGAAAGAGTTCCCTTTATTTTTTATTTGACAAGTTTAAGATCTAAAATACAGGCATGAGTTTAGCCGTAATCACTTTGAATGGATTAGCTCGGTAAAGCCAGCTTTAGATCCCCATATATCAGCTCAGGTGCACGAGAGGCTGGAATTAGCGGAGAAAGATATAGACAATTTTCTTTCTGTTAAAAGCGAGCTGAGATCGGCCTTAAATGCCCTTTTGAAGGTATCTATTTGTTCATTTGACTTTTATATGATGCAGTCTGGTACCTCAAAGTTTTAGATTATCATGATTTGTTTGTAATTAAAGTTAATGCATTAATTTTTTAATAAAAAAAGAAGAAGCAAAAGAGTGTTTTCTGGGCCCGTTTTGAACCATATGTGACATGTCTCGTACCGTACTAAAATGTGTTCTGCTTCAACCTATTTTGTATTAGCCATAATGTGTTAGATACTTATATGGTGCATTTGTTCCATGCATTTGGCAATATGTTTAATTCAACTAGCTCGTCTGCAGCTCTTTAATGTTAATACTATATAATTTTTTTGATTTAACTTCATGTTAACAATAAAATTGAGTAGGAAGACGGAGTGCTTGTGATCCCCACAGTTTCTACTCCTCCTCCCAAACTTGGTGCTAAAGAGCTTTCATCAGAAGACTATTTTATGAGTGAATTTTCACTGACGGGTTTGGCAAGCATGTCAGGTTGCTGTCAGGTTATACTCTCTCTCTCTCTCTCTCTCTCTCTCTCTCTCTCTCTCTCTCTCTCTCTCTCTCTCTCTCTCTCTCTCTCTCTCTCTCCATTCTCCCTTCCCCTCACACGCACACACACACACACACTTAAGGGGTCATAATTATGTGCAGACGTTTAACAAAAGTCGAAACATGAGTAGACTACACGCATCCAAACTACAAAAATCCAAGCTATGTAGGTGTTCGGATGTGTAATTTGGAGGTGATTATGTGATATTGAACAATTAGAATTAGATCAGTATCTCAAGTAAAATGGACTGTAGAAAATGTGTTGGTTGTGTATCTGCTGCTTGAAGTTATAATAAGATGTTTGAGTGTTTGACAAGTTCTGATTATGTAAGTAGTTGATAGGTAAAATGACAAAAAACTCATTTGGTAATTTGAATAACCATGTTAAAAACAAGCCTATAAGGTAATAAGACAGCGTATTACACTTTGCATTTACAAATTCTAGCAGGTAGAAGATATCATTAATTGAGTTAATTGATTTACACCTAAGCAATTAGGAAAATGATATGTTATAGTTTCCACACTTAAATTAGGGACAGAGAAGAGAAGACAATCGTTGTTACGGCAACATAATCTGTTTATCAAAATATTAAAAACTGAATATTGCAACTTGAAGTCGCACTAATCAGATATCGAGTTCCAAACATTAATCCAAATACCCACATAATTGGTGTTATGTAGTTTATTTATAACATGTTCTTTAGATTGTTCAGTTTCAGGAAACTCAATGTGTATCCTTTTTCTTTTGCTTTTGACACTTGATATAGGTGACAATACCGTTGGGATTGTATGAAAACAACCCGGTTTCCGTGTCTTTAATAGCAAGACATGGGGGTGATCGTTTTCTACTAGATACACTCCAGACTATGCACGCATCTCTCCTAAAGAAGGCTGATGAAGCTGGAAAGTCAAAATCATCTAATGATACTATCACCAACGAAACCTCTGCTGAAATCGCTAAAGAAAAGGTAACATGACTTCTGATTAGATGGGGCAAAATGGCAATTGGGTTGTGGACGAGACATGATTACAAATTAGTATTTTCGGAAATAATGACATGGTGGCAAGTGTTCTAAATGGGAAATTTTTAAAAAACAGAAAACTACCATCTTAATCTTTTGAAAGATGGAGTGATGAATGAATCCTGAAATTATAGAATTTATATTCTGAAAAAAAATGTTAGATGAAACATTATAATCTAAATTAATGATCTTATCATGACATCATTAATAATTCATGTCATTATAATCTAAATTAATGATCTTATCATGACATCATTAATAATTCATGTTATATTTGTGTTATTATCTGTATCCTTCGAGTCGTTGCGTTCATGGTTGCTCATTTGTTATGTTACTCAACCAAACTTGTTTAAATAGGGTAACAATGCTTTCAAAGCAAAAAATTGGCAGAAAGCCATTGGCTTTTATACCGATGCCATCAAACTCAACAGCAACAGTGCAACATATTTTAATAACCGAGCTGCAGCGTATTTGGAACTTCACAGGTATATATATCTATGCCAAGGTACGTTATTGACATCGTGTACATATTCTGACATGTTTCATTTGTACTAGTTATAATCAAGCTGAAGCAGATTGTACCAAAGCTATTGATCTTGATAAAAAGGTAACTTTTTATGGTTTATGCTTTTTCAAACGACAAAATTTTGTCAATTTACCAAATACCAGTGGAAGCATTTTGTATTTGGTTTATACTTTATATACATGGAAACTTTAGCTGCCACTTGATCCATTGGTGTAACAAACCATCAGGCAGTAAATAAAAGCAAGTGTCCAAAGTTGTGTATATGAGGACGTTGTTCACTTTCCAACAGGCGGTAAAATTGCAGGTTGGGAATGGGTAATTATTTAGTATGGATCCGCTGGGCTGACCCAAAACATATTTCTTTTCTGAGATTTGATTTTTTATTAATAATTAATGTGTCAAATGCAAAGTTGAAATTGTAAGTAATAATCTTATTATACATTAAAAAAGAACTTTCAACGACTTTCGACCAGTTTGATCAGTGTCCCTTTTAGCTATCTTTTACTAATAACTAATTTGACTAACTAAAAATAAAACATTACCTGAATCGCCCAACCCATTCATAAGTAAATTGGTCAAAATTGCTACCTCTGACTTTCACATCATCTTGCAGAATGTAAAGGCGTACTTAAGAAGAGGCACAGCACGAGAGATGCTTGGATACTATAAAGAAGCAATTGAAGGTAGGCGCTAATATTATTATAATTGTTTCATGTATTTTTTTATAGTTGAAGTTCATTGAGTTCTATTTGACGAACTTATTTTATTCTTACTTTATAAAACTGAAAAGAAACAAGTCCATGTCATCTTTAAAAACTCATATTTAAAACCTAAAAGGTTTTGGAACTCGAGTCGTCTAGATGAGGTGGTTTTAACCCAACTATGGTCGATTTTCATTATGTTTCGGTCTTTTAACTGGTCAAACGAGTAAAGTAGCTTAATACTCTTTGTAATGCATGGAATTTTGTATATCATTCCTGTTAAAACTTAAAAGGTTTAGATTTCTTATTAAATAAGATAACAATTTTCCCATTATTTGTTTATAAAACTTTTATGTAAAAATTAGACAGCAGGTGTTTTGGTTAATCACACCCTCTTCGTTTCAATCCATATACTAATAATTTGTTGCTGCAGATTTTAGGTATGCGCTTGTTCTAGAGCCAACCAATAAAAGAGCAGCGGTATGTGCTGATAGGCTAACGAAATTATTTCCGTAGATGCTCTTCAAACAATCAGTAATGTTCGGCTGCCAGGCTTTTAAAGGAAATCCCGTGTTTATGAAGTAATTATGTGTTGCTGGGTTTCCATTGGCGACTCAAGCTGCTGTACTGTTATCGGAGGGTATGTAATATAGGTCAATTTTGCTCCTGATTATTAATACTACTAAGAATTTTAAGTTCATATTCCAGTTTTAAGATACGAATTCAGTTGAGGTATTATTTTATACCTGCCAAGTGGCACAATGTTCTACTTGGCTATGAAAATGTGTAATGTGTTTGTTCTTGAGGGAGGGGGTCGTGGCCTTGTTTACATATGTGTTCTTTTGGGTATTGCTAATCTCAAAGTTTATAATCGTTTTCGCACCTATTGAGACTTCACGTGTTCTTCAATCCAAACAATTGATTGAAAAGCAAGTTAAAAACATGTAGTCCCTGGGCGAGACGTTTCAATGTCCGATCCCAAAAGCTTGGTACTTAAAATTATTTCTCTGGTTTGAGAAGATGTATTTTCATTTTTTTTTTTCTTCTTAAACTTGAGTTACACTAACTTTTCATCTATATTATTATTATTATTATTATTATTCTTTGGTCGTTTGACATTTTTTTTTTTAAAACGGCAATGTTAGTGATTCGGGACTACAGTGACATCCATTTGGTTCTAATCAAAGGAAATAGATCGCTTGAGATTGATCTAGATAAGGTCGGTTAGGACCAAGTATTGTATTAGAGATATGTTTAAATTGAATAGTTTAACAAAAGAACCTCATATGGTATGCCAAAACAGACGTGGAGAGGGTTAGGCGCCGGCTGGAGTTTTAGGCAGGCACCGTTGGAGAGGTTTGGGGCCGGCTGGCGTTTTATGCTGGTACATGGTTCCAATGTTCATCCCTTAATGTGATATCGGCTGAAAATTTACGTGTTCATGAGATATTATTTACTTACTATCCACGTAACTCCATAAATATACGAACTAATGATCGTTGTTTACTAGGACCTTAAGTAACAAGGAGGATCATAGTTTAGATGAGATTTGCTCCTCATCAGTGAAAAGATGTTTCGGCTTTTCGAGGCGACATATCTGATAGAGTAAAACAAACCTTTGTTTTATTTCAGTCCAGTGAAAGATAGATCAAGAACGGGAGTATTAATATTTTTTCTAGTCCACGCTCAGACACATAATATCAGTTACAACAAGATTCATCTACCCTTCATGTGTTACCTTTCTGACCATAGTAAACAAGGTAGACTTCTTATGACTATAACCCTGCCAACCCAAATGTCGAATGAGGGATTGCTATGGGGTGATAGCATTATTACGAGTAAATTACTTAGATCGTCTCGTCTTTGTGTTTATGCCGAGATTTAACTTTTCGCCCCTTTAACGTTATATTTTCATAGATTGCCCTTATTTGAAAAAGATTCCGCAGATATGGTATGGTATTTCCTTGTTCCCTGTATTGGTTACGTTCGGTTAAATTGTGACTAAAGACACATATTAAGCGTCATTTAATGCTTATTAATTTGCTTTATGTTAATTCAATATTTATAATTTTTGAATATTTATAATTTCTAGATAAATTTCTAGGTTATTTTAACTGAATTGAATGTATATTTCGATTTTCGATAGAAATATCAAAACGTTAAATGAGACTTACCCTATGTCTTAAGAACACAAATTAGTTAAAGATTTATTGACTTATGCCATCAAGGTATCTATGAAATATTTAGAATAAATTAAGTTATTTCTTAAAATAAATTTATTTCCGGTTGAAACAATATTATATCTGTAAATAAAATAAAATTTTAAAAATTATTATATGAACTATCTATAAATTGTAACTCCGGTTCATTAAATAACATTTACCTCATGCCTTGTGGACATATATTAGAGAAACCCTTATATATATTGTTTTCTACGGTTTTTTCTTTTTCTTACAAAAGAAGGGTTGAAATCATTTAAGACCATTATAAAACTTGAGACTAAATGAATAAATCATAACTTCATTTTAAAAACCCACTTAAGTTATTTTTGTTTAAAAGTTAATTATCTCAAAAACCTTATATGTAGTAAACGAATAAATTACACAATTAAAACGAACATTATTTCCTCTGTCTACAGAAAACCCACTTGATATACTTTTTACGAATTTTTTTTCTGGGTTTTTGACGGGTTTTGAAAATTTTATATTATAAAATCACAGTTTTATCACATGCGATATTAGTAGTTTGACTTATGATTTTTATGTTCTTCTTCTTAATTCTCGCTAAATATACATCATATAATATATTTAGGTTTTGAAATTCACATTTAGTGTTCATATCACATGTGATTTTCCTTAAGAAAATCAACATTTTACCAAAAACGAAGAAACAAAAAAGTCCTCAAAATTCGAATTTTTTTTCGCGTCTATATAGATTATACCTCATAATATTTTTGTGTTTAAAATTTCACATTTAAAGTTAAAATTGTGTGTGTTATTTACTTATTTGTTTCAAAGTTCTACGTATATTATAATATCATATATGATTTACGTTAATGTCACATGTGATTTTAGTTTTATCACATGTGATTTCTCTGTCATTTTTATAGGTTTAATTTAATCATATATCATATAACGATTTTAGGTCTTTAAATCCACATTTTATATTTGATATAATTTTACGAGTTTGAACATTTGTCCAAAAACGAAAATAAACGTCGTAAAAATTTGATTTTTTTTCTAGGTTTAGATAAATTATATATTATATAACATTTTTTGTTCATGAAGTTTATTCATTTATGTTAAAAATCACATGTGATAATAAAAGTCGTCGAAAGTATATACGAGCACTACTCTTATTAAAGAGAAGAACACGACGATAGCAACGATGTAAATTTATTTTGTCTAACGATTAAAGGTTTACGAGATAAACTAATTAAAAAAAAAACTTAAAAGTAGGTTTTGATCTTAATATTAGTCTTTTAGATTGAAAATAAATAAATAATAAAAATTAAATCTTTTAATTTTTTTAATTTGGCATGAGGGGCTAATCCGAACTCGAATTAATCCAGAACCTTATTACATATCTATGGTTCTTAGCATGGAAACTTCCAAAAGTTTACTTTTATTTTAAACCGTCGGATAGGTTTGGCTTTTGATCTGGACCGTTATAATTGCTTATTTTTATTAACCATTGGATCATTTTGTTTTGAATTTAAGCGATTGATTAGAAAAAATGTTTTGTAACTTCTCTTCATGGCTACGTAACTATTGGCAAACAGTTACACTACGTAATTGATAGGTACGTTGGCGTAACTGTTGTTACGTAGTGTAACTTTTACAAAACTTCAACGTAACTAATAGTTACGCTACCGTAACTATTGGCAAACAGTTACGCTACGTAACTGATAGTTACGTTGCCGTAATTGTTGTTACGTAGTGTAACTGTTACAAAACTGCAACGTAACTAATAGTTACGCAAACGTAACTATTATTTACTAGTACTGATTAGTACTAAACTCGCTTCAAGCTCAGTTGGTCAAGGAATCCGGAGATATGGCAAACAGTTATAATTGCTTATTTTTATTAACCATTGAATCATTTTGTTTTGAATTTAAGCCATTGATTAGAAAAACCGTTTTGTAACTTCTCTTTATGGTTACACTTTATGTATGGTTTTCATAAAATTTAGCTCATTACCAAAGAATTTTTTCTCATATATCATACAAAACATCAATTTTGAATTATGTCCGACGAAATCAAGAATGAAAGTTCAACCAAGGGTAACAATTTCGATTTGGAGTGCCAGAGTGTTGAAGAAGGTGTTCAATCTGAAATGAAAATGGTTGCAAATTTGAAGTCTGATAAAACTATTGTCGTAATATCAGATGACGAGAATGATGCAAATACGATTACTAATTTGAATTCGGAGGAACTTATTGTCTTAATCTGATGACGAGTTTCTCTTTTTTTTATAGATTACACATCATAATATTTGTAGTTTTGGTTTCGATTTTTTATGTATTAGGTTGGTGATTTGAATGATAGCTTTGATATGCATCTTGAGATGACTAGGTTCAAACAAAAACAAAGTATGAAACTTGAGAAAGATGATGAAATTGACACTCCGAACAAAAGGAGGTTGGAACTCCGAGACAAACCAAGTGATGAACTTATTGTCATATCGGATAATGAGGTTAGTTGTATTTACTTTTCCTTTTTTATAGATTACTAATCATAATTATTGTTAATTTTGTTTTGATTTTTTATGTATTAGGTCTGTGATTCGGATAATAGCTTTGATATGCATCTTGAAATGACTAGGTTCAAGCAGAATGCTCCAAAGAAAAGGAGGATGGTACTCCGAGACGAATCAAGCGATGAAGATGATGTTTGAGCTTGAAAATCATAATTTTCGTGTTATCATATTACTTGATTAATTAGGTTGTTTATTTTTGTGTTTTGTTTAAAGACTTTTTATGTGTTTGCTTTTGCTATGTATGTATCGTCTATGTATGTTTCTCTTTTCATGTTAACAAGTTGTTGTCTAAGTATTCAATAATATGTTTTATGATATATTATTGTGCATTAAGTTCAACTTTCAACTATTATAGCATGCATATTTACTTTTATACCATTTTTGTTGAAAAAAGGGCGCTGCAACCCGTTGATTTCTAAGATTTTGACCCACTTGATGGTATCCTCAAAGCGACAAGGGTGTGTGACCTTCTTAAGCGGTTGCCGAATAACGTTGAAGTGGTACTTAATACAAATCATGAATATTTATTATGAAAAAATCATTTACATTCTTATTAATTTTATTTTCTTATCACTTACATCCTACCCATCTTAATTCGTTAGGGAACTTTGTTCATCATACAAGGAAATGTTATTGGCTTTGACCATTCCAACGATTGGAAATATGTGCGTTGCTCAACATGCTTAAAAGGTGTCGAATGGCGTGACACTGTTTTCTTCTGTGACAAACAATGTAAATAGAATGCTTCAAACCCACATTTTGCGTAAATTAGCAAAAAAAAAAAAAAAAAAAAAAAAAAACATATTCAGTCATATAAGTTTATTAAAAGACTTTTGCCTTCTCGCTTATTTTGTTACAGGTACAAGTTGGTTTTGCGTGTTCATGACAAACGACAGTCAATTGATTGTACAATATTTGACTCTGACGCTGTCAAATTACTTGGTCTTACATCAGAATAGTTGCATACAAAGAGCTTAACTGAGGTTTGTTTCTTATTAAAATTACATTCTATTCTCTTTCGACTAATCATTCTTCTTACCATTTCTTATGTTTTCAAAAGGAAGCAGCTGATAACCTGAATTGGATTAAAGAATACTTATTGGGGGAAATTGTTGGTGACCAAATTGCTTTAGGTATCCGTGTTGACCCGCATAACCTGCGGCCAAAATGTGTTACACGGTTTTCAGTTACCAAATTTTATAGTAAGAATATAGTGTTTTCGTACTATGGGGAATTTGAGCAAAAAAATGTTGGCGCTGATCCAGTTCGGGTTCATACTACGTCATCGCCCTTTAACTCTTTTCCAAATGCGATCGAAAATGTTGAATTACATATGGTTGATTCACAATCAAGTCTTGCAAACCGGTCTATCTCACAAACGAATAGTCGAGTACAAGAATATGAGGAAATTAAACAATCAGATATTGGTGATGGTCATGAGATTTAAGTTTATAATACGTCCTCGATTAATAAAGATTTACCAAATGCAACCGAACATGCCACTCTACATATGCATGGCCCCCAATCAAGTGTTCATTCTATCTCAGAAGGTAATGGTAAAAAACAACGCCTTTCATTTGAACAATCACATGTTACACGTCCAAATTGCTTTTCTGAGCATGATAGGTCTGGTATGTTATATGATGTTCCGCTCTATCCAGTATGAGCTTTTTGATTACAAACAACGTTCCTTATATCCTAATGTGTTTACCACTACCTTCATTGGCACTTCTACTTCTCGACTATCGCCAAGATTCACTAATGATCCTACCAAACCACCTTCATTCACCGAGTCTTCAAACCCACAAGCTGCTTCTGCAGATGTTATCCATAGAGAATATTCAACTCATTATAGGAGTACTTAGAATATTTTTAGGAGTTTTACTGTTGTTTCTTTTCTTTGCTTTCACATTTTCCCAACAATTACATGTTCACGTATTTCGTTTTTCGTTTTTCTTTTGATGATTTACTTAGAACTTTATGTTTTGAGACTTCTTTGCATTTCGGTTATTATAAGTGTGATTGTAACTCTGTTATTTTCTAAAACCTATCAATTGTTTGCCTCCCTAACAATCCATAATCGTTGACATTGTGTTGAACAATAAAAAAAAAACCATGAATCAGCGACCTTAGTGACTAATGTGTATGTATTTTGCTGTAGGGTATTATGCATTCAGGTTAATATAATTATTCAATTTGTTTGGAAGTTATATGTATCAAGTTAGATAGCCGAAAGATTATTTGCATAGTGTTATGTAGTTTCTTTGGTATATTCAGTTGTAATTTCGACCCATTTATGGATGAATGAGTTGATTTTGCATGAAAAGACAATATTGGAAAGAAAAATAATAATTCGACCCCGGATAAGGGCCGGATATTACACTAGTTTGATTTGGTTAATGGATAATTATAAAACTTTAAAATTCCAAAATTCAACCCAATGAACATCTAGGAAAGAAATTAACAAAAGTGATGACGTATTACATCCATGATGTATGATATATGAGGAGGGGTTAAATAAAAGAAAGTGTGAAAAGGAGACTATATTTGACTATAGGGTTTGGTTTACAGCCTGTCTCTATCTCTATCTCTATATTTTTATCTCTATATTTCTGTATCTATATTTTCTCTCTTTACTGTTTTCCGGTAACACACACAGTCTGGTTGGGTTTTGTTTCTCAAAATGAGTGTACCAATGTTGTCATTTCTATTTCACATTTTGGTTTTTCTACCGGTCGGAATGACCGCGTCAGATCTGAGTTCCGACAGAACTGCTCTTCTTTCACTCCGCTCATCTGTCGGTGGTCGTACTCTTTTCTGGAACACCACCGACCAAAACCCTTGTAATTGGTCTGGTGTGCAATGTGATTCCACACCTCGTGTTTCCGCTTTACGTTTACCCGGTGTTTCGCTTTCTGGTCAACTCCCTGTTGGTATCTTCGGGAATTTAACTAGGCTTCGAACTGTTAGTCTCCGCTTTAACGCGCTTTCGGGCTCCATTCCTCAAGATCTTTCGTATTGTACTGCTTTACGGAACTTGTATCTTCAAGGTAATCGTTTCTCTGGTGATTTTCCTGATGTTTTCTTTACTAGTTTACGTGATTTAGTTAGGTTGAACCTTGCTGGAAACAATTTCTCGGGTGGCATTTCCTCGGGTTTTAATAATTTTACTCGGTTGAAAACGTTGTACCTTGAGAATAATCAGTTTTCTGGGGCGATTCCGGAGCTTGATTTGCCTTATTTAGACCAGTTTAATGTTTCGTTTAATAACTTAAATGGTTCGGTTCCCAAGTCTCTTCAATCAAAACCTAAGGAATCGTTTCTTGGTAACTCGTTTTGTGGTTCTTCGTTTGACGAATTGTGTCCTAGTACTGAAGATGTTCCTCCTGCTGTTTCTGTTGATTTCAATAGAAACCGAAACAAGAAGAAACATGGTTTGTCTGGTGGGGCTATTGCTGGAATCGTAATTGGATCTGTTTTAGGCCTTGTTCTTATTCTCCTTCTACTGTTTATATTCTGTCGAAAGAGAAGTATCAAGAAAACAAGCTCAGTCGACATTGGTGTTACAAAGCTCAATGACCCTGAGAATTTAGGGGAAAAACCGCTGACTAGTTCAGGCACTGGTAGCAATGGATTCTCTGTTGCTGCAGCTGCTGCGGCAGCAACGGCTACTTCTGGAAACACTGCTACTGCTGGTGGAGGAGATACTAGTGGGAACAAAAAGCTAGTTTTCTTTAGGAATTCGACTGCTATATTTGATTTGGAGGATTTGTTAAGAGCTTCTGCAGAGGTGCTTGGGAAAGGGACGTTTGGGACAGCGTATAAGGCGGTGTTAGAGGCTGGGATTATGGTGGCCGTCAAGAGATTGAAGGATGTTACTGTATCAGAATCGGAATTTAGGGAGAAGATTGAGTTTGTGGGTGCAATGAATCATGACAATTTGGTTCCGCTTAGAGCTTATTATTACAGCAAGGAAGAGAAGCTTCTCGTGTATGATTATATGCCAATGGGAAGCTTATCTGCACTTCTTCATGGTTTGGATGTTTTCCCCTTCATTTCTTATCATGTTTATAGCCATTATATTTGTTGCGAAATGTTTTTAACTAACCGTTATACTTTTCAAAGTAGAGTAGGCAGCAACACACAAAAATGTTTTCTGTCATATTCAAATTGATTAATCGATTTGAAGAATCGAATGGCTAACTTAGAGAAATTTCCTACTCTATTGAATCTGATTATATTGATTCTTCGTAACCTGATTACTAAAATAATATTTTTAAATATTTCCTAAATAAATAACCATTATTCTTGTTAACTTTTCTCTATTTTTGTGCAACTTGCTTACAATATATTATTTGTCTTTCTTGAAAGAATAATGGTGGGTTACCGATGATTAGACTAATTAAAACAATAAGAGATGCCACTCTTTCTTTTATTTATTCATTTATTTCTTCACTTGTCTTCTTTTGCTGGATTTTTGGAAACCATTTTGCTATTTTGTTGGTAGCTTGCTGCTATTTGGTTAAATAGATTAACATCGATGGCAATGGCAATGATTGGATTAAATTTTCAAACGTTTGAAGTTGTGTAATAATGCAAAAGGTAGAAATTTGCAAATTCTTTTACCGAACTGGTCACTTACAAAATCTGTCAAAGAACATTTTTTCTTGCAAACAATAATGTTTTTATAAGCATGCTTACTCTTATTGGGAAAAAAAAAGAAGAAACATAATCAAAAGTCATCGTAAAGTTCAGAATGAAAAAAATTTAAGTTTTGCACTTTTCATAGAGTTTGGCGGATGTTGTGAAGTCTGTAGTTTCTACAAATTCAAATTTACTTGAAGGAGAAAACTTTTCAAGCATTAGTCTATGTAGATTTTGCTGGAGCAAGGAAGTATCCTTTTTTTGGAGATGGTAATATGGGCGGGTTTGGTTGATCAACATTCAACAACACTCTTTGCCAAACATTTTATTTTTTTTCGTAAACCATCAGCGTGTCAACATGATTGTTAAAATGATATTATTTCGGTAATTATTTAATCTTTTTCATAAAATGTTTTAGGATTTATATGCGTTAGAAATATTTTTCATATTTTCTTTTTAACCTTTTAGTTTGTTTGTTTATTTTACCTGTTTCCTGTTAGAGATGGAACTTAACTCAAATTGACTCATACTTAAGTAAATGGGTAACGAGCTTTGCCACATATTTGTTAGTATTTAGTCTGAAAATAATATTTTATCTGTGATAATTGTTTATGTCAGGAAACAAAGGAGGTGGTAAGACACCATTGAACTGGGAAATTCGGTCAACTATTGCTCTTGGAGCTGCCCGTGGCATCGAGTATTTGCACAGTCATGGTCATGATGTCTCCCATGGGAACATTAAATCATCAAACGTTCTCCTTACCAAATCATTAGAGGCCAGGATATCTGATTTTGGTCTGGCCCACCTAGTTGGCCTGCCCTCCACCCCTAACCGAGTTGCTGGATATCGTGCACCAGAGGTCACAGACCCACGTAGAGTCTCTCAAAAAGCAGACGTTTACAGCTTTGGGGTGTTACTTTTGGAGCTTCTAACTGGAAAGGCCCCGACACATGCTCTATTAAATGAAGAAGGGGTTGACCTACCAAGATGGGTGCAGTCAACAGTGAAAGAAGAGTGGACTTCTGAGGTGTTTGACCTTGAGCTACTGAGGTATCAGAACGTGGAGGAAGAAATGGTGCAGCTGTTGCAGTTAGCCATAGATTGTGCGGGTCAGTACCCTGACAACCGACCCACAATGTCAGAGGTTACACGCCGGATTGAAGAGTTGTGTGGCGGGAGTGGTCATGTTCACGGGGTAGAGTCGGATTAGCCATAAATGACTATGAAAGAAACAAAAAAAGGTAGTAGTTGAATTAAATTAATGTGGTTGGTTAGTTGGATTTGGATGAGAGACGGGTGGTTGTAATTATGATTTGCTTTTATTATTAGCTTTTGGTCTGCTTTTCCTTATTCAGAAGCAGCTTTCATGTGTTTGAAGATAATGACGTTTTTCTCTCAACTGTCTCTCTACTTATTGTTTATGCACCGCATCCGCATGAGTAGTTGGATCTCTTTTCGACCCGTTTAACTTTTAACATTAGCCAGCTAGGGTTTTTGACAACTCGGATCATTACAATTATTTATATCGTTGGTTTTTTGTTTGTCATTTCGTCGAGTTTCGGCATAAAACCTGAATAACCCAACACCAACAGTATGGACTTTGAGTAAATGGTTATGTGATTAAATAAAACCTGTCTAAACAATCACCCAGGTAACAAGTATTAAATTTGACTAATCTTGGTTGTTAATGGTCAATGCTTATTACAGTATATATAATGGATATGAAGAATTAATCTCGACTCGTATGGGGTCACTTTAAATGATTTGTGTCGTAGGGTTTTTTCCCTGTCTCGGGGACGGCTGTATTTGTTGGACGTTTTATAGGAACAAACGGCTGTCTCAAACACAAATCCTTGGCGCGGAATAATCCAAAAGTAACATATATTTGATTAATCGATGGCGGGCATGGAGTATTCTTAGCTCCTTATAAATCTACATTGGGCACGTAGAGAAACATTATCAAACTATCAAACTAGATGATCAAAAGTTTCATTGTCTTGAAAAAAATAGTCATAGAGATATATCTTTTTGCAAAATCGACTTTTTCTTCGGGGATCCAGTATTGGGTTAGAGTGGGACCGTTCGTAGTTGAAGCATCTTTAGATTTTCTGTTTTGAGTATTCATTTCTTCGCAAGTTTCCTCCTCATAGTGTATCTACGAATTAAAAGTTTGTAGGTTGGCAAGGCAAAATTCATTAAAATGGGTTTTAAGTGTATATAGTTCATTTGGAGATGAGATGAGTTATATAGTTTATCGTTGAATATAGCACGAGTGTATTTACGTTGAGTGGCCAACATCAGGAGGGGTTCAAATTTGTAAGGACCTCTAGCAGGCGTTCAGTGCTCACCGCTAATTTGCTAAAGCCGCAAGGCATCGGCTCCGTATAGTCACCCCAATACCACTAAGGCACTCCCCATGCCCTAATTATTACAAAATATAAGTAGATTTAATTAAGGACCATACGATCTCCCTATTTTGTCCTTGGCAAATACAGACTAAGAATTAGAATCAAAATATAACAAGTAAAAGAAACTATTTCCTTACGTAACTTGGCATTGTCAATGTACACTTTGTACGACCAAATGACTGCCAACAGTACTTTAACTCGTGAATGATACACATCCAATTAATTAAAATTTGATCCTTTGATTAGTGTACAACAAACACGTGTTCCCATTTGCTATTACAACCCCGTAATGTACAAGCTAGCTGCAAAAACAATATCTCGCTTTATAGCATTTGAAGCGACTTCCATTTTCTTGTATAGAGCAGAATTGCCCATGATTGCTGCTGCGTTTCTGAACTCACGGCATGTTTCATCAAGCCGTACAATTGTTCTGACAATAAGGCCTTCAGGGACATCTGTGAGTTCACATATATCTGCGAATGGAGTTCCCTGCATGCACAAATTTTTTCAATCAAAATACATGTTTTTTATTTGTGTTTGTCTTTTTTAACTGTAATTGTGTTTGTGTGTGTTATAGAGAGAGAGAAATAGAACCTTTGCCCATTCATAAACGACCTCCACAAGTCCAAACTTGAGATTCTCTCGAGCATATTCCTGAGGTTCAATCTGTATTTTAAAAGCTGCTTGAAGCTCGCCAAGTTTGACAGCGGTATCATACAACCTAACTCGCATTCAAAGTATGGCCCGGTAAGAGAAAATAAAACAAGTCAATTACGGAACTGAAACACAAAACACTAACAGAACTGAAACACAAAACACTAACAGAACTGAAACACAAAACACTAATGGAACTGAAAACCAGACCGCCTAAACTGGTCCGGATCAGACCGTGAAACAAATACTAACGTAGAAGTTTCCTAAATTTAAAAATATATAAATCTAAAACGATGTAATTTAAAGTACAGAAAATAAAACCACTTCAGTTTCGTTTTCAAGTTCCAATTCCGGACAGGACTAGAATGCTATTCTTGGAAAGATCTTAAAGCAAGACCAAATCAAAAAGCAGTATAAAAAAGGATCTAGGGCCCTGTTTATGGTTGGGATTTTTATCAAGCCGTAACGGGGTAATATGTCAAACAGAACATGCTAATTGAGTGAGGACTGTATGTGCTGTGCAAATTGAACTACATATAAGGTTTTTCAGTTTAATAGACTTTGTATCCTATCAAAATTTAGAATCCAGAAATTCACTCGTTTCTGGACTTGGGGTTTGGATTCATACTTTTGAATTGTCTATGCAATATCGGATTCATATGATATGCATCCAAACATATTCTAGTCTGACTTTTTGTATAATCCATCAAATCACTCCACCTTAGAAGTGACTAACCCGAAAGGAAGTTTTCGGGGTGAATAAACAATAGTAATCTTAAACTTAGACTGCCCTACATTTCCCCTGTTTTGACTCATTTTTGTTTTGCCACCTATAGATACATATGTGCAACAAGAGCAAAGAGAGAGACCTTTCTCTAGCTTGGGAAAGTCTCGGGGTAAGAGAAGGCTCAGAAGCATTCCTCTGCTGAAAAACAAAAGCCGACATCAATGCCACTGCTTCTTCTGGTTCCAAATCATCCAGTTGATTCTCAAATAAGCATTCTGTGCATATCAATTCCTCTCCAGAATTCATCTCACAAGCAACTCGCCCTTTGATCTGAACCACAAGATCGGAATCTATGCACCCAATCTCCTTCAACACATCAATCTGCAACCCAAATATAAAGGAAACATGAGATACAGGTTAACAGTTGCCTTCGGTGAATTTTTAATTTCTAAAACATCCTAAATCATTTTTATTAAAATAAAAAATGATTACTATTGGAAAAATATAATATTGTAATCATTTTTGACACCCTAATTATATATAGAAAATTTCAAAAAAGAAAAATGGATAAAAAGCCTTTTTGCCACTACTACACATAAAAATGTACAAATGACAAGAAAGAGTGCATACGCGGCCCTGAAACTGCGGCATCTGTTGAAGTGCTTCGTCCGACATTTGAAATTTGAGTGCATTAACTTCCTCTTTATACTTCCTTATCTCTCTAGCTACTTTGACGTGGTCTTCCAACTTAACACAATTATGACACTTGTTTTGCGACATTTTTTGCAATAGGTTGTTCCATTTGTAGTAAGCTTCCACTAGCTCCATGTCTTTCAGCTTTAAATCTGCCATATCCATTTAACCAAAACTTAGTAGTAATTCAAAAGAAACCCTCAATAATAACTATAGTAATAGGAACAATAACAATAAAGGCTTTAATGATAATGTTCTCTCAGTTAATTTCTATTTTACAACAAATACATTTAAAGTCAACGTTCAAAGTACTTTCCTCAAAAAAGAAAATGACTGAAAGTACGCATGCAATTTGCCTTCGACTGGAGAAAAAAAGTCAAAGATGAGAAAATATACCTTTAAGTGGATCAAGGGCTGGAGGGTACTTATTACCATCGGATTTAGAATTTAATAGATTTTGAACGGCCTTAGAATAAGCGGCAGTGCTATCATCTTCTAAAAGTCCTACTAGATCAATCTTGATCTTGGCATTGCATATAGACAAGAATTCTTGGGTATCAATTTCTCGGACCTCATAACTAGCCCCTGCAGCATTACCCTGACGAGGCAATTTAATTTTGACAACCCCTGATCCTTTGCGTGTAGTGGCAGAAGATGAGTAATAATCGTCATCCATACCACGTTTTGATTTCGGCATTAATATCTGGAGACCATCAGTTGATTTTTTTGCTGAACCATCACTACTTTGAAGCAATGTTTTTGATGGTGTAAGCACCATACCGATGAATTGTTTATTATTATTAGAAGGTGCCTTCAAGATAACCGCGAGTAAGTGGTCCTGCCCCTGTCAATGGTGTAAGTATGCATAAGCATTTGTTATTAGCTTTTCTAGGGTTTTGGGGGAGAACCTACCTTATTAAAGTAGGTATGGTCGTATTGTTAATCAATTTAGATTAATAATATTTCACAGAAAATCATTGGGATGAAATAAAAAGAAGAAGATGAAGGAGTTACAGATTGAGATTTGACAACCACCACTCTTCCTGGCACAAGAAAAGACTGAGCAGCAGAAGACTGCACGACAGTTTTTGTTATCTTGTTGCTAAAATTCTCAGCCTCCAAAAACCACTCGTAGTATTCCTCAATTGCTGGCTCACCCTTTATGCACCTACAACCCAACAACCAATTACACTTATTTTGTAACAAGATAATATATAAAATTAGACATAACCAATTATTAAAAAGCAGAATGGTTTTACTAACAATTTCTAAGGCCGTTGGTTGTTAGTTAAGACAATACGATCCAACCAACAAAGCACAAATATATATATATATATATATATATATATATATATATATATATACAGAGAGAGAGAGAGAGAGAGTTGGTTTCAAATGAGAACCACTTAAATATTTAGGAACCATAGTTACTACTTTTTAACCATTCATTTAACAAAACCCACTTCATTTTCAAAAGTAAATATCTTTTAAATTATAAACTTTTACGAAATAAAACATATACCTTTAGAATGGGAATTTAATTCTCTTTTGGAAAAATATAAACTTTTTAAATTTTGACGACTTTTTTTTTTTATATTCACTGATGTATATACTACATATTTTGAATTTTTCAAAAACTGTATATACCCTGATGAATAGCATCTTATATTCACTGATGAATATATGGTTAGAATGTAGGTCACGAACTACTTCATACACCGGTGAATAGAAGTGTATTCACTTGTGTATGCATATGTATTCATCTGTGAATATATGGTTCAAATGTGTTTTTGGCGAATTAGTATATACACTAGCGTATATTTAGTATATACACTAGTGTGAATATATGGTTCATCTGTGAATATATGGTTCAATGTAACCCTTTTACTATTCCGTTGTAATCTGTTTTCTCGTTTGCCCTCTCTTAGCTTCTTGCTAAGGTGAGGTGCTTAATAATATTTGCCGTTTCTAAAAAAAAAAAAGTGGTTCCTATGGTTCCTAAATATTTAATGGCTCTCTCTCCCTCTCTCCCTCCCTCCCTCCCTCCCTCCCTCCCTCCCTCCCTCCCTCCCTCTCTCTCTCTCTCTCTCTCTCTCTCTCTCTCTCTCTCTCTCTCTATATATATATATATATATATATATATATATATATATATATATATATATATATATATAATGAACTGCAATAATCTTGAAAATGTGCTTACTCGATAGCCTTTGTGGGCTGAGCAAGCTTTCGCATCAGTAGTTGCTGTTGCTCTGGCAGTTTTTTCTGAGCATGAAATTCAGCAAAACTTCTTTTAAGCATGTCTTCCACCTAAATTTCAATTCTCTCAATATCAGACAGCGGATGTAAAACCAAAAAGAAACATACAGCTTTCTATATGGTTTAATGATTTCAATATGCCTATATATTAAAAAATAATATCAACCAGTATAAACACAAATCCAAACACCCCTTATAAGAAAAGAGATAACAAAAAAGTTCGGGGCAAATAAATAATTATTTACTGTTTGCAGCTCAGAAGTCGAAAACACTTCTTTTATCCATTTTTGTAATTGTATATATATAATTAATGTGTTGATGTGATTAGAAGAACTATGTTTTTACTAAAATGATTGAAGTTTTATATAAAACAGCTTAGAAGATTCTTATATATTCATATATACAATTTGTTGTTGTTGAACATACCTTTAATTCTTCAACACGAAGGAGATGCATAATCATGATATAGGTCAAGCGAAACTGAGATTCGAGTTTGGTTGCACTGGACGTTATGACATGCTTTAAATCACTCTCGTCTGGGATTTCATCACGACACATAACAAGAACACTACCAATCTTATCAAGTCCTCTCCTACCAGCACGGCCCGCCATTTGTGTGTATTCTCCCGGTAGTAATTGTCTAAATTCCTTTCCATCGAACTTCCTTACACTATCAAAAACAACCTGCAATACAAAAAATATATCATATTATCATATATTTCTTCAGAAATTCTTTAATATCTTGATGAATAAAATAAAATGATTTAGGATGTTACCATCTCCTTTTCAGCTATTTCATTCAATACAAAAAATAGATCATATATTTTTTCAGCAATTATCTAATATCTTAATGAATTAAAATGATTTAGGATGTTTTATACATTTTATAATATACACTTTGGAAATGTTCAACCCATTTGCTTTTAAGCTAAATGTTTATTTAATTCCACAAGTAAAAGATAACGCATAACCCGATGCGACTCATTTTTATATGATAATACGTGGAATTGTCACGATGCTCACAAGAAAAACAATTACTCACCGTTCTAGCTGGGGCATTAACCCCCATTGCAAATGTCTCGGTAGAAAATAAAACCTACAAAATGTTAAAGAGAAAAATATCATAAAACAAAAAAAAAGTGATCACGCATTGTCAGTATTTGGTAAATACATACAAATATCACCCAATTGAAAATGAAAAATGATATAATGGAAAATTTGAAAGTGCACATCTTTACTTAATGGTCAGCAGAAAGTATAAACAACTTGCCTTAATAACACCACGACAGAATAGCATTTCAACTACTTCCTTAACTATTGGAAGCAGACCAGCATGATGAACACCAATTCCTCTATGAAGAAGACCTTGGACTCTCACAATCTATTTGCAAAAAGGATTAAATACAAGCTTTAATTCTACCAAATAGCATGTAAACCGAACCCGTCTATAAAAAACTTGGTACCGATCTGGTTCCAATTTTAACCACTTTCACACCGTATAAATACATGTTTGGGTTTGTGTTTATCTATAGAAGATGAAGTTAAAACAATGTCGAACAAAACTGTTTGATCAATAACCGTTGAAAAATCTTGAACTAAATATAGCCAGTTTCGGTTCTTCAGTTTTGTCGATCTAGTCAATAATCCTACTTGCTTATTTTTATTTGTACAGACTTACCTGTGGTAAGTTCCGGTCAGACCCCTTTAGCCGAGAAAATGCTTTGTCGCAGAAAATACGAATTTCACTTTTTTCCGAACGACTTGTAAGGTCAGTTTCACGCAAATTATCAGCCGATTTGTCACAACGAACCTTGGAGAAACAAAATATGACTACCTATAATAACATTTTTGCATTTCAATCAGGTATTTATTTTGTTTAAGAGAAATAATGAGATTACAACCTCCCCACCTCTTCCCAAAAACAAAAAAACTTGAAAGCAGATTTCCACATTTACATACAGGTAAGAGAGACGTCTTTGACAGCTTATTAATAAGTGACAACCACAAAGATTTTTCTGATATTCTCGAGCCCCAATTATTACTTCCACCACCAGCACCACCACCATATCCTTGGTTAGCCCGACCAACACCACCAAAGTTCTGGGGCCCAGTTTGTTTGCCCCTAGCGTAACTGTTGGGTTTTTGAGCATGAGGTGATGGAAGTGATGGATGCGATCCCATACTACTTTTTCTCTTGTGGGCATCTTTAGCCGCTTTCAGTCCCTGAGACAAAAACTTTTCATGTTCACAAATTTTGTAAACTTCTCCAGAATAGAATAAGCAGTGCTCCAATGGGACCGGCCTCTTGGTAGTCCTGCCAAAAAGATTCTTTAATAGATAAATAAATAAAAGATTGCAATGTGGTTTATGTGTTTTATGCGGCATAAATCATTATTAGCCTATAAAAAGCTTTTATATGAGGTTGCTCTTCCTGATAGTATTAGATGACAACTTACCCAGTTACACGAATTTGCTTTTGTTTTGTCCTACCGATCCAATCAGCAAATTCAATTGTATTAGGTACCTGCAAATACCATAAAAGAAAAGGGAAGCAGTGATGTGTTAAGTCGAATGTCAACAAACTTCTTTATATGATGTAATATCTTCCAGTTCTATTTTTCTGTACATAACAATAATCAACATGTTATACAGGAACTTTTAGAATATACATGCTTATATTTAAACAGATTTACCGTTGCTGAGAGCAGAACAAAATTGATATGCCGTGGAAGCATGATAATAACCTCTTCCCAAACAACCCCTCTTTCAACGTCATTTACATAATGCACTTCATCAAATATAACCTACTCAACAGGAATGCAGTACAGCAAACAAACTAATCAAAAAATAAAATAAATTATGTAATGCCAAAGTAAAAGGGGACTGAGTTTACCCATTCAATATCGCGTATGATATCAGCACCTCTGTATAGCATTGATCTTAATATCTCAGTTGTCATGATGAGGCATGAAGCCTCTGGCCTCAAGCTAACATCCCCCGTGAGAAGACCAACATCAAATTTTCCAGAGAAGTCCCTGTACTTTTGGTTGCTGATTGTTTTTATGGGAGCAGTATATACTGCTCTTGTGCAGTGCTGCAATAACACAAGAATCCGTTACTTTCGTAAAATTATATACCGTGATCAATATTTAACCTAATTTCAACAGGAAAGAACGTATATTTTATACATAATAATAAAAAGGCTAATTAATAATACACATGACTTGATAGATTAAATACAGAGAGGAATCATACTTTAGAGGCCAGTGCAAATGCATACTCGGCAACAACAGTCTTTCCTGCTGATGTATGAGCTGCAACAAAAACCGATTCACCCTTCTCAAGATAATATATAGCCTATAGTAAAACCAAAAAAAAAATCATTTACAAAATTGCTTTTGGTATAAAAAAAATGTAATATTCAAGGGTGAACATGAGTATGAGTGTTGCAATAATCAGTTTATAGTGTTTGTTTATGAATTGATTATTACAAAGTCAAACAATTACAACTTCATACCAGAAGCCAACAAAACTGATTATCACAGGGTACCGTAAAATTACGTATATACCCTTATTTTATCCATCATTCCTTATATAGAGTTTTCCGTAATTCAAAATTAAGAACATACAAACACTATCTCCTGCAGCAGCTGATAATCTGATTATAATTATTCAACATAGAATAATCACTTTCAAAACATAAACGTCCACCCCCCAACACTCGCACAATTTCTCAACCATCCATTAAAGTGGTGAAATTCTAGCCATCTTATCAAGATATAAATTTATAAACGTGAAGTTTTCAACCTACAACTAATTCCGTATGTATTGTGGTATGAATAATAATGTTGAATTCAAAGGAGTTACATGACTAACTATCAGTACCTCCTTTTGAAATGCATCTAGTTCAAAAGGAAAATCCAATGCCATGTCAGGAACAAGTTCACTAAAATTATCTGCAATTCCATCGCTACCTCCAGTAACCGCCCACACCTGCAAACCAAGGCACCCACTAAGCAAAAAGCATCAACATGAAACCTTTAAAGCATAAAAACTCTCATCAAAGGATACCTTTGCCTCCTTTAACTGCTGTTGACCACCATCACCAGAATCATCCAAATCTTTAGTCAAACCTCCAGATCCACTTGACAAAACTTGGTCAATGACAGACGATTCGGAGTCAACTGGCATATTTTCAGCTTCTGACTGAATGGATTTAGGAGAACCGCCTTCAAGCACTTCAATTTCTAACTCTGGTGTATCTCCTACATATTTTAAAAAAACAAAATAAAAAGCAAATTAATTATATTATTTAATTATAGTAATCCAAAGAATAACCATTTATAAAGTCTAAAGTACTCAACTAGAAAAATGAGTTGAGTTAGGCATACCATCAATAGGTAGTTCTTTAATATCCTCTTCCCAAGCTCTTTTAAACAAGTCGTCTAGCTGAACAGATAAAGTACTACTCTGCAATGTAACAAAATATCATTAACGTGAATGAGAGTCACTCTATCCACTTGTCTGATTTTGATTTTAAAAACTTGAAGTCTTAAACCATGTTATCATATTATAAATATTGAAACAAGGCATTTTTCATTTTAAGCTTCAAATGCAAGATTATTGTTGTACTTAAATGTGCTAATCGTGTTTAATCTACAACAAAGTAATTGTAAGTTATAAGGTGTAAATTCTTAACACTTAAGATAATTTCCACCACCCTAGAAATGGAAGCTTTACCTCGGGGAGACTCTGATTCTCATGAACTATCCACGAAGTTGGATGTCCCTTCAATAGTTAGAAAACAATAGTAAAAAAAAAGAACAAACACACGAAAATAGTATGATTATTACTAAGTATCAAACCTTGAGGTCTCCAAGTTTTAATCCATGTTTAAAACTCGGAGGGATAACCTGGGGGGAACCACCACTTAAGACTTCCCGTACCCATTCTCCATTAGAGGCAGCGTCAGGGAAACTCCTTCCAATGGATTGAGAATCATCTAAACGAAAAGGACGGTTATTAATACTTCCCTTCACAAAATCCTTTGGAGGACCACTAATGCGTACACCAATGGAACTATCCGCAGCTTCTACCATGAGTTCTGACACATCAACCTAAATATATATTTGACGAAAATGATTAAAGTAGAAGGTTACAGGTAGTTTCTCAAATATGTAAGAAAAGTGAAGGTTAATAACCTGCACGGATGCAGGGTCCCATTTATTAAGATTGGAGGCACGTCTGAATGGTAATTCCCAGGCAGGGACGACAACAGAGCGTGGCATTGTCGGTTCTAAGTGAATTTTAGCTTGGTCAAACCAGTCAAAGTCCCATTGCCTTCCAGCATTTTGAGCAGAAAACTGATTATCATCCAATCTCGGAAGAAGATATTTATCCTCAACATAAGTTTTAATAGAGTGTGGTGTTTCGGATTCAAACGCAGGCGGCTGGAAACATAATAATAATAATAAACATCTTTACTTACTAGTGATCATACATCGAATTTCAATATAAAATGTTGAATTAAATAAAATTAAAAAAGTGAAAGAATACTAACGAGTATTAAGTCTGGTAGGGAAGATGATTGAGGAAGCGGGTCGATCCGAATATGACCATTATGACCCGTGAATCCGATACGGAAAGGCAACTCTCTCACTCTATCAATTTCATCCATTCTATTTTCCACAATAAATCAAACGTAAGGCACAAATTAACCCGCGCTCTGGAGAATCCAAACAATGAGTGAGACTAGGGTTTGCTTATTTCAAAAGGCTATTTTTGTACATCAAAACAAATTTTCTCTAATTTATACCCCGCGTAAGCAACAACGTTACTTAATTTCTAACTAATGAAGAAAATATTTGTAATTTCGTTAATAACCCTTATTAAAATCACCATCAATTTGAAAAGAAGAAAGAAATTCTAACTTATTAAAATATAATAAAAATTGGAAACATATAATCCCTTTATTCTAATAAATGAAAGATATGGCTAATGTCATAAAGATGAAGTGACGCCTTATTAGGCTACAATAAACTTTTGTATAGTGATGTCACATGCTTAGATGTAATTTTCTCATATTTTTTAGTTAAATATTAAATATATATATATAGAGAGAAAAGATCATTTAAGACCAAATAATTGATTAAGACAAAAAGACCTATTTTAAACCATTGGATCAAGATGATCAATGGTCCAGATTTCACCATCCAAATTAACTTAAAATTATACAAAATTAGACACGGAGGGTATCTTAGTAATTTCACAAACTTTCTATCTCCCTGATTCTTTTCTTCATTTATCATCTGATTCTTTTCTCTCTCTAACAAACACGCTCTCCAGAAAGATGAATCGACCTAAAATAATGAAGAAATCAAGCGTTGTTAATAAATCTAGCGTCAATTTACCTCAATTAAATTCGTCAAGAAAGTCGATGAATTTCGTACCTATTGTAAGTTTTTTTTTTCTTTTCCACCTTATTGTTGTATTTGTTGTTTGATTTCATCATTGATTCTACCTTTTTTTTCCTTCGATTTTGACCTAATTTTGAGATTTAGGGAATTTTATTTTCGTGTGTTTAAGTTACATTTAGGCTGATCATTTGTTGTTTTCATCATTGAAGCAAGTTTGTCACCGATCTGAAGCTAGAGAACACATTGTTGGATGGAAGCCCTGCTCTTCGTTTAAAGATTTGTGATTTTGGGTATTCCAAGGTATTTTTCTTTACAACCGTGTTATCTTGTTCCCCTTTTTTTGGTCAAATTAATTTTCTTTTTAATGTTTTGAATTGCAGTCGTCGGTCTTGCATTCACAGCCAAAGTCAACAGTTGGTACACGAGCATACATCGCTCCTGAGTGTTTCTTTTTAGTGATGTGAAGACACGAGCAAAAGCTATTGCTGAATATTGAAAAGTTAAATTAAACGATCTTGATGTCGATGCCAGCAATGGGAACTCGTTGGAGGCACATGTTTTCTTACAGCTTGTTGCTTCATTTGGTATAGATTCTGATTTTGTTCAGGAAGATTTGTGTAAGTTGATACCAATGGTATGCCGACGTCGCCAGACAGCTGAGCTTTGCCGATTTCTTGGGTTGTCTCAGAAGATCCCAGGTTGGTTATTTTGTGGGTACTTTTATATAGATAATCAGTCAACGATGTAGCTCCGGGCTGGGTAACGTGCCAAATAAGGTTCGGGCCAAAACGGGTAATACTTTAGCTTTGCTCAAAAAGGGTCGAGGGAGGTTTTGAATTTATAAATAATTAATTTTCTATGTGTTTACAGTAGTTATACTATCAAAATGTGAATCTAAGCTTATTGAATTAGGCGATATAATGCTCTTTTCTTTCGGTTGGTCCATAGTGGAAGGCACATTGATGCAGTAAACCTATCATTTGCATTCGAGCTTACTGAGCAGTTTTCTCTTGTTTTATTGTTGAAATCCTACTTAACCGAAGCACGACGTCTTTATTCTAATTCTCCCACTACACAGGTATTTCCATTTTACTTTTAGATCGTTTTGCATCTGTTTCAAGGTGCCAATTTCGTGAAATTAAAACGCTCATGTTTTCCCATATTTCCAGAATGATGCAATGGAAAAAGAACTTTCTGCTTTAAAACTCGTCATCAAATGCATCGAAGATCACACGCTTGAAAACCAATTCCCGGTAGACCCACTCCAAAAACGGATTCTCCACCTGGAAAAAGTCAAAACCGATAAGAAACGAGCCACAGAAGTAACAAAACCCCAACACAAAAGACCACGAGCCAGTGGTGTATCTGCATACCCAACCCGTAACCTGAACTTCCACCCTAGAATGACAGCAGACCTTACGCAGTACATGTATGACAGCAGACCTTACGGCTACCATGTTCACACCGACAACCACATTCCATCGTTATGGGTGGTGTAACGTACAACATGTCTCCTAACTATGGGACATATTTTGGAAATGGTTACCAGTATCAGGGTGCTTATATCCACTAAATTTGATTATGATCGTCGTTAACTTTGTAGGTGTTAACACAGTTGAATTAGTTATTTTTTTGTTGTTTGAAGAATTTAACATGGGGTAAACGGCATAATATGTGTTTAGGCATGTTGGTTTTTTAATTTGGTTGTAAAAGGTGACATGTAATCCTTTAATATATGTTCTACTTCTTTAGTTTATCAATATTGTTTATAGTTTTGTATGATGTATACACTCTTTAATAGTCTGAGTTTTAAAGTCAAACAGAACTATAGAAGATGGAGTACATAGTCTGGTTGTCGCAAAGACGGGGGCAAAAGTTTTTAGTATGTAAGAAAAGTAAATAGCATTTATCAATTGAGTATTTATAGTGTTGGTCACCTTCTAAGGACCTATACCGATTTGTTAACTTTGAAATTTACACTTTATCGTTTTAGGATTCGTGACTGTTTGGCTCAGTTATACGCCAAATATATCACCCATGATTATAAGCATGTTTTCAAGTAATAGGCTTATCATATATGATATAATATACCTATTTCAAGTAATAGGCTTATCATATATGATATACATGTTTTCAAGTAATAGGCTTATCATATATGATATACATGTTTTCAAATAATAGGCTTATCATATATGATATACCTGTTTTCAAATAATAGATATATCATATATGATATGGTTATGTTATTTGATACATATCATATATGATATAACTATCATATATGATATACTTGTTTTCAAGTAATAGGCTTATCATATATGATATACATGTTTTCAAGTAATAGGCTTATCATATATGATATACATGTTTTCAAGTAGGTATATCATATATGATATAGACAAACAATATTTTGGACTAAATTTTACAGCAAATTGTTTCAAATTGTTGTTACTAATCGATTTCAAGTAATAGGCTTATCATATATGATATAATATACCTATTTCAAGTAATAGATATATCATATATGATATACTTATTTTATTTGATACATATCATATATGATATAACTATCATATATGATATACATGTTTTCAAGTAATACATGTTTTCAAGTAATAGCTTATCATATATGATATACATGTTTTCAAGTAATAGGCTTATCATATATGATATACCTGTTTTCAAGTAATAGATATATCATATATGATATGGTTATGTTATTTGATACATATCATATATGATATGGTTATGTTATTTGATACATATCATATATGATATAACTATCATATATGATATACATGTTTTCAAGTAATAGGCTTATCATATATGATATAATATACCTATTTCAAGTAATAGATATATCATATATGATATAGTTATGTTATTTGATACATATCATATATGATATAACTATTATATATGATATACATGTTTTCAAGTAATAGGCTTATCATATATGATATACATGTTTTCAAGTAATAGGCTTATCATATATGATATACCTGTTTTCAAATAATAGATATATCATATATGATATGGTTATGTTATTTGATACATATCATATATGATATAACTATCATATATGATATACCTGTTTTATATATGATATACCTGTTTTTAAGTAATAGGCTTATCATATATGATATACCTGTTTTCAAATAATAGGTATATCATATATGATATAGACAAACACTATTTTGGACTAAATTTTACAGCAAATTGTTTCAAATTGTTGTTACTAATCGATTTCAAGTAATAGGCTTATCTTATATGATATAATATACCTATTTCAAGTAATAGATATATCATATATGATATAATTATGTTATTTGATACATATCATATATGATATAACTATCATATATGATATACATGTTTTCAAGTAATAGGCTTATCATATATGATATACATGTTTTCAAGTAATAGGCTTATCATATATGATATACATGTTTTCAAGTAATAGCTTATCATATATGATATACATGTTTTCAAGTAATAGGCTTATCATATATGATATACCTGTTGTCAAGTAATAGATATATCATATATGATATGGTTATGTTATTTGATACATATCATATATGATATAACTATATCATATATGATATACCTATTTCAAGTAATAGATATATCATATATGATATAGTTATGTTATTTGATACATATCATATATGATATAACTATCATATATGATATACATGTTTTCAAGTAATAGGCTTATCATATATGATATACATGTTTTCAAGTAATAGGCTTATCATATATGATATACACGTTTTCAAGTAATAGGCTTATCCTATATGATATACCTGTTTTCAAGTAATAGATATATTATATATGATATGGTTATGTTATTTGATACATATCATATATGATATAACTATCATATATGATATACATGTTTTCAAGTAATAGGCTTATCATATATGATATATCTGTTTTCAAGTAATAGGCTTATCATATATGATATACCTGTTTTCAAGTAATAGGTATATCATATATGATATACCTGTTTTCAAGTAATATGTATATCATATACGATATACTTGTTTTTAAAAGTAATAGCTATATCATATATGATATATTATATCATATATGATGTGGTTATGTTATTTGATACATATCATATATGATATAACTATCATATATGATATAACTATCATATTACTTTTGAAATAGGTATTTATCATATATGCTTATAATATCATATATGATATACCTATTTAATGTGATATACATATCATATATGATAGTCAAACACTATTTTGGACTAAATTTTACACCAAATTGTTTCAAATTGTTGTTACTAATCGATTTCAATCCACTACAATCATGGCTGGCATTGCATCGCCTATAACTAGTATACCCGGTGCACCTTTGGAAATGCTTAAGATTTCATCTAGTTTAATGTATTTGGCCATAACGGGTATGTGTATGTTGGTTATTATGAACAAAATTCAACCATCTTAACTAGCTTAAGAACAAAGAAATGCTACAAGATTGTTTAAGCAACTTGAAAGCGAAATCAGGACAAAAATTTGCTTTACGCGATCCTACTGCATGTGAAGTGGATGAAGCCATGAACTGGCTATAGACAGAGCATACCCACTTCCTATACTTAGTATCATACTTGATACAATCTTGAACACGATCAAAGCTCCTTATATTGTCGAGCGTTTCAATAGAAGGGGATAATCCACCATGAAGACAAAAGATCTCAGATTCAACCTTAAAAACGACCCAATAAAAGAAAGAGTATTAAGACAATAGATGCATGGAAGTTTGGGTTAAGAAACGTTAGGTTTTACTAACCAATGCAGTAAGCGGTAAGTAGTCGAATAGATCTGTAAATGTCTTCCACAAGTTAGCAGTACCATATCTGCAAAAAAAGTATATCAGACATTTAAACATATAGTCTAACATATAATCGAGCTACATGTGAGTCAAATTTTGGTATTTAATATGGAACTTACTTTCTTAGGCATTCATCGTAAAACCCATAAACTTGAGTGATCTAAGAAACAAATTACAAATAATGTCAGTTCGTATTGAACTTCAAACACTTAACATCAAGTATTAATTCAAAGCACATCCAAACACAAAAAAACATACCTGCCGACTTTCATGATTTCCTCTTAAAATAGTAATTCGTTGGGGATACTGGACTTTAAGAGCCGCCAAGAGCTGAAATAACAACAATATCGACATATTAAAAAAGAAGTAAATTCAAAGTAAATTCATATATGATATGGTTATGTTATTTGATACATATCATATATGATATAACTATCATATATGATATACCTGTTTTCAAGTAATAGGCTTATCATATATGATATACCTGTTTTTAAGTAATAGGCTTATCATATATGATATACCTGTTTTCAAATAATAGGTATATCATATATGATATAGACAAACACTATTTTGGACTAAATTTTACAGCAAATTGTTTCAAATTGTTGTTACTAATCGATTTCAAGTAATAGGCTTATCTTATATGATATAATATACCTATTTCAAGTAATAGATATATCATATATGATATAATTATGTTATTTGATACATATCATATATGATATAACTATCATATATGATATACATGTTTTCAAGTAATAGGCTTATCATATATGATATACATGTTTTCAAGTAATAGGCTTATCATATGATATACATGTTTTCAAGTAATAGCTTATCATATATGATATACATTTTTCAAGTAATAGGCTTATCATATTAGATACCTGTTGTCAAGTATAGATTAATCTATATGATGGTTATGTTATTTGATACATATCATATATGATATATATATATGATATACATGTTTTCAAGTAATAGGCTTATCATATATGATTAAGATACCTATTTCAAGTAATAGATATATTATATGTATAGTTATGTTATTTGCATTCTATATGATATATAACTATCATATATGATATACATGTTTTCAAGTAATAGGCTTATCATATATGATATACATGTTTTCAAGTAATAGGCTTTATCATATGATATACACGTTTTCAAGTATAGGCTTATCCTATATGATATACCTGTTTTCAAGTAATAAGATATTTATTATATATATGATATACATGTTTTCAAGTAATAGGCTTATCATATATGATATATCTGTTTTCAAGTAATAGGCTTATCATATATGATATACCTGTTTTCAAGTAATAGGTATATCTATATGATATACCTGTTTTCAAGTAATATGTATATCATATACGATATACTTGTTTTTAAAAGTAATAGCTATAGTAATAGCTATATCATAGTGATATTAGCGGTTTCATGTAGTGAGGAATATCATATATGATGTGGTTATGTTATTTGGATACATATCATATATGATATAACTAATCATATGATATAACTATCATATTACTTTTGAAAGTAGGTATTTATCATATATGCTTATAATATCATATATGATATACCTATTTAATGTGATATACATATCATATATGATAGTCAAACACTATTTTGGACTAAATTTTACACCAATTGTTTCAAATTGTTGTTACTAATCGATTTCAATCCACTACAATCATGGCTGGCATTGCATCGCCTATAGTATACCCGGTGCACCTTTGGAAATGCTTAAGATTTCATCTAGTTTAATGTATTTGGCCATAACGGGTATGTGTATGTTGGTTATTATGAACAAAATTCAACCATCTTAACTAGCTTAAGAACAAAGAAATGCTACAAGATTGTTTAAGCAACTTGAAAGCGAAATCAGGACAAAAATTTGCTTTACGCGATCCTACTGCATGTGAAGTGGATGAAGCCATGAACAAACTTTGGCTATAGACAGAGCATACCCACTTCCTATACTTAGTATCATACTTGATACAATCTTGAACACGATCAAAGCTCCTTATATTGTCGAGCGTTTCAATAGAAGGGGATAATCCACCATGAAGACAAAAGATCTCAGATTCAACCTTAAAAACGACCCAATAAAAGAAAGAGTATTAAGACAATAGATGCATGGAAGTTTGGGTTAAGAAACGTTAGGTTTTACTAACCAATGCAGTAAGCGGTAAGTAGTCGAATAGATCTGTAAATGTCTTCCACAAGTTAGCAGTACCATATCTGCAAAAAAAGTATATCAGACATTTAAACATATAGTCTAACATATAATCGAGCTACATGTGAGTCAAATTTTGGTATTTAATATGGAACTTACTTTCTTAGGCATTCATCGTAAAACCCATAAACTTGAGTGATCTAAGAAACAAATTACAAATAATGTCAGTTCGTATTGAACTTCAAACACTTAACATCAAGTATTAATTCAAAAAGAATAAGCACATCCAAACACAAAAAAAACATACCTGCCGACTTTCATGATTTCCTCTTAAAATAGTAATTCGTTGGGGATACTGGACTTTAAGAGCCGCCAAGAGCTGAAATAACAACAATATCGACATATTAAAAAAGAAGTAAATTCAAAGTAAATTCATATATGATATGGTTATGTTATTTGATACATATCATATATGATATAACTATCATATATGATATACCTGTTTTCAAGTAATAGGCTTATCATATATGATATACCTGTTTTTAAGTAATAGGCTTATCATATATGATATACCTGTTTTCAAATAATAGGTATATCATATATGATATAGACAAACACTATTTTGGACTAAATTTTACAGCAAATTGTTTCAAATTGTTGTTACTAATCGATTTCAAGTAATAGGCTTATCTTATATGATATAATATACCTATTTCAAGTAATAGATATATCATATATGATATAATTATGTTATTTGATACATATCATATATGATATAACTATCATATATGATATACATGTTTTCAAGTAATAGGCTTATCATATATGATATACATGTTTTCAAGTAATAGGCTTATCATATATGATATACATGTTTTCAAGTAATAGCTTATCATATATGATATACATGTTTTCAAGTAATAGGCTTATCATATATGATATACCTGTTGTCAAGTAATAGATATATCATATATGATATGGTTATGTTATTTGATACATATCATATATGATATAACTATCATATATGATATACATGTTTTCAAGTAATAGGCTTATCATATATGATATAAGATACCTATTTCAAGTAATAGATATATCATATATGATATAGTTATGTTATTTGATACATATCATATATGATATAACTATCATATATGATATACATGTTTTCAAGTAATAGGCTTATCATATATGATATACATGTTTTCAAGTAATAGGCTTATCATATATGATATACACGTTTTCAAGTAATAGGCTTATCCTATATGATATACCTGTTTTCAAGTAATAGATATATTATATATGATATGGTTATGTTATTTGATACATATCATATATGATATAACTATCATATATGATATACATGTTTTCAAGTAATAGGCTTATCATATATGATATATCTGTTTTCAAGTAATAGGCTTATCATATATGATATACCTGTTTTCAAGTAATAGGTATATCATATATGATATACCTGTTTTCAAGTAATATGTATATCATATACGATATACTTGTTTTTAAAAGTAATAGCTATATCATATATGATATATCTGTTTTCATGTAATAGGTATATCATATATGATGTGGTTATGTTATTTGATACATATCATATATGATATAACTATCATATATGATATAACTATCATATTACTTTTGAAATAGGTATTTATCATATATGCTTATAATATCATATATGATATACCTATTTAATGTGATATACATATCATATATGATAGTCAAACACTATTTTGGACTAAATTTTACACCAAATTGTTTCAAATTGTTGTTACTAATCGATTTCAATCCACTACAATCATGGCTGGCATTGCATCGCCTATAACTAGTATACCCGGTGCACCTTTGGAAATGCTTAAGATTTCATCTAGTTTAATGTATTTGGCCATAACGGGTATGTGTATGTTGGTTATTATGAACAAAATTCAACCATCTTAACTAGCTTAAGAACAAAGAAATGCTACAAGATTGTTTAAGCAACTTGAAAGCGAAATCAGGACAAAAATTTGCTTTACGCGATCCTACTGCATGTGAAGTGGATGAAGCCATGAACAAACTTTGGCTATAGACAGAGCATACCCACTTCCTATACTTAGTATCATACTTGATACAATCTTGAACACGATCAAAGCTCCTTATATTGTCGAGCGTTTCAATAGAAGGGGATAATCCACCATGAAGACAAAAGATCTCAGATTCAACCTTAAAAACGACCCAATAAAAGAAAGAGTATTAAGACAATAGATGCATGGAAGTTTGGGTTAAGAAACGTTAGGTTTTACTAACCAATGCAGTAAGCGGTAAGTAGTCGAATAGATCTGTAAATGTCTTCCACAAGTTAGCAGTACCATATCTGCAAAAAAAGTATATCAGACATTTAAACATATAGTCTAACATATAATCGAGCTACATGTGAGTCAAATTTTGGTATTTAATATGGAACTTACTTTCTTAGGCATTCATCGTAAAACCCATAAACTTGAGTGATCTAAGAAACAAATTACAAATAATGTCAGTTCGTATTGAACTTCAAACACTTAACATCAAGTATTAATTCAAAAAGAATAAGCACATCCAAACACAAAAAAACATACCTGCCGACTTTCATGATTTCCTCTTAAAATAGTAATTCGTTGGGGATACTGGACTTTAAGAGCCGCCAAGAGCTGAAATAACAACAATATCGACATATTAAAAAAAGAAGTAAATTCAAAGTAACGCACGTGACTGATGGTTAATTTGGAATTTTCAATATATAGAGCAGAAAAAGAAACACGATAGTGTATTACTTACGGACACAGTTTCAACCGAGTAATAACCACGATCGACATAATCTCCCATAAACAAGTAATTTGTATCCGGACACTAAATAAAGAATAACAAAATCGCAACATAAATATAAGCATTAAAAAATCCAATGTTTAAGTATAACGGTCACCGTTTTCGTAATTAACAACTTCAACACATCCAAAAAAGAATAAAGGAGCAAACAGGAAGACACACCTTCCCTCCGATCCGAAAAAGTTCTGCAAGATCGTGAAATT
Source organism: Senecio squalidus (assembly GCA_910822075.1). Classification (NCBI taxonomy): domain Eukaryota; kingdom Viridiplantae; phylum Streptophyta; class Magnoliopsida; order Asterales; family Asteraceae; genus Senecio; species Senecio squalidus. The sequence goes on from CAJVGC010000592.1 coordinate 17,180,962, forward strand.
GGCCATGAATATCTCCACAGATTGTCACGGGGCTTTTAACAGGCTGCAAATTATGTACACAAAAAGTTGACTAAATCTGTTGACCCTAAATTCGATAATATTAGAACACCGAAAATGTATAACAATGAAAGGAATATACCTGCACATTGCGTTCTTGCATCAAGATCTCCTTTGCCTTATCACATAATGACCTAACCTACATTCATAATTAGACAAAATTCTTCTACTCTTAGTTAAGTCGAAGTATATGGTAAGAGATTCTACTTATCAATATCTGATAATTTATGAGTCAAATATGTGTTTACGCTTCTAAAATGGGCGAGGTGGGTAAAAGGGTCACAATGGGTAACTGTTGACTTATAATACCTGTTGTCCATTTCAAATAAAATGATGTAAAGGTTTTATGTGTAAAAAATACGCTATTTTGATCCTGTCCATAAGTAATAAACCATAACCGGGATTTTAGACTACTTATGACCCGTTTGACCTGTTCTTTTTTAGCTAATCTTTTTTATCTGACCCGTTTGAGATAAAATACAACCCAAATGAACCTAATTATTTGCACAATTTCTTACTACAAATTCAAACCTAAGAATCATGTTTGTCTATTATACAGAGTTGGATGTGCGTTTGAAAGTGATAATCAATGACACTGTGATTTCTAATTTCAAAAATCTTTTCACGAAATTTACGTCAACTTATCCCAATAATCAATCTGACACGAACTAGCTATAACCAATCTTTTCAGAAAATTCAAGTCAACTTATATAATCACAACTTGCCAAAAACTTAATACACCTAAAACAGATAAGCGGAATCACATCAAAACTAATATCTCTCATCCACCACGTTCTATTACAGTAACTTACCTTATACTGATTATTCAGTACTTACATTTCTAGAAATGATTCACGAAAACGTAAACGAAACAACCTGATGTAGTACTAGTGAATTTAACTGTAACGAAACCAAACTTCATCACAATTTCTATAGGAATTTTATTCACACGGACATCGAAACCCTAAAAAATACAAATAAATTCAGAAAATGTTCCCTAACTTGCAGCAAATGTATTCTCCAGTACACTGTATATGTGCGTGGACATATATATATATCTATATACACATAATCACATATATATACTTATATTAACAGCGAAATATCTACATATTTTTATACGTATAGATACACCTATAGATACAGACAAAATTCAATAAAATTAACAAAAAGAAGCTCGATTACACAGATGAATTCAAACTACTTCAATTAACAGTTAATTTAACAATTCAATTCAAATCAATAAAATTACACAATGTGAATCGATTAAAACAATAACAATTATATCGAAATTAATCAATTAAAAACTAGTATAAGAAAATGATTAAAATTGAGCTAACTACATACCTTATGTGATGAATTATTAGGTTTAATTTTCGGAAGAATTGAAGAATTTTTGATATGAAGAAATGAAATGGGGAAATCTGTTCAAGTGAAAACCGAGGTTGAAAATTGCAGCTAGGGTTAAAGGACGAAAATGCCCTTCTAATACAAAATTTTGTTTTAATCTCAGCCCTTGGATCTTTTTCTTTGGATGGCTGAGATTAAGTCTTTAGGTCTCAAATATTTATTAAGTCTTTCTTGAGCCCACCCCTATATATATATAGTTTCTTTTGAAAAGTAATAATCATAGTTCAACTTTTATCTCAATTAAAAAGCCTCTGATTCGTCGGATATTTTTGGAAAAGAAAATTGTGTATATAGAAATGTGTTTTTCTTGAAAACCGAATATCTTCTTAGGTACGCTTCAAGAAATTTAACTTCAACATTTGCTACATCAAATCCTCCGACTTCAGCTTCTTCAATCAACCCTTTCATCTTCATGTAACCCTAACCTTTTTTTTTCCTTCTAAAATTTCGATTTCTTCTTCTACGAAGTTAATGTTGCAATTAGCGCTTTTCGGACATTTCTTCTACTGAATTAGCGCTTTTCTTATAGGATATTTCTTTTACTGAATTACTTAAACTAAACGTATAAAGGAAGCTGAGATTTGGGATGCGGGCTCACCGATTTCTCCACCAACGAGATTCAAGGATTTTGAATCTTGAATTTTCCGTCTTCATCTTCCTCTTTCTTTCTCGTCGTTGGTATTTTCTTCCTTCCTTTTTTTATGTTTCTATTTTGAGTTTTTTTACACTCCACCGGGATGTTTGGGTGCAACAGGTAACGTGACATTGTATTGTTTATCTTGTTAATAGATTTAAGCTTAATTACAGGTACTACAATTTTGATTATCCCCATATATTCGTTTTTCTATTTCAGTTTTTTTGGATATATTATTCATCGAGTTCAAGTTTGGATTGAATATTTTATATTGAATTGTTCAAGGTTTGGATCTAACTTCAAATCGCGGTTTTTTTTTGCAGATATTATTCATCAGGTTTGTGTTTTCTCATTTGCTCAAAATCATTATAATTTCGCTCACATTCACTTCCATTTTTTATTTAAGGTTCCATTAGTGTTTGTGCAAAACTATATGATTGTTGATGTCTTTAACTCTTTTGAACATGTCTTATTTCTAACTTTTTTTTTTCACCTTAATCTTCTTCTTCGCTTTGGTCATTATACATGATTAAATGTAAATGATTTCCTTTAGACGACCAATTTCATAGTGAGGATATCTGATAATTCACATAGACTAAGAAGATGAATAGTGTCCACTTTTCGAAGATATATAGAACAACAAATACATGATTTTGAGCTCCTGAAGAAGTTTTGATTAGTACTTGTTGTGACACATTTGATCAGTTGATTACGGAGATGTATGTGTTTTTCTATGTCTAAGGTAGTACAATTGCAAATTTCATTCCTTATCTATTATTTATACAGTTAATTAATTTGGGTTGCAAATAGTTGTAAAAATTTTATAGCGCATTTTAGAGAGAGAAATTTAAAATGTCATTTGAATGGCCTATTCATTTATATATCTTTGCATATGGTGATGTTAGTTGTGATTTGTTTATGTGTATATGTTTTTTTATTTATATTTTTTTTTACTTTATAAACATGATTTTGTTTTTTGATGTTGCTATGTAGACATGCTTCCTAGTTTATTGGAAGGCAAAGATGAGATGTCGAAATATTGGAAGACGAGGAGTTATAATTTTCTCCTAGCTCTCGAGTATTGTTGGCAGAATGGGTGGGTTAGATAATGGGTCAAAAAAGATTCAGGTTAAACCAACAAACTCCTTTTAGTTTATTTTTTGTTTTGAATTTTAGGAAGTTATGTATTAATCTGTTTACAAAAAAATCACTTGTAATATAAATTTATCATTCATATAAAGAATGATTTGAGAGGTTTTATGGATTTGAGTATCCTTTAGATGACTATCGACCCATTTAATTTTCAATCAATCTTTTGGCATCAAGATGCTTAGTTCTTTGAAACTAAGGTCAGAACTTTTTGAGAAACGGATACACCTAAAAAACTTTCACTATGTGCTACTTCATTTCAACTATTTTCACTTTTCTTAAAAGCCATTTATAAGGCAATGCTTGATTGTAGTCCGTTATATGCTGGTCACTGGATTGTAAGTCGTTTTTTATGGGGTGTTTGATTTAGCTTATTATGTTTTCAGAACATGATAACAAAAATAGTGTTTGAATTATGTCCCAGGTCTTCAACTTATTAGCTTATTCAAGTGTTAATAAGGTATTTTTCTAGCGCTTTGGTTTAGTTTTGTTTGGTTTATTTGTCTAATTTACAGTTCTATATATTCTATTCTTTGCTAAAAAGGTTGTGGGATTGATGTGCAATTTGCTTTATTCGTTTTATTATTATAAGCTAATAAGCTCATGTAATGGTAACTCACTTTCTAAGTTCTTTTGTTTAAGTTATTTGACGAGTTCCTATGAGGCAGTGGCTGCAATTCCTTTTGGAGCCTTAAACAGAGGTGGATAGCGAGGATTGAAAAAGGCATGTATGATTTTAGGGATAAATTTACAAAATTAACAGATAATAGAACCATGTCACTCGCTTTTTTGTTCAATATATAAAGTTGAAAGTTGACGACATTGAGTATGTATATATTACCGTTGATTGCACTTGGTAACTTAATACGATATATATAAAGTAATAACGATTGTTTTGGGATGGAATATTGGGCTTTATTTTGTTTTGGTTGTTTTAAACTGATTGTCAGAATCCATTAAAACTCTTAAGGTAGATTTAGTAAAGATTTGGGATAAGTTCTAAGTTGACATAATGGATCAGTCGGGTGTATTTGAACAGTAGACTTAAATAGGTTAATTTTAAAATGGGTCGAGTCGGCTTGTCAACTATTATAGCTAAATTGTTTTGAGGTGTTATATAATTACTAAATAATACTATCATTTTGAAGACTAAATGGAAGACCACTTTTAGGGGATTAAATAAGAAAAATTGGTCAAAAATCTAACTCCACGGAAGCTTTTGACCAAAAACATATTTAATTCGAAAATTTTAATGTGGCTTAGTTTTATCATTTTATGTATATGAGAGTAAGAAGGAATTTCCAACCGAAGGTTCCTTGTTATACACTTTAACAATAAATAAATAACTTAGTATGTTTGATGTTAATATATTGTGAGGATCGAATCAATTACCAAACAAGATAAATTGATTTAATGATTTAGATCTAAACAATTACAAATGTGTTGCAGCGGATAAACACAGTTTGTAAGAACAAGGTTATGATTACTTGAGTTATATGTAAGAATAAACTTTAAGAACAGATAACAGAATTGAATCAACAACGCCTCAATTGACTTGTATTAATTTCAAAGAAATTACAAAAATTATACAATCAACGTTATCATCTCTAATGATAAAGGAACTACTTAATACAATCCTTGAGGCTACTAAGCTATAATCAAGTACAGATTACAATCGATTAAAACTATACTATATTCTATAGCCCATACTCTATAAAGATGTTTAATCTCAAATCAAACAGTCCTATCAACTGATTACCAACTCTTTGTAAAGTGTTCCGATTAAGCACGTGAAATGTACTTTAGTTGTTGGTGATCTTTAGTAGTTGAGGATCTTCATCAGCTGTCGTCGCCGGTGATTATCCACCTCTACTGATCAGTTGGGGACGATGGGTTTCTACTGATCAGTATGAAGCTACTGATCAGTTCTTCAAATGACTAGATACTGATCAGTTCTTAATATCTAGAAGTTGATCAGTGCTTGGGACTAAGGTATATGTTTTACTGCTGATCAGTAGATAAAGCCTTATCTACTGATCAGTAGCAAAACACACTTAGTGAATTTTTTCCCAACACTCTCTCCCTTAGTGATAGCATATCCATGCTCATCACTATAACAAATACCCAAAAATTTCTTCAAGGAAGAAGAGAAGCTTACATGGAATCCTTTGAGAAGTGAGGATACTTCTATTTGATTTGGATGTTGATCTTCCAAACAAGCTCAACAGCTCTTCTTGAGTTAGGAGATGCTTTCAGCTTTCTCTTCATTAAGATGCACATCAAGAGTGAATCATGATCATATTTCTTTTCAATGAGGAAGAATTCTGAAGTACCATCTTTTCTCAAAATACAGTAGATGTCATTTCTAGAAAACAAGGTCCATGATATTACTTCAGAGAATCTCTTCACTCTTGATGCCATGAATTCTGGTTCAAAACAAATCGTGAGCAGGTCTAGAAGAAGAACATTTAAATTGAATTCTTCTCCCTTTTCTCTTTTCCCATATTTTTTCTTGCCTATGTCAAAGATTTCTATCAGTTCAGCTCTTGACATATTGCAGAACAGTCTACTGGGAGAGGAGAAGGTTTCTTCAGAATTGTCAGCCTTGATCACCTTGATACGAGCTTTAGCTTCTACCTCCACATTGTACCAATCAATAATTGGCACAATGTTGTTAATAGGCTTAGGATCATCAATAGCTCCATAGTCAACTAGATCTCTCATTTCATGAAATGTCCTTGATTTTGAAGCTTCCATCTCATCAACAATCTCCTTCTTTGATGGTCCTCCAGTAGATGATGATCCTTCAGTAGTTGATCTCTTTATTTTCAGTGGCTGCTCAGGACTCTCATCTCCTTCTTGTTCAAGAGCCTCCAATTTCCTTTTCTACTCTATTTCTTTTCTTGCAGGTACATCCTTTAAGTTTTGAGTCACCTTAGATCTGATCTCTCCACTCTTATTCTTTTTTAGTAGACCATTTGGTGCTCTCATTCTAGAGTCATTAGCCTCCTTCAAGCTCATCTCAAGGATGTACTGCTCCTTTTCTTCCTTTCTTTTCTCATTCCTTCTAGCATCATCATATAATTTTACAAGAGTTTCAAGCTTCATTGCCTTCACAGACTTTGGATTAGCTCCTCTCTGTATCAGGAAGTCAACAAACTTCTTATTGTCTTCTTTCCTTTTAATTTCTATATCCTTCTCAGATGACTTTTTCTTCTTTTCAGCTTCCTCTAACAATCTCTGATCTTCTATCAACATTTACCTGGCAAGCTATTCATCTTTCTCAATTTGAGTCTCTACCTTTTGAATTTTTTCTTTAATAACAGCATCCAACTCAGCTTCCTTTCTTTTCTCAGACAACACAATTGCCTTTTTCGCTTTAGGTTGGTCTTGAGGTTCTTTAAGCTTCAGAGTTTTGGACCCAACCTTTCTCTTCTCCTTTTCAGAACCTTGAGTTGATGCTTTTCTTTGTCCTTGAGGCTCTTTGATCATGAGAGACTTAGATTCAACCTTTTTCTTTGCTTTTTCTGCTTCCTTCTGCTCTTCAGCATTAATCTTGAGAATCTGAGCTTTAGCTTTCTCATAGTTTTCCTTTGTGAGCATAGATGGATCCACCAATCTGAGGAGATCTTGAGTATGAGTGTCTACTTTCAGAGGATATGGAGAGAACACATTTGTGAGTGAGCCAACTTCAGTAGTTGATGGAGGGTCATCAGTAGATGCAGAAGCATCATCAGTATTTCCATCAGAAGGCTTCTCCCCCTCAGCTTTCTCAAATACAACCATCTTCCAGTTTTCTTCTTTTTCAGTAGTTGATGGTTGAGAAGGTGTTTCAGTAGTTGGGACCTAAGCATATGGAGTTTCAGTACTTGGAGCGTCAGCAGCTGGAGCATCAGCAACTGGTTCATCGACAACTGGTTCATCAGCAGTTGGTTCATCAGCAGCTGGAGCATCAGTAGCCGGAATTTCTACTGAACACTCATCAGCTACTGTAGACCCATCACCTTTTGTAGTAATCTCCTCCTCCACCTCCATTTCAATTTCAGCTTCCTCCATTACTACTTTTTCACCAGAAATTTCCTCCTCGTCAGATGTCACATTTTCCATTTCCATCTCCTCCACAACACTTTCAACAATATTTTCAATCTCCTTTTCAACCATAACCACTATCTCCCCCTTAGTGGGTGCATCCTCAGCATGCACACCACTATCAATCACATTCCCCACATTCTCCAGTACCAGCTCATGCACAACTTCTTCCTTCTCTTCAGTCTGAACAGCTTGGTCCACTGAGTTGACTTTCTTGAGAACCTTTCCAGCCTTGGCTCTTTTCAACAGAGAAGTGTGTGATATTTTGACTGATGTAGCAAGTTTGGCAAGCTTCCTCTTCAACATTTTTATTTCCTGACCTTGCATGAGCACTTTCTCCTCCAGGATGGTACATTTTGCCGTCAATTCATTTATTTTCACACTGTTCTCCCCACTCTCCTGTTGAGTACCAACAGGAGGTAGATCTTTGAACAAAGGAAAAGTATCAAGCCGAGCTTGCCCAACTGAACCCCCCATGGTTTCTTGGCACCAGGGACCTTCACATGAAGGATCAAAAGATCCTCCAATTATTGAAGTTGCTGTGGTATGGGTTTTAAAGCCTTTCACCCTGACCTGTGTCACACGAGGTGTTACAACAGTAGTGGGAGCCCTTTCCACATGGTCATGCATCACCTTAGTGACCACCTCTGTGAGGTTGGGTGAGACCTCAGGTGTACCCTCAGAGACTGAAAGATTTTTATAAATTTCAAAGGTTTGGGAGTCACCAAAAACATCATCATCATCATCATATAGAGATGTGTATTGAAAGGTCTTAGGGATTGGGTTTTCAGAAACAAGGGTTGAAGGACCCCCTTGAGTCTGCTCATGCAACTCTGCATGAGTCAGGTCTCAGGCATGACTGTTTGTGTATGTAAGCCAGCTTCAACCGCTGGTGTACTTGATCCTGGTACAACAGGTGGTTCAACAAATGGTTCTTCAGTCTGATCAAGAGTTTGATCAGCTGGTTCTTCAGTTTGAACAGGTTGTTCATCAACTGTAATAACTGGCTCCTCAGGAGGAGCAGTAGGAGAAACAGAATGTGTGGGAAGTGTGGGTTGGGATCCTACTGGGTTTGAGGACCCCTCACCTCTAGTAGAAGATGCAGATACCCCCAACATGTTTGGAAAGAGTGGGGTATCAGAACCAGAAAAGTTTTTACCTTGCTTCTTCATTAATGTAAAAGTTTTAGAAAAATGAATTGAAGCCATGTAAAGGTTTTCGTGTAAAATAAGGTTTTGCACTTCTTTAGAAAGAATTTCTGCCAAAAATCTAGGGTACATTAAAAATTTACCCTTGGCAGTGATATTGTTTAGCATTCCCTGAAAAATCATGTTTGAGAAATTGTAGACCCGGTCTGAAGCCAAACACACCATTGCGGTAGCAATAGGTACGTTCAGTTCATTCCAAGTACTATGCTTGGGGAAATGCAAGTTTGGATTATGTGGGCAAGAAGTTTCCAATGGGGTGGAAAATTTCCCTTTTGAAAAGAGTTTGTTAGGGGCTCTAGAGTACCCCATACGCCCCATAACCTCAAACAAAATGTCTTTATGGAGAGAGAGTATACCTGACTCGTCATCTAACTGGAGATGTCTTCGGATATTGGCCTCCGTGATGACTAATGACTAGGTATCAATGGTGGCTGTGATACAGGGGACTCCGTTTATTTGACCGGCGACAGCTGAGTCCCATAACGCTCGAATGTGAAGACCTCTAATGGTAGGGTTGACAGTTAAAGCATGTTTAATTTTGGATCGATTTAGGAAATCGCTGAGATCATGAAACCCTGTTGTGACTTTACTTTTGACGAGATAGGCCAAAGCGTTATGTTGATCATAGAAAGCAAGATTATCTGCCATGGATGATGATATTTTGCTATATTTTGAGAGATTTGGAGATGATTGGATAGAATTTGCAGTTGCTTAGAAAAGAGGGTTTCTTAAATAGGGTTTTCTTGTAACTTAGGTCACGATGAAATGAATTTGGCTCGCAGTGAGGAAGCATTTATAGTTTTTCAAATAATCCCGGGAAAGGATTTAAATGCCCTTTGTCAGAAGTAATTGAACCCTAAACGACAAGAAAAATGTTGCGTCAGCACCCCTTCATGTTCTAAGTACTGATCAGTAGGAACCCACATCAGTATGTAGTTTCCATACTGATCAGTAGAAGCAATCATCAGTATCTCCCATCCATGACCTGCATCAGTATAATCTTCCCATACTGATCAGTAAGAGACATCGTCGATACTGATCAGCAGTTCTCTCCTTCAGAAGTCACTTTGATGACTTGTAGGTTTCAGCTGATCAGTATGAAAGTCGTTGTGACAAGACTTTCTGACTGATCAATAGAAATGTTGAACTTTTCTTCCATCAGTAGTTACTATGTAAAACTGATCAATAGTTCCTTTTACCTACTAATCATTAGTAACAATGTACTTTGTTTGTTTGTTTGTTTTTTTTTTTTTTTGGTTTGTATAATACAGATATAGCGAACATATATACTACTATATTTACAAAAGATTACACATAGACCAAGCACACATAAATTTTGACTTTGAAAAGAACATGTTCAGTTTTCATTTATCATGCCTATTGAGTTCACAAAAAATGTAAACCTTCCCACATCAAAAGCTTTTGTGAAGAGGTCAGCAAATTGATTATCTGTGTGAACTTTTTCTACTTGAATAAGTTTCTTTTCATTGCAATCTCTTATAAAGTGAAAACGAATTTCTATGTGCTTGGTTTTGTTGTGCTTGACTGGATTATTTATGATGCTAATGGTACTTCTATTATCAATGAAAATAGGAGTTTTGAGAAATGATATACCATAGTCCAACATCTGGTTTTGTATCCATAGAACTTGAGAACAGCAACTGGCAGCAGCAACATACTCAGCTTCAGTAGATGAAGTGGACAAATTGGTTTGCTTCTTGCACTGCCATGAGACAAGTTTTGACCCAAGAAATTGACATCCCCCTGATATCGCATATTTATACGTTTATTTCTATGCGATATTCGATCATTTTTCATAATAAACATGATGGATAAGATAGGTTTTTGCATTTAATCGTGTGGAAAAGATGTTTTGTCTATTTTATAGGTTTATATGATTGGGAAGTGGAAATGGTGGAAGAAATGAGCTTAAAAGACGAAAAATAGTGATTTCTGACGAAGAAAACGTCGCAGTATCACCTCCACCGTTTTGATCATAACTTCTTCATACGATATGAGTAGGTAAAACTCTTTTATGCTCGTTTGATTTATGGATCTTGTTTGACGTTTATGTTTGCGTTATTGATTGTTTTAGGTGTTTATGTTTAATCGTTGATCCTTAATTGTTTGTGTTTTGATATATTACTATAAGTTGTTTATATTCAGATTAGTTAAACAATATTTTAGGTATTCGAGAGGAATCTAGATAGATTAAATAAATTGTATAAAATAATCAATCGGTCTTTAATTGGTTTAAAATTGTTTGGATTCGAGAGGACCTAGTAATAACAACTTAGGTAATAAAACGTGAACGAGTAAGTCTATTTATTAAGATTCGAGAGGACTTAATAATAAGAGAAGTTATTCGAGAGGAAACTTCATAAGGTTAAATCATAGAACACCGGCTTGTTACTTAATGCTTGATTATTGATAATTGTAACTGTATTCGAGAGGAACATTATAATTTCAAGTAGTTAAAGTTAGTAAAATATTCGAGAGGAGTTTTACTATAAACTAGAAGTTAAATATATTTTCAATTTCGTAAACATAAATAGAAAACAAATGAAGTGTCAAACGAGTATACTTTTCCATATTTGATAAACAACAATTCTTTTATCAAATCGATTTTATAATCAATCTCAGTTTTAAGTAGTTAATCATTAGTAATAACAAAAACCCCCAAAAACAAACAAGTATTATTAATTCGAAGTTAAAAGCTAAATTAGTCCCTGTGATCGAACATTTACTTACTTAAAGCTATATTATATACGAATAGGTCCACTGCCTATAAGTGTGTAATTAAGTCTACAAGTAGGTCGAGTTTATTAAACTAGATTTTACACATCACCCCCAGATGTTGACTTTCTGTCTAAGTTCTCCCCTCCATAGTCACTGTCAGTGTAGGCAATAAGCTCAAATGGAGAGTCCTTTGGATACCACAATCCCAAGTTTGGTTTCCCTTTCAAGTATCTAAAGATCCTTTTGACAGCAGTCAAGTGAGAAACCTTAGGGCGACATTGATATCTTGCACAAACACACACGCTAAACATGATATCTGGTCTTGAAGCAGTTAAATACATTAAAGAACCTATCATTGATCTATACAGGTGCTCATCAACCTCTTCACCCAACAGATCAGCTGCTAAGTGCTTGTGAGTTTCAAATGGTGTGCTTGCAGCCTTGCTATCCTTGAAACCAAGCTTCTCTAAGATATCCTTCACATATTTGGATTGGTGGATGAATATTCTAGAAGGGATTTGTTTGACTTGAAGACCAAGAAAAAAGTTTAGTTCTCCCATAGAACTCATTTGGAATTTCTTGTGCATGATCTTCTCAAACTCTTTGCATAGACTATTGTTGGTGGAACCAAAAATGATGTCATCCACAAATATTTGCACCAATAAAATATCTTTCTTCACAGTCTTGATGAACAAGGTCTTATCAATAGCTCCTCTCTTGAAATCATTCTCCAGCAAGTACATAGAGAGTGTATTATACCAGGCCCTTGGAGCTTGATGAAGACCATATAGACCTTTGTCAAGCCTATATACCATATCTGGGTGGTCTGGATCTTCAAAACCAGGAGGTTGACACACATATACCTCCTCTTTAATTTTTCCATACAAGAAAGCACGTTTTACATCCATTTGATAGACTGTAAAGCCCTTAAAAGATGCAAAAGCAAGAAAGATCCTAATTTCTTCCATTCTAGCAACAGGAGCAAAGACTTCATCATAGTCAATGCCCTCTTCTTGAGTATATCCTTGAGCAACTAGTCTGGCTTTGTTCTTGATAACAATGCCTCTTTCAACAGTCTTGTTCTTGAAGATCCATTTGGTTCCAATTACCCTTTTTCCATTTGGTAGTATAACCAAAGTCCACTCTTCTTGAAGTCTGAATTGAAGCAGTTCTTCCTGCATTGCTTCAACCCATCTTGGTTCTCTCAATGCTTGTGTTACCTTCTTTGGTACCATTTGAGAAATGAAGCACGCAAACAAGCATTCATTCAAGCTTCTGTGAAGTCTTCCCCTTGTTTGAACTGAAGAATTTACATCAATTAAGAGTTGATCAAGTGGATGATCCTTATTGATTCTTTGAGCAGGATGAATGTCTTCCACAGTGGTTGATTCCAGATTAGTGTCATTTGTTTCTGGAAGAACCCCTTCATTATCAGATGGTAATGACTCATCATAGACCGCTTCTTCTTCATCATTTGAATTCGGCTCAGTCAATGGAACATCTTCATCAGATTGACTTTCTTCTTCTTGAGATGATTGGGCTTCAATTCCTTCTTGATCATTTACAACTGCTTGATTTTGACCAATACCAGGAGGATCCGCAGTGTAAATTGGGAAGTACACAAATTCTTCGCGTTCTTTGTTTTGGAGTTGATCAGTAGATGGCCTTTGTAGGTGCTGATCAGTAGAACCTTCAGTAGATAGGAACTGATCAGTATTTTCACCTGATTGGTACTAATCAGTAGGATCCTTTGAACTTGAAGTTTCAAGTGATGTTGTACCTGTTCCTGCATCAGTACTGACTACAAAATGATATCCTAAGGATTTTGTTAGTTCATCGATATCAAATAGCCAATCAGGACCACTACCATTAGCATTTAGGGTTTTCTCATTAAAAGTAACATTTGCACTTTCTTCTACAAGTTTAGATTTTATGTTGTAGACTCTGAATGCCTTACTTTGAGAAGAATACACTACAAAGAACCCTTCCATTACTTTGCTATCAAACTTCCCTAAATGTTCTTTAGTGTTTAAAATTGTACAAGGACACCCAAATGGTTTTAAGCAGATTATGAGTGGCTTTCTCTTGCGAAAGAGCTCATATGGGGTCTTTGAACATAACAGACAGTATTAACAGCCTCTGCCCAGAAAGTGATGGGAAACTTAGCATCTGCTAACATGGAACGTGCAGCTTCTACGAGAGTCATATTCCTCCTTTCAACAACACCATTTTGTTGAGGAGTTCTAGGGGCACTAAATTGTCTTTCTATGCCTTTATTCTCACAGAACACATTCATGTCATGATTCTTAAATTCTGTCCCATTGTCACATCTAATAGTTTTTACTTTTTGGTTTGTTGTGTTTTCTATCCTAACAAGAAAAGATCTAAGAATTTCTCCTGTTTCATCTTTAGAGTTAAGGAAGAAAACCCAAGTAAAACGTGAAAAGTCATCAGTAATAACCAAACAATATGACTTCTTTCCCATGCTTTGGATATGGGTGGGGCCAAAAAAATCCATATGCAACAATTGTAAAATAGAATCATTTGAATTGACTTCTTTAGATTGTGTGACACTTTGTGCTGCTTGCTTTTCAGATAAGAGACATATTGATCAAAACATGGAAATTCTTTTTGAGGTAGACCTCTTACAAGATCATTTTTAACAAGTTTGTTCATATTTTTGAAATTCATGTGACACATTCGTCTATGCCACAAAGAAGACTCATCGTGCTTTTTTCCATTGTTGCATTGGTCATATCCAAGCAGTAGACGTTCTCTCTCCTTCGAGTTCTCAAAATGATCATGCTTTCATCAATTTTGAACTTAGGATCAAGAACTATACATTATTTTGTAGTATAAAGCACAAGGTTCTTATTGTCACATACCTGAGATACAATTACCAGGTTGTATTTCAGTTCCTTGACATAAAGAACATTGTCAAAGGTCATCTTACCACATGTAACGGTGCCTTTTCCCGTGATTATTCCTCCTCTTGGATTTCCCCCAAAGGCAACATACCCTCCATCATAATCAACAACGTTTTGAAGGAATTCTCTGTTGCCAGTCATGTGCCTTGAGCAGCCACTATCAACATGCCATAATCTCCATAGTCCTCCTCTCTCTAATGTTGGCTTGCTCTGCACATGAAAATGGGTTAATTCCTTTTAGGGACCCAAGCCATGGTTGTCTTGGGTTGACCTTTTGCATCAAGATAATTAATTTTTTTTAAGTATACTGATGATGCATTTGGAGTTGTGAGTTTAACATTGTCAGTGGAACAGGTGGTATTATCAGTAGTTTTGATGACATTTTTGTTTGTACTGACCACTCTGTATACTTTCTTGGTACTGACAACATTTTTTTCTTTTGTTACTACTGACATCAGTAGTGACTTTAGTTTTGGCATTTTTTCTACTGATGTCAGTACTCCCATCCTTTTCAATTTTTTCCTTCACAATTTTTCTACTGACATCAGTAGATACCTTAGCTTTAGCATTGTTGCTACTGTTGCCAGTAGGAAGTTTTGCCTTGGCAAAGTTTCTACTGTTATCAATATCAACTTTGTTTGAAACCCCTCTTCCTTTTCCATTGAACACTTGATTGTAATAACAATTGTTAGTGATGTGTCCATATTTACCACAGATGTAGCAACATCTGGTTTCGTTTTTAATGAAATTGGGATTTCTTTGTGCCATTAAGTTATTCCAGTTTCTTTGATTTCCACGTTTTGGAGATTTAGAACAATTACACGAACAACTTTTGATTTGATTTGACACTCTTGGTTTTTCTTTCGACAAAGATTTTTGTGCAGTTTTGATGGGCACAGGTTTTGAGTTTTTCAAAATCTTTGAAGATGATGCTTCTCAATGGTTTTGACTTTGATTTCTTTAAACTTTGAGAAACTTGTTTGTATGGTTTGCTTGAAATGACTTTTACATGAGTAGTAGAGTTTTCTTTTTCAAATAGTTTTGGGAACAATTCTCTTACATCCTTTTCACGTTTAATTCTTTTGTCATTTCAGGCCCTGAATTGATAGGGTCAGGATTCAAGATTTTCAAGTCAATACCCTCCTTTGGAATATTGTATTCAGGAGTTGGAGGAATATAGTTTTGGTTAAATGGTGGTGACACACTATTATAACCAATTCCATATTTTGACTTTCCATGAATTTGACTTTTCAAAATTTCTTCCACTGTTTTTGAAGACCTCTCATATTTGGTTATTGAAAGTTTGATTTGGTCACACTCAAGTTTTGTCTCAGCCATTTTGATTTCAATGGCATCAATCTTTTTTAAAGCAGTGTTTCTTTTCCATGTCAAAAGTTCAATTTTTTCTTCATATTTTAGTTCTTTTTGTTGGTAAGCCTTAACTTGGTTTTCAAAATTTATGATGATATGTCTGTATTCATTCCTACTTTGGTTGGCTTTTTTCAGTTCATCACAAACCATTTGGTTGTGATATATGTACTCTTTAAGTTGTTTTATGCAAGCTTGAGTACATAGTTTTGAAAGTACCTCATTAGGAATAGAATCATTCACACCAGCCATCAAGGCTTGATTTGTTATGGCATCACCAGCTTCAAAGCTCCACTCAAAACCTCCTTCTTCTTTAGTTGTTGTTGTTGTTGTAAGGGATGTGGAAGTAGGCTTCTCTTGGTTACTTTGATTTCTTTGAAATCCTCCATGTCTTCCTTCATTGTGGGAGTTTTGTGCAAGTTTCTAGGTGTTGTCCTTGTTTGGACATTATCTTACAAAATGACTTGGTTCTTGACATTCAAAACTTTTTACTTTGCTTTTGTCAAAACCAACATTGTCATTTCTTTTGAAAGCAAAGTTCCTTCTCCCACTCCTTTGGATGAATCTTCTTGTTCTGACACTTAGCATGGCCATTTGCCATTTAAGGTCCATCTCTTCTTGATCATCAGCATTGAGTTGCTCCAGGTCATCAAGGATCAACCCTGAATTCACATGGCTAGCATAAAATGCTTCTCTAGCTATGTCATCCAGGTTCTCATAGCGTGACCCTCTTGAAGTACCACTTCCACTAGCTACAAATCCTTGATCACAAGGAGTTGCATTAACTTCTGGTGCTTTTGTTGACACAAAAGTAATGTTTTGTGGACTGCTGCTTGTCTGTCCCTTCTTTGAGTCAACTTCCCCTTCAAACACTCTAAGCTCGTTGAACACATCATCTAGCTCCATTTCCTCCAAGGCATCACCTTGCCTATAGTTGATGGTGTATGGTATTCATTCTTCAGGAAGTGACCTTAGAAACTTCCTGTTTAGAGTGTCTTTGGAGATGACAATACCTACTATTTCCTTTTCACTTGACAGCCTGTTAAATCTGTCAAAGATTTGGGTTAGAGCCTCTCCTCTTCCAGCTTTGAAAGCTTCAAACTTCTGATTTAGGACCTCCTTATAATTTCTTCTAGTGCTTGCATTCCCACCAATTCTTTTCTCCAGAGCTTCCCATAGAGTCTTGGCGTCTGTAAACTTGCAAAACTTGTGTTGGTAATCGTTTGGAATAGCCAACAACAAGCTGCTTAATGCTTGAATTTCCATGTGTCTATGCTTCTTTTCTTGGTCTGTGGGTGGAGCAACCTCTCCACTTCTAGTTGATGTGGTTATTGTTTTGTTGCCATTTTGAACCACATCCCATAGAAGATAGTTGGTTTGAAGCATGTACTGATAAATTTTAGTTTTCCACATTCTATAGTTTGAAGACGATAGAACTGGGACTCTATTTGATTGAACAACATCATTCAAGTCTGCCATTTTTAAAGAGGTTTTTTTTGTTTTTGAAGATTCAAACACTCTTGCTTAACCCTTGTTTTAAATTAGATCTAGAGCACCTGAATGCTCTGATACCAATTGTGAGGATCGAATCAATTACCAAACAAGATAAATTGATTTAATGATTTAGATCTAAACAATTACAAATGTGTTGCAGCGGATAAACACAGTTTGTAAAAATAAGGTTATGATTAATTGAGTTATATGTAAGAATAAACTTTAAGAACATATAACAGAATTGAATCAACAACGCCTCAATTGACTTGTATTAATTTCAAAGAAATTACAAAAATTATACAATCAACGTTATCATCTCTAATGATAAAGGAACTACTTAATACAATCCTTGAGGCTACTAAGCTATAATCAAGTACATATTACAATCGATTAAAACTATACTATAAACTATAGCCCATACTCTATAAAGATGTTTAATCTCAAATCAAAAAGTCCTATCAACTGATTACCAACTCTCTGTAAAGTGTTCTGATTAAGCACCTGAAATGTACTTTAGTTGTTAGAGATCTTCAGTAGTTGAGGATCTTCATCAGCTGTCGTCGCTGGTGATTATCCACCTCTAATGATCAGTTGGGGACGATGGGTTTCTACTGATCAGTATGAAGCTACTGATCAGTTCTTCAAAAGACTAGATACTGATCAGTTCTTAAAATCTAGAAGCTGATCAGTGCTTGGGACTAAGTTATATGTTTTACTGCTGATCAGTACACAAAGCCTTATCTACTGATCAGTATCAAAACACACTTAGTGAATTTTGTCCCATCATATATATTAAGTGAGGGCTTAGCCAACAACAAATGTGTTTAGGGAGCTTGCTGGCTAGAAAAAGAAAGTCTTAACTTAAGTTTTTCGAAAGACATAACAATAATGAAAAAGATGCCGACATATTATATGTTAAAAGTAAATGCTTTTCTAGAATACGTATCTTCATTTTTGTCATTCGACATGATTTTTGGTCTCAATTGGTAAAAATGACAAACTAAACACATATGATGTCATGAAAGATTTTTAAATTAACAATTTTAGATATTAAATAAGAAAATCCTAACAAAAAAGAATTATCGATTATATAATTAAATTTTTTTTCTTCAATTATAACGTAGATTTTCTTATATAAACTTCGTGTAACACAAGGGTAATAAGCTAGTTCAAGATATAAATACCATTAACCATAACTAACGATGACATTTAAAATTACAATAAAAATAATAGGCTAATAAGAACCAAAAACCATAAATAACACAACTAAAGAAAAAAGCTTTTTAACTTTCTTCTCTCTTAAAGGTGTTTCTTTCTTCACCAACTTAACTTTTCATAAACTAAATGCTTCTCCAACAAGAACACTTTTCATTCAACTTTTTGCTCTTACACAAAGAAACTGTAAATATTAATGTCGTTGCTATACATCTCATAACATAAGAGCTTTCCTAACAACGATTTGATCCAAACATGTTTGAAAAAGTAATTCCATTTGTTAAATGATGACAAGTCACATCCTTAAATAAACAAAAAAATTATATATCTATACTACTCAATAAAGCAAATTTGATGTATTCTAACTTATTCTCAATTACTTCGACCAATTGTTATCTATTTCACCCTCAGTTGTGGAAGAAGATTTTACTTTGATTTACACTTATCCGGTATCGATCGGACAGATAGTCCAACACGAGAAGAATTCGATTTCCCAAACTTCATTATATCTAACTCCGTGTGCGTTAATCATATCTCTCCATGGTTGTATCATCAATTTCCATGATCGTTCTACTGCAGATAGTTTTTCGAGTTAAACTTTATCCTTGAATTCTTTATCATAGCAGTTCTTATCAAAACTTCGACTTGACCTTAGATGCGACTCGAGACAGAAGGCGGTAACATCATGATATCTATTACTTCATCGCATATGATTCACGAAACCTTCTGGAATTTCATTTTTATACGTAACCACAAGGAGAGTACTCTTTTTGAAATGAAACTCAATAACTTGTACCACAGTGATACCTATGCGACCTTCATTCTGTATTGAAATATTCAACTGTTATTGCTCTGTGCATTAGACTTTTGACATCGAAATTAATTTGTAAGCGTATCTTACATTAGATTCATGATTCCTTGCATCATCCTAAGTTCGCTATTTTAGCAACTTTTCATGTCCATCTCCGTGCAACTTGAAGATTTGCTGAATGTAAATAATACTTGAGGCGATATTTATTCTTGATATTAGTCACTTGAATCTTTTGATCTTTGATATTGTGTAGACGCATCAAACATGTAAACTTTCCTGCTATTACACTCAGTTATGTTACTAAAATCATACGATGACACCTGATACATAACTTGTGGATTTGATTTGATTTACGCGCTACACAACAATCATAAGAATGTAACTCATTTAATACAAAGTTCTCTACGAACCTACTCTTATTACTTTCCATTTGTGATGCAGACTTGGAATATTCTTTGACGCGGGTTTTCTTCACCATTTACTAGTATTCAATTTATCTATTTATCAACTTCTTGGTGGTCGATTAGTCGAACTAATGACTACGCTTTTCTTTAATCTCCGCTTTGTTGATTATGTTTGTAATTCGGTGATCACTCGCAGGTAATGTGTGACAACCGTCCAAATTCAGATGCATTTTATACTCTATGTCCCTCATATTGTCTGTCATTGTCTTTATCTGTACATTTACCGGAAACGCGTCAGCGTCGGAATCACTCTCGGGATCGAATTATATAAGTCCTAATACCAAGAAAACACCTAATGAACTTTCCTAAGTTCATAACGTATCATAATTAAGAACCTCCAGTTAACGAAAAGGTCCAACGAAGCAAAACGTAAAAACAAAAAATCAGAAAAATACTGAAAAAGTGGACCAGTGCGTCGCACAGGCAATCAGTGCGACGCACTGGCTGGCAGATTCAAAATTTTTAAGTTTTGTTTCTTGCCTCGTTTTTATAAAAACCAAATCAATTATACCCGATTTTTAATCATTATTACTGTATATTCACATAACCAAACCCCCATACCATCATTTGATTCTTTTCTTTTCTTTCTTTCATTTTATAAACATAAAACACACACACACACACACACAAATCTTTCTCATTTCTCTCTCGAAACCCCTCTTCTCCTCCATTAAAAACAGAAAGTTACAACCATTATATCCACTAAAATCATCCATAAAAATCGTCCAAACATCAAGAGGAAGCAAGGGGATCAAAGTTATTTCGGTTTCAAAGCATTCTCACCATTTTTGGAGCTCAAAACACTTCTAAAACATCATCCAAGCCATTCCATCCGGTAGAAATCCTTCATTTTACTTTATTAACTGATTTTACCAATTGCATGGATGATCCATGGCACAAAAATGAGTTTTTATAAAGATATATAACTCTTTCTATACAAAAACGATTTTTAACTAAATAATACTTAGATCTATGTTTTTGGTGGATAAAAGTTGTTTAGAAACTGTAAAAATACTATATTATGAAGTATCTACTGATTGCATGTCGAAATCTTTGGGTAACAAATCATTTTGGGCAAGAAAAACACAAAACGGGAAAAAGACAGCAGGCAGTGCGCAGCACCGGCCTGTTGTCCTTCCCGAAAATCGTCGTTTTGGTCGTTAAAACTTTTGTGCGTGTTCTGGATTTCCGTTATTGACATTATGGGACTGAGATGAGTAAAATGTTTATATTGGTGACATGTATTAGACTATTTTACAATAAAGTGAATTTGTTTAAATAAGATTATGTATATATATATATATATATGTGTGTGTGTGTGTGTGTGTGTTTTGTGAGCGGGAAGTGACTTTAGGTTTTGGACATGAAATTTGGGCGCGGAAGCGCTGCCCAAATTCGTTAGAAGTCCTAAACCACTCCAGCAACCAAAACATGTCTATCATAATAATAATAATAATGTTAACTTTGGACCTTTCGGACTAAATATAACGCTAACCGCTTCGGACCATTTTTGGAACAATATTAACCTTGACACTTAAAGTTTAACAAAAATTTCACCTATTATATATTATGTATAGTAACTTAATATAATAATAATACTTGAACAATCTTGGTATCCTTAGGCGTTCCGTGATTCCCGACTCTCATTTCCGACCACTTTTCGCACTCGTCTCGTACTCTTCGCAATCCGTGAGTTACAACCCCACTTTTATTTACTGTTTTACATAAATTTTGGGGGAAACATGAGATCTAAATGAACTTTGGAACTATTATGAATTCTTGGAACGTTTTATTACTATTGAACTCTTATTGAACGTTTTGTGGAACTTACATGCGAAAACAGTTTTAATTGCCCGTTTGGCATACAATAAACTAAATGGTTTGCCACCCTTATTCGGCTTAATGGTTTGCCACCTTTAATTGGCTTATTGGTTCAACTCTGTGATAAATTTACTATTTTGCCACACTCAGCACTGTTTCAAATTTATTTAATGCCACACTCGGCACTCGTATGAACTTTGATTGATCGTATAACTAACGTGACTCTTGAGGGATATAACTAACCATAAGTGACTACTATCAGTGATAAACTGAAACGTTAGTGCCCAATCTTGCGACACACACTATTAGCTTTGTTAAGCCGTTTAGTAATTATGGGTATCGATACTTAGGAAATAACCGTTCCTTGCTTAGGCGGCAGCTTAAGTACATATTACTCGATCAGAAATGACTCCCCGTCGATAGTGCGGGGTAAGGGGCCTCGCGGTTGGTTAATCGGTTTAGTGTGAACACTTAAGTTATTATGCCAAGTAGTCGTTATACATGATTTCAATCTATAGTTTCCTATCTTTTGAACAACTTTTATGGATCGAACTATCTTTTGAACAACTTTTATGGATCAAACTATCTTTTGAGCAACTTTTATGGATCGAACTACCTTTTGAGAAACTTTTATGGATCGAAACTATTCTTTAAGTATTGTGCTACTTATCAAAACTATCAAGTATTGATGTACTTAACTTAAACCTTTTTAGTCGAGGACTAGAAAACTGTAACTCACTCGCTACTTTTGTAGTTTGACACTTTATCTCATGTTTTCAGGAAACCAAATGTAAGACACGAAGTGCATTCTGATGATGGGTCAGGCAGGTCACGTGAAATCAAGAATTGGGAAAAGACCTATTTTATCACTTTGGAGATTTTGTTAAACACTTAATTATGTATTTTTGTTATGCAACTCGTTAAATACTTGGTTATTTCATCTTGTAAACTCTGATTTTCTATTTTAATGACTTGAAACCGTATGCTCTAAATTATAACTTGTGTAATGATATCTTTGCTCTTCACGCTTCGTGTTTCCGCTTTAGCGGGGTGTGACATAATGATAGGAATTCTCTTGTGTCTGATCATCATAAGAGGAAACTTATTTTTATACGCGATCTGATAAAACCTTCCAACCTCTATATTAATCTGCGAGCTTTCGTGTAGCATTTCGCTTCCAACTCCCTTTCGTATTAGTTATGAAGTTATTTCACTCTTATATCGATTAGGTGTGGTTCTTTTGTAACCACCGATTTTGTTCGTTAACCGTGACCCGTGACTTCTATTGTTGAATGTGTTTCAACAATTAAGTGTTACCTATCGAAAACTATAAATGATACTTAATGATGAGTTTTAAGTTAGGCCTGAACAACATAATGGAAAACTTATCGTTTACCAAGTATCTACATGATTACATACTCTTTGTTGAACTGAACTTTGTGCATTGTTATACGATTGATCTAAAGCGCTTACACAACTACCCATAACATGTTATGGTAATGTGAACATACATGTTATGGTAATGTGAACGTACATGTAAGATGTGTTTATAATTATACGTAATTATAAATATATCACAACGCTTATCTGTTTCACTATCGGACAAAAACTCAAACTATTCTTAATCAGTGTCTGTATTCATGACACATTTCATAAACGAACCGTGAGGGATGGATGTACGAAACCCCTACATAACCATTTCGATGATACTTCTGTCAACAGTTGTACCACTTGAATTTCGGGACGAAATTCTCTTAATTGGGGGATAGTGTGACAACCGTCACTTTTCCGACTCAAGTTAGTCTAGTATGCCGATAGCCCTTACCGTGTTTACAAAAAAAACTTTTAAATTGAAAGTTCCTTATACTTTACTTACGTGTGATTTTTTACTTTTGACATGTGTGTATATCCTTATATGTGGTTGATATCGTGTTAGTTTAGGTGTACAAGTAGTTAGTTCCCACTAGACGAGCTCCTAGATGACTTAATAATTAATTCCGTATTTTATGTTACCGTCTCACGTTGCTACGTAAATTTTATTAAACTTAATTCGAGTGCCTGTTCAATATTAATTCGTAATATACTTAAATCATAGTTTCGGGTTCCATCTATTTTGTGTTTTCAGCATTCGAGTGTCGTCCGTAGCTTGTCCGCGAACTAAACAACTAAAGCTAGGAAAACATCCCACTACGCCGCATTGAAGGTGTGCTGCAACGCAGCGGGCACAACAACCAGTTTTTTTTTTCTTTCTTGTTCGGTTAGCCATTGGGCTGAGTTCGAGTAGTGAGCCACTAGACCATTTTTGGTGTGAAGTAAGTGAACTAGTGTTCCCCTAAAACAGTTCTAAACCAACAAAAATCCTTAACCCTAGCATACACACATACATACTCATCATTTCCACAAACCCTAATCCTCCTTTTTGATCCACTTTGCCGTCGCCATTCCCAGATTCTTGTAGCCACCGATTTTGGTGTTGATCCTCTATAACCGTTCATCATCATCAACAGTCTCCTAATCTGCCATTCCAATTTGAGTAAGTTTTATTACTAAAACCCTTGTTTTGCCTTCTTGTAGCAGCCGAACCTCATATCCATCTCATTTCTATGTTTGGTTGTTGTGTCATTCGATTTTTGTAGTGGTGGATCATCATAGCAACCTCTAAATCAGATTTATCACACCTTGGATGATCGTATCAATCGATGTAAGTGTTTGTGTTGTAGTCTCTTAACCGATTCTTCATATATATATATATATATATATATATATATATATATATATATATATATATATATATATATATATATATATATATATATATATATATATATATATATATATATATATATTGTGACAACCGTCTAAATTTCAGGTGATTCTCAGTTACTTAATCGGTTCGAATCTCTAGTTACTCTTTATCGTGTTCATATTCTTCGAGTTCATACTTATTGCGTCTTTTATTGTCGAAACCAAAACTCGGAATCAATTTATAAATCCTAACACCAAATAAACAATACAAGAACTTGACTAAGTTCATAACGGAAACCAGAAATATTCTAGTCCTTAACTAATTATAACGGAAAACTTAAAACGTCACAAAGCTGGAATTCCCATCCAGCAGGCGGCTGGATTTAGTCAGCCGGCGGTTGAATCCCGCTGTCCAGCTGGACGATGACTCATTTTTGCATGTAAACTCATTGGACCAACACCCCTAACTCGGGATTGGACAGTAATTACTGTCATTTGAGACCCCCAAGACCAGTCCCTCCCCCCCAATTCCACTTTCATTTCATTTTTCATTTGATTTCAAACAAACACCTAGTTCATCTCTCTCTCTCTCTCAACATTCTCTCAAGAACACTCAAACAAAGCAGAAATATTTTACCATAAATCAGTCCATAAGCACCATAAAATCGACCACCACTCATACGCAAATCGTTCCAAGAGTAAAGGGTATCGAAAGGAAAGGTTTAAATCGGGTTTTTGAAGAAGTTTTGAAGCCAAATCTCATCCAAACCATCACATTGCTTTTCCCTCCCGTAGAACTCCTTTATTTTACTCTTTTTACTTAAATCTTTGATTCATGTAAGATCCATAACCTGAAAATATGTTTTCATAAAGATCTAAAACGTTTTCTTGCTTAAAAACGGGTTTTTATAATAGATCCACACTTTTAACATATAAATCTAAAAGAAACAGTGATTTTACTTTAAAAACATGTTGGGGGTGTGTGATCTTAAGAACTCAACGTTATATCAATAACCTAGCGGAAATAAGCTATCGATTATCTAGCGAATATTTAACCTTCGGAAACGGAATCAAACCAATGATTATTGATAAGATCGGACCTAAGGAAGACTATTCGGATGATTGATTATACTTGATTAACGATTTGGAACAATAAGAAATCCGGCAGCAGCAGTTCAACGCACAAGAAAACCCTAGCAAAACTTACCCGCAATGAAGAAACACGTTGGGTATATATAGTGTGACAACCGTCACTTTTCCGACTCAGATTAGTCTAGTATGCCGTATGCTCTTACCGGGTTTACAAAAAAAAACAAATTTATAAAAAGAACTTACATTTACTTTTATGTATAATGATTACTTGTGACATGTGTGTATATCCTATATGTGATGCTATTGTTTTAGTTAGGTGCACAATAATTAGTTTCCCACTAGTCGAGCTCCTAGATAACTTACCGGTTAAGTTAGTACTTTAGATACTTTATCACTTTACTGTAGTTATTGATCGTTACAAATGAATTTCGTATTCGGGTTCGATAATTACACGTAAGATACATATTCAAAGGTTCCTTGTTTCGGGAATTCACTGTAAGCCAGTCTATTTAACGTCTACATCCATCTTTTGAAAAATAAACGAGTTGCGGGGTCACAATTAGCTCTTATTAGCGAGTATGTGAACTTTCTATATTTAGATGTTTTTATCCATCTCGCGTCATATGTATTATTCTATTTCGTATTATTATTATAGTGAAAAATTATTGAAATCTAGTCTAAAACGTAGCTCTCGGTGTCTAGTTTTCAAATATGTTTCCGTCAACGTCTGATTCCTTCTAGAACCATAGGTATCTCAGTTTGAGTGAACCTATGTGTTCGCCGAAAAGTTTATCGTTTGATTCAAAGTCGTTAATCGTCAAATACTATTCTTATACGTTTATACTTTTATCTAGGGGAGCTCTAGGACTAGTGAGGACTCTAGTTGTGACTAACTTACTACACCATATACACACAGTACCGCTTACATACGCTCACTCGATAAGGTGAGTCATCGCCCCTATTTTACTACTGCTTTTATATTTTAAATCGGGGGAAAGTAAAGCAACCAAAATAATTTGAAACAAATGATTTACGAGAATGCCGATCTACTTCCTATTTACGGAAATATTTCTATTTTTAGAAACTTACCATAAATAGATTATTCTATTTATGGAAACTTACGATATTTCGAAACTCTAAATTGTGTGATAAAAAGCTAATGCAATTTCTAAAAACATCACAAACGGTTGTTCAATACTTGCTTCGATATATTACGATGGATTATCGGTATGCGTTGTCATACCGATACCGTACGCTCTTATGAGGTACACTTACTATACGATGGATTATCGGTATGCGTTAGCATACCGATACCGTACACTCTTATGAGGTACACTTACTATACGATGGATTATCGGTATGCGTTAGCATACCGATACCGCACGCTCTTATGAGGTGCACTTACTATTACGATGGATTATCGGTATGAGTTTCATATCGATACCGCACGCTCTCTATGAGGTGCACTTGCTATGTTCTGATTATATTGGATGTTTGTGATGTGCTTTTTATACTATATGCTGAGATGATTGTTTTCCTACTATTCTAAAATGCATTAGTTACACAATAGCTTTTACTGATTGATTATGAGATTAAACCTTTTTACTACTACTCGATGTACTCGCTCAACTTTATGTTGACGTTTTTAAGCTTTACTTTCAGGTAATGAGCAGGCATATGACTTGGATGTAGGAGTCGGACTCTAGATGACCTCAGGATATATTTGCATT
Organism: Senecio squalidus; assembly: GCA_910822075.1. NCBI lineage: Eukaryota > Viridiplantae > Streptophyta > Magnoliopsida > Asterales > Asteraceae > Senecio > Senecio squalidus. The sequence goes on from CAJVGC010000592.1 coordinate 17,207,915, forward strand.
GTGGACATTTTATATTATACATTTGAATTACATTTCGGGTTTGCACGCCCAAGTATTCTTTCATTCGTTGATGATTGCATTTGAATATTCTTCTTGTAGTGTTTGACGATATTCGTGTACTAAGGTTTATACCTTAAGTATGGCGACGTCATAACAACTTTTATTTACTTATTCATATAGATTATTATACTATTGTGTTATGACGATCGCCAATCGTGTCGCACCCGGCGTTCCGCCAATGGCGGGGTGTGACAGATTGGTATCAGAGCACATGGTTATAGAGAAATAGGTGGGTTGGCCTAGACTATAACTAGGTGTCCTTCATATAGACTCTTTCTAGGATCTTTTGCTATTTTATATCGTCTCACTACTCGTGCCTATCGACTTATCATCTAAGGAAGACTGCGAACCGCAAGGACTTACGACGCTGAATGAGTTTCTATTTCTCACTTTTCATTTCCTTAAAATCTCATTTCTTGTTTGTAATCGAATTTGACTTAAATTCTTATACTTCTACTTCAATAAAATGTAAGTGTTACCATTATGATCATGTATACGGAAAGCAAATGTGTATGCCTTATCTTTGGGTGCCTCATCTACTTGCAATATTGGAACCACGTTCTTATTCGTTTACGACTCCACCCCTCATTTAAAATTTCTATTTTGTTTCATTTTGATTTCTCGATCTTCGTACTTCCGAAATTCTATTCTACCATACGTGACGCTCTCGTGGAAGAACCTTCGTGCAGATTTGAAGACGTGAAGTTGAAGACTCGTTTGCCCTATTTTGTAGGCGGTGTTATAATTCTTTCGCTTATCTCGATCTCTATATCCTTGAACCCTTTTCATTCGTTGTTATATTACCACATAATCGATATACGTTTCTACTCAGCAAATTGTGTAAACCAAATACTAAGAGATTGAATCTATCCTTTCGGTTGCTTCATTGCTTCAAAATTTGAGGAGAAATATTAATTCTCACTATATCATTTCTTAAGGATTTTTGTATTGACACTCGAAGATAAACATTCTTATCGGTAACAAATTTGTGTCTCAGCAGCAAAACGTATATTTTTCTCCAATCTCTGTACATTTTCAAATTTGGTCCCTTCCACAAAATTGTTCAAATTTCGAAATCTAACTATCGTACGGAAATCAGACCCGAAAATTTTTCATGGTTTATACTAAACTACTCAAATGAAATCGTTTTCTAAATGTTCTTTCTCGAGTATCACTTCAAACTCTATTATCTAATCTCGAGTTGAGTAGAAGTAACTCACCCGAACTCGTGTTCTCTCAAGCTATGGATGAAATTGATTACGAAGTTGTACGATGTGCTCTCTAAACTGGATTCTTCTATTCCTTTATCATAATCACTTTATTCGTGAAACTCACTCAAACCGAAACTAGTTCCTGATAATGAGAACGTATCCTTTTCGCCCTGAAAGTTTACTCGTGATGTATTCGTCTCCACGAGGAGATAAACTATCCAATTCTAGATTTTACCAATCATTTGATAACCAATGATCTCGATACCATGTGAAGTTTCCACATACTGATACCGTTGATACTAGTAGAGTACATTCATTGAAAGTCAATATTTTCTTAAACCATCTGGAGTTGTAAACTAGTTGATTTCCCTATCATTAAGTCTATACAAATCGGAAAAACTATTTCTCTATTTTCCAAATCAAATCAGATGTTCTCTAAGACGATGCCTTTGTCAACTCTAGCGTATTCTCAACTACTTCGAGCAATTTCCATCTACTTCACATTCGGTTACAGAAGAAGATTTCTATTTTGAATTATACCTATCCAGTTCTAATATAATTGTGACCTTCGACACGTTCCTTTCGGTAAGACATATATTCTAGTACGGGAAGAATTTGATTTCCCAAACTTCATTATATTCGATTTCGTATGATTTAAGAATATCTTACCGAAGAATTCGAACCCTATGAACATATATTCTAGTACGGGAAGAATTCGATTTCTATGAGCGTTCCACAACAAATATTTTTTTCCGAGTTAAACTTTATTCTTGAATTCTTTATCATTGCAGTTCTTATCGAAACCTCGAAGTTACTTTAGATGCGACTTGGACAGAAGACGATGACATCTGACGACTATTCTTTTATCATGTTTGATTCTCGAAATCTTTACGGGAATTTATTCTGATGCGTACCCACAAGGAGAGTAACCATTACTAGTTGGAACTCAATAGCTTGTACCTCATTGATACCCATACGACTTTCATTCATACTGAAACCTTGAACCGACATTGCTTTGTGCGTTAGACTTTCGACATCTCGAGATAAATTGCAAGCGTATTATGCATTAATATACTAATTCATTCCATTACCCTGAGTTCACTATTTTGACAGCTTTTCATGTCCACCTCGATGTAATTTGGAGATTTCTGGATGTAAATAATACTTGAAGCGATATTCATTTCTCATCTTAGTCGCTTGAATCCTTTTGACCTATGATACGGTGCAGATGTATCCAACAAGTAAACTTTTATGTTAGTGCGTTCAGATATGTTATTGAAATCTTTCGATGACACCAACGCTGATATACACTTGTGGAATTGATTCGATTTACGCACTACACCACAAGCACCCTGATGAAACTTGTTTGATTAAAATTTCCCTACGAAACTACTCTTATTACTTCCGGTTTGTGATACGGACTTGAGATATTCTTTGACGCGGGATTTCTTCCTCAACTACTACTATTCAATCTAAATATTATATTCAAATCTCTGATGATCCAAAATTCGTTCTAATGACTTCGTTTTCCGTAATCTTTGCTTTGTTGATCTTCATTGTAATTCGGTACTTCATATTCAGTGATAATCACTCGCAGGTAATGATAGGAATTCTCTTGTGTCTGATCAACATAAGAGGAAACTGGTTGTTATACGCGATCTGATAAAACTTTTCAATCACTATTTTAATTTGCAAACTTTCGCGTAGCTTTTCGCTTTTAAAGCCCTTTCGTATTACTTATGAAATTATTTCACTATTATATCGATTACGTGAGATTCTTTTGTGACCAACGATTTTGTTCGTTAACCGTGACCCGTGACTTCTATTGTTGAATGTGTTTCAACAATTAAGTGTTACATTTCAAATTCTATAAACGATACTTAATGACGAGTTTTAAGTTATGTCTGGCCAACATAATGGAGAACTTATCGTTTACCATGTATCTACCTGAATTCATACTCTCTGTTGAACTGAACCTTGTGCATTGTTATACGATTGACCTTAAGCGCTTACACAAACTACCTATGAACTGTTATGATTATGTGAACGTACATGTAGAATGTGTTTATAATTAGACGTAATTATAAATATATTCTGACGCGTATCTGTTCCAGTACCGGATGGAAATTCAAACTTTTCTAATCAGTGTTTAAATTCATGATACAATTCTTGACGGAATCTTGAGGATTTGCTGTACGAAAGCCCCTTAGATACTCATTTTTGATTGATGTTTCTGTCAACAGTTATACCACTTGAATTTCGGGACGAAATTCTTTTAAGTGGGGAATACTGTGACAACCGTCACTTTTCCGACTCAGATTAGTCTAGTATGCCGTATGCTCTTACCGGGTTTACAAAAAAAAACAAATTTATAAAAAGAACTTACATTTACTTTTATGTATAATGATTACTTGTGACATGTGTGTATATCCTATATGTGATGCTATTGTTTTAGTTAGGTGCACAATAATTAGTTTCCCACTAGTCGAGCTCCTAGATAACTTACCGGTTAAGTTAGTACTTTAGATACTTTATCACTTTACTGTAGTTATTGATCGTTACAAATGAATTTCGTATTCGGGTTCGATAATTACACGTAAGATACATATTCAAAGGTTCCTTGTTTCGGGAATTCACTGTAAGCCAGTCTATTTAACGTCTACATCCATCTTTTGAAAAATAAACGAGTTGCGGGGTCACAATTAGCTCTTATTAGCGAGTATGTGAACTTTCTATATTTAGATGTTTTTATCCATCTCGCGTCATATGTATTATTCTATTTCGTATTATTATTATAGTGAAAAATTATTGAAATCTAGTCTAAAACGTAGCTCTCGGTGTCTAGTTTTCAAATATGTTTCCGTCAACGTCTGATTCCTTCTAGAACCATAGGTATCTCAGTTTGAGTGAACCTATGTGTTCGCCGAAAAGTTTATCGTTTGATTCAAAGTCGTTAACCGTCAAATACTATTCTTATACGTTTATACTTTTATCTAGGGGAGCTCTAGGACTAGTGAGGACTCTAGTTGTGACTAACTTACTACACCATATACACACAGTACCGCTTACATACGCTCACTCGATAAGGTGAGTCATCGCCCCTATTTTACTACTGCTTTTATATTTTAAATCGGGGGAAAGTAAAGCAACCAAAATAATTTGAAACAAATGATTTACGAGAATGACGATCTACTTCCTATTTACGGAAATATTTCTATTTTTAGAAACTTACCATAAATAGATTATTCTATTTATGGAAACTTACGATATTTCGAAACTCTAAATTGTGTGATAAAAAGCTAATGCAATTTCTAAAAACATCACAAACGGTTGTTCAATACTTGCTTCGATATATTACGATGGATTATCGGTATGCGTTGTCATACCGATACCGTACGCTCTTATGAGGTACACTTACTATACGATGGATTATCGGTATGCGTTAGCATACCGATACCGTACGCTCTTATGAGGTACACTTACTATACGATGGATTATCGGTATGCGTTAGCATACCGATACCGCACGCTCTTATGAGGTGCACTTACTATTACGATGGATTATCGGTATGAGTTTCATATCGATACCGCACGCTCTCTATGAGGTGCACTTGCTATGTTCTGATTATATTGGATGTTTGTGATGTGCTTTTTATACTATATGCTGAGATGATTGTTTTCCTACTATTCTAAAATGCATTAGTTACACAATAGCTTTTACTGATTGATTATGAGATTAAACCTTTTTACTACTACTCGATGTACTCGCTCAACTTTATGTTGACGTTTTTAAGCTTTACTTTCAGGTAATGAGCAGGCATATGACTTGGATGTAGGAGTCGGACTCTAGATGACCTCAGGATATATTTGCATTGTGGACATTTTATATTATACATTTGAATTACATTTCGGGTTTGCACGCCCAAGTATTCTTTCATTCGTTGATGATTGCATTTGAATATTCTTCTTGTAGTGTTTGACGATATTCGTGTACTAAGGTTTATACCTTAAGTATGGCGACGTCATAACAACTTTTATTTACTTATTCATATAGTTTGCTCTATATTATACTGTTGTGTTATGACGATCGCCAATCGTGTTGCACTCTACGTTTCCGCCAACGGTGGGGTGTGACATATAGGCCCAGATATTCATCCGTACGGATGTGATCCCATCCGTACGAATGAACAAGCCATTACTTCCTATCCGTATGAATATGCTCTCGTCCGTGCGAATGTAACATTTTAATAAACACTTTGTTTAATTAACTCATTCGTGCGAACAGAACCTTCATACACACGGATGCATCCTCATCCGTGCGAATGTAAACTGAATATTATTTAAACATCACAAAACATATATTTGATTAATTCAGAATAACGTAAAAGTTCAAGCATATAATTAATCAAACAATCAATATTAATATTCAAACAATACAAAGACTGATATTAGAATAAACTTTAATTACATATGAATCTAGTAACTAACAAAATGCACCTACAAACTCCCCCTAGGAACTAGATTCTATGTCTTCAGTCTTCAAAAATCTTTACTGCTGCCCAAAACATGTCTTCGATCTGTCCTATTAAGCGTGGATCTTGTAAATGAAACATACACGTACAACCTTGTTGAAACGCGAGGCTTGATCCATATCTTTGACTTCACAGAATATAGGACACAGATACAAAGCATAAATATCATCATCTGTCAAATTTCTAATCCACATCGGATCAAAAATTCGCAGTGTTTCCCAAACACCTTTCCGCTCCAACACAATCACAACTTATGTGGTTCGATCATCATAATACCACCATTTGAATCTCCGATGAAAATTGGTCTTTATTTTGCGTAGCGGAATCTTCTCCATCACCCTTGGCGCTTTATACGTGACATGCTTCAAAGATTTACCTGTTCTTGAATTTTTCCGATCTTTGGAATAGGTAATCTTCGGAAACTGTGGCCTTAGGTACTTCCATGATGTTCTGAATTCAAACCTAAGTTGTTTTTCCAACCAAGTTGCTTTATCATCTGACTCACTGTAAAACAACTTAAGACGAGCCAACTGCATCATATCAAAATAAGGCAACGTCTTCAAATCGGGAGCGAGTTTAACGTAATCTATGCCGCGTTCTCGCTTGATTGCATAAACATTCAAATCATCCAAGTATGCCCAACTGATTATCTGACCTTCAGTCTTCGCACCCTTCAAAGAGTAAAACTTCGTATAATCAGGTTGAACAACTTGTTGAGACGGGCAAAAACATCCTTGCACTGCCTGACGCCATTCAGCTTTCTTAACATTCAGTTCTTCTAGATTTGGTGTAGCTTGGCTGGCCGCAGGATGTTTCTGATTAAGATCTTCATCATTGACGTCAAAAATTGCATCATCATCAGGAAGATCTTGGAAATCGTTTGACTGATAGATAGGATCTGCTGAATCAACATTATGCTCAAATACTATCTCATCATCATCATCAGAGTCAGGAGGATTTGCTTCAGAAGCAGATGCAGATTCTTCAGAAATAACTTCATCGGGATTCATTTCAAATAATTCTGCAATCTGTTCTTTGGACAGACAATGTATTATCTCTCCTTCTTCTTTGTCATGTTCAACGCTAAACTGAATTACCCCCTGCATATCCAAAATGCGAGTTAAATTGGACTTTATGTGTGATATAGGAGTAATATCATGTTGCGATTCACTCGTATGTTCTTTACCAGCTTTATCAGACTCCGTGTTTTCAATTCCTTCACCAGACGGGTCAGCAGATGCATCGACTGGTCCTTTGAGTCTGAATACCCCATCATCACCCACAGTCATACTGTCTTTTATCAGATTGGTAGCTTCCTCCAACTTCTTGATTTTCTCTGATTGCTCAGAGGTGATGATTTCCAATTCCTTGTTTCTATTTGAGCACCCCTCAAGCAGCAACCTCTGTGAATCAAGCAACAGACTCTGATTTTATATCCTCTCAGACATTTCAGCGCGGTCAGCATTAAGCCTCTTAATTTCTTCATCTTGTTGCTGCTGTTTTGCTAAAACACTCAATAACATAGAATTCAAAATAGAGAGCTGAGCAGAATCAGGAATCTGCATTGACGACGATGATCCACCAGCAGTTGTTGTTGTTATGGTAGCAGTCATCATGATTGGTTCACTTTGTTGGGGACCTTGCTGTGACTGAGAAGCCGTAAGAGGAGGAACTGGATCTGCAGAGCTGGCAATCGTCTTTGGAGTAATGTCAGAACGTTTCACCAGCTTAAAACGTTTTGAAGTTTTCTCCCTTTTCTTGATAATATCTCCTAACGATCTACCTGCAGAAGGTTCTTTTCTTTTCCGTACTAAAGGAGTTTCTTCAGTACTCATAACAAAATCATCTTCATCTCTCAAACCTGCTTGAGATGATGATCCACCAGCAACCGGAGATTCAACTGGAATAACCTCAATATCTTCATCAGACTCAGACTCTTGAGGCACAACAATATCCTCCTTATCTGATTCACTGTCGTCATGTCGCCATTTCCTACCACCAGGACATACATATGCTGGATCACAAAGATGACCAATCAGGCATTTTTCCGCAGGCTTCACCTCCTTGCCTTTGTATGAAAGCAAGTGTCCCATTGTTGTATCATTCATCACATCTAGCTTGATCATATCATCATCAACTTTGGGCAATGTAGGAATCTTCACGTCCAGAATCATTTGGACGAAACGAGCATACATCAAATATTTCTGCTTCTTCATCTCCAGATTCTCTGTCATGTGCTGCAAAATCATTCCCGGAAAATTATACGGAATGTTCAATACCAATGCTGCAAATGCACTCTGAATGGTCTCTCTCATCTCATCATGTCCAGCCTTTCGTGGACTCAAACAGTGCTGCAACACATGGCACAAATACTTGTATTGTATGCTAAACCCCGATTTCGTAATTACTCCCTTTTCAATTGCTCCATCATACTTCACCCTCAGAAACAATCCTCTGACAAGATACTTGTTCAGCATCGTAGGCATTTCCACTGAATCCTCAAAGCCAATAACTTCTCGGATAACGTGTTCATCAATCACGACATCAGTCCCGAGAACTGAACTGTGGATTTGAACCTTTCCATCTACACGTACAACTCTAGCATTTTCCCAGAAAGCTGATATATGAGTCAAATAAGGCACGCGCTCAGTAGAGATAGCCTTGAAAATTCTTGACCGCCTCAAGAATTTGATGATTCCAGCAAAGCTCTTTGCATTTCGAGACTCCTCGTTTAGATAAGCGCACATATTATTCTTCGGACCAACGCTCCATCCAGTGCTTTGAGATTGCGAGGATTGTTCCACAGTTGCATCAACACTAGAAACAGGGATTTCAGCCATTTTCTGCAAACAGAAATGTAAACATCGAACGCAAAACAGTTAGAATAAAATTCAAACTTTTATGTTTCTGTTATGGCTATCCGTACGAATGAACATTTTCATCCGCACGGATCAGTATGTATCCGTACGTATGAACAAATCAAACCAAACAGATTACATACTGTACATCCGTACGTATGACTTAACCATTCGTACGAATGAAGATCCTATCCGCACGGATGAACTCACATTCGTGCGGATGGAGTTCATCGGAACTGTTGGTTTTTCCAAAACCTAGATTTTCATAAAAACCTGTTTTTCGTCACAAAAATTACACCAACACGTTCCTTATCTACTGATTAACTAATCCCCTAACCCAATTTATCATTACAAGCATAGATAGATGACCGATTGATTAAAGTTAATTTTGGACTTAGAATTCAAAGATTAACCCTAAAACGGTCACTGTACCTTAAGTGGTTTATATGGTTGGATTCGTAATTCAAAGTTGCACAATAAAATCGGATTCAAAAACTCTTTCTTACACTTTGAGAATTTTGTGAAATTTGAATTAACACGGATGAGTATTTGTGAATGAACTGAACGAATCTGAAACATATATATACCCATTTTTCAGTCGCACGGATGTGAAAGACATCCGCACGAATGAGCCTTCGTCCGTGCGTTTAACTAACAAACATTTAAATCTTAAATCACCTTTGATCCGCACGAATGAGATGACATCCACACGAATGTGATGATATCCGCACGGATGAGAATTTTCAGCCTAAACAATACCTTCCCTTTGATTCGTGCGGTTGAGTTGTTTATCCGTGCGTATGTAATTTACATCCGTACGAACGTGCTGTAGAACTCATAAACTTAAAATTTCACTTTTCTTCAAAATCAAACACCAAGTAAACATTAAGCACATAAAAGTTATCAATCTTAGAAAGAATAAACGTTTTGCTCAATGAAACATAATTTCGAAAGATTCTAACTAAAACTTTATCAACAATCATGACTTTAAGACATTCTACGAATTTAACATTAATCTCGGTTTCACATTTAGGTCTCAAGTCACGACAAGCAACCGTAAAACTAACAAAATAAACAATAAAAATAAAATTAAAATAAAATAAGATTAAAAATAAAATCTTTTTGTATTTTTCTGTTTTTGGTAAATCAAAGGAAATTTTAACTAAGACAAAATAATTTAAATAACAACTATACAAACTGAAAATTTCACATTCTTTTTGTGAAAATCTTTTTCGAATAAGGGATCAGACTGAGACTGAAACATAACATTGTCATTCATTTTTCTTTGTAACTATTAACATCTCAATTGACGATTATTGGTATATTTGTCCTCTTAAACTTAAACAAACATTCACTTGACATTTTCTTTCAAAATGGTTATCTCGCTAAGATCTCCCAATATTTTGAACATAGAAATCAACACACCTTTTGAATTTTAACAGTCATCAGAATTATATCATAATTAATTGTATGTATGTTTGTGTATTTGTCCTCTTAACTTTTCAGCCTTTTCATAAATACCAGACGTAATATCATAATATTTATTTCGTATGTCAGTATGTCATCCACTGCACAGGCAATAAGGACCAGTGATTCTTGATCGTTAAAACGTTTAATTTACACCAATCAGAGAATAAGCACTTCGTCACCCTTTATTTGGAATGCTCGAACTATGATCTTCTTTCGACCTTATAGTTTTGTTCATCCATCAAGGTATTTTTGAAGTTTATTTATTAAGTACTTCCTCACCCTTTATTTGGAATGCTCGAATTATGATCTTCTTTCGACCTTATAATTATGTTCATCCATCAAGGTATTTTTGAAGTTTGTTTACTTATCTCTTACTTTGTATTTGATCTTGAATAGACTGTGTCCATTTTGGTATTCACATCATTTCCTTAATTTCTTTGATCTTGATCAAATCATTCAAGGGTGTTATTCCAAAATCACTGGGATGGCCCTTAATTGCTTCAATAAATATTGACATACTGTATTTATTTTCTGATATTACGGATCCAGCGAAAAGCCACAAACACTACAAGACAAAAGTTAATCATAATATATTAAAACATTTTAATTTCGACTGTTGTATGTTGTTTACAGTGTTCTCAATTGTTATTGATCTCCAGATATCATTTAGACAGTCTTTGAGACATATCCATAACGATTTAAATTAAAATTTGATATCTGCGACAACCCTTTTAAAAATGATTTATTTTCGTCAAGTTTCAGTAAGATAAGCCTACCAATATATCCGACAACTGACATGTGTAAACGTTACAATTAGCATCTCTTTTTGACAATTACATGTTCAGTTTAGTTCAGTATTTCCTCACTTCCCCCATTTTTTTTTTTTTTTTTTTTTTTTTTTTTTTTTTTTTTTGATAAGTTATTTCTCCCCCTAAAAGTCTAAAAATAAAAATCTTTTTGTATTTTTCGAAATTTTATAAAGCTAAAAAGAAGAAAATAAAATGTTAAAACCTTAACGTAGTGTACAAAATTAATCCCGGTTACTTGTCGGACTTAGGTTCTTCAATTACATCACTCTTTTTGACTACACCATTTTCCAGTAGTAAAAATCCAAACCTAGACTTGTCAAATGCCTTTGTAAAAATATCTGCTTTTTGAAACATCGTTTCGATATAAATGACATCAATTAAATGTTTTTCAAATCAATCACGAATGAAATGATATTTTACGCATATGTGTTTGGTTTTAGGATGGTGTACGTGATTCTTAGTTACAGCTATGGAAGCAGAATTATCAACATAAATAGGAGTAGTAGAGATAGAAAAACCGTAATCACGCAGTTGTTGCTGAATCCAGATAACCTGAGAACAGCAGCTAGCCGCAGCAACGTATTCGGCCTCACATGTGGACAATGCTACAGCGGTCTGTTTCTTGCACTGCCACGTTACTAGACGCGTTCCGAGGAACTGACATCCTCCTGAAGTTGACTTAGCATCCTTCTTGCACCCGCCATAGTCTGAATCACTGAAAGCAGACACCTCAAAGTTGTCATCATGAGGATACCAAAGACCTAAATCTGGAGTACCCTTCAGATATTGCATAATCCGCTTTACTGCTTGAAGATGAACAACAGTTGGTGTTGCTTGGTATCGAGAACACAAGCACAAAGGGAACATAATATCTGGACGAGAAGCGGTGAGGTACATAAGAGATCCGATCATGGAGCGATAGAGAGACTGATCAATTTGCTCCCCCGTAGTTTCTGGTGATATCCTGTGATTCACCGATAAGGGAGTGGAAGCAGGCTTCGTTTCCAACATTTCAAACCGTTTCAAAATGTCGTTGACATATTTTGTCTGATTTATAAAGATTCCCTCTGCTGTTTGATCTACTTGTAGCCCCAAAAAGAACTTAATCGGACCCATAGAACTCATTTCGAACTTGCTTGTCATCACCTTTTCAAATTCTGTACACAACTCTTGATTGGTAGAACCAAAGATGATATCGTCCACATACACTTGCACCAACAGAATATCATCACCTCTTTCCTTAATGAACATCGTACAATCGATAACACCCCGACGGAAACCATTGTCGATCAGATGATTTGCAAGTGTCTCATACCAGGCGCGCGGTGCTTGATGCAGACCATAAAGTGCTTTATCGAGAATATACACTTTATCCGGATGTAATGGGTCTACAAAGCCTGGTGGTTGATTAACGTACACTGTTTCTCGAATATTCCCGTAAAGAAAAGCACTCTTTACATCCATCTGGTAAACGGTGAATTTTTTATATGATGCGAAGGCTAGAAAAATTCGAATCGCCTCCAATCTCGCAACTGGAGCAAACACTTCATTATAATCCAGTTCAGGTATTTGTCGAAAACCCTGAACTACTAGCCTTGACTTGTTTCGAACAACTATACCCTGATCATCCCTTTTGCAATGATGGACCCAACGACAACCAAGAGACTTGGCACCTTTTGGTTTCTGAACAAGCCTCCAGACACCCAGCTTCTTAAATTGTAAAAGTTCCTCTTGCATCGAATTTATCCAGTTGTCATCCATCTTCAATATTTGCCGGTTCAATCTGGGAAATAAAACATGCATGGGCACAGTAGGTGACATCCCCAGATTTAAACAGGTCAATGTAAACATCGGTTTGAATTTGTCTTCTGGTTAGAACTCCTGCTGTGTGATCACCGATTATTGTCGAGACAGGGTGGGTACGTTCAGTTCGAGTGGCCGAAGTATTAGGAATTGCAACATTAGGATCCAAGTTATTAACATCAGGAACTTCAACTTCCTCTTCAGTTTCAATTTGCTCATTAACTTTAACTGAGCCATCAGAGTCTGAATCATCATCATTTGCGTGGAAATCTGCAGGATTATCTTGTGCACTAGGAGAAGTAGCAGCTGTTTGAGTTACTATATCTTGAGGAACATGATCTTCCAAATCTTCTTTGTGAGAATAATACCTTGCAACATCTTCATCTGAAAACTCTGGAAGATTAAATGATTCAAACAACGAATCATAGTCAAACATCCACGGATAACCTTTGGAAGGAATAGGTTAAGAATACTTCTGCACGTCCACCTCATACCATTCTTCAATAGACTTAGTGGTTGGATTCCAAACTCTCTTGTTAGGAGTACTGTATCCCAGAAATATCCCTTCTACTGCCTTTTCATCGAACTTTCCTTCTGATTTACGCTTGAGCATAGTACACGGAGCTCCAAAGGGTTCCAAGTACTGCAAATTTGGCTTTCTTTTTTGCAACAACTCATAACATGTTTTCCCATGACGCTTTACTACTAGCACTCGGTTTAAAGTGTAACAAGCATTAGCTACCGCTTCATTCCAAAATCGTACTGGCAGCGACGAATCAGCCAACATAGTTCTAGCTGCTTCAATCAACGTTCTGTTCTTCCTTTCAGCAACCCCGTTCATTTGTGGAGTATAGGTTGCACTGAATTGCTGTTGAATTCCTCGTTCCTTGCAGAAATCTTCCATCCTCTGATTTTTAAATTCTGTACCGTTATCCGTTCTAAATCTTCGAACTTTCAACTTATACGTGTTTCCACGTGTAACTAACAGGTTGATATTCTCGAATGTTTCAGATTTCTCCCGTAAAAACATGACCCAAGAGAATCGCGAGTAATCATCAGTCACCACTAAACAATATTTGTCCCCTGCCACGCTCGAATATTTGATTGGGCCGAAAAGATCCATATGTAAAAGTTCAAGTGGAGCATCTATGGTGTGGAACTTCTTCGCTTTGTGAGACTTTTTGGATTGCTTTCCCTTTTTGCACGAAATACAGACTTCCGGTAACTGAAAACTCTTCACATTTACTCCCATAACCAAATCCTTATGCATCAGATGATTCATCTTTCTTAAACTGAGGTGTCCCATGCGTTTGTGCCACAATATCGATTCACGTTCAGTAGCTTTCGAGACAAAAGCTTGATGTTCAGTCGAATTCACAGTAGTCTTCGACATATCGAGCACGTACAAATCTCCAACTCTTGGTGAAGTTATAATAACCAAGTGCTCTGGAATCTGGAATTCTTTCTTCATAATGTAACATTGATGGTCATCAAAAATCACTTTAAATTCCTTGTCACAAACTTGAGACACAAACAACAAGTTGTTGACCAATGCCTGAACAAAATTCACTTTATCAAAGCTAATCCTGTTGTTTGCAACCAATCCCTGGGCTGAGATAAAACCTCTCTTATCACCAGCAAAAGAAACATATCCTCCTTTAATAGATATGACATTTGAGAGTAATGACATATTCCCTGTCATGTGCCTAGACGCCCCACTATCAACAATCCAGGTATTCTTGATAGGATCATAGACGACCTGCACATCAAATTGAAAAGATTAGTTCGCGATGCAAACCCAAGCCTTAATGGCTGTGGGTTTACCATCACCACCTAAAATCTGTAAGTCCACCCATTTTCCCGTGGCACCATCAGGTACATTTGAAGGTCCAGTACCCTTAGTATCAACCTTAGGTTTCCATGACTTAGATTTATGAGTAGAAGATTTGACATAACCAGTTGATTTATGAGTGGGTGACCTGTTTTCAATTTGTGTAACAGGAGGTTGCTTGTTTGGATTTACCAGCAGGAAGCAACTCACTGTTTTGTTTAGGAAATGATGACCGAGTGTTTGAAAATCGATTTTGATTTGGGCTAGAAAAACGATTTCCAGAAGACGTTTTGTTTTGGTCAAAAACTGTTCCGAGGCCTTTGTTT
>CAJVGC010000592.1:17222913-17285276 GCA_910822075.1 Senecio squalidus
GTAATCCAAATATTAATGAATTTAAATGAAGTGACGTATTTAGAAGGCGATGTTCCGCGTCAAACAGGACCGCTCGGAGATATATCGGCATTCCACGTCATAATCGTCAATTGGAAAAGAATGATAATCCGAATCGAAAATGATTTCTAGGAGTATCGGTTAATAGAATATCGTTATCAAGTTTCAATAGATCGACCAAGGTCAACGGAAACAATGTTGACTTGGTCAAAGTCAAACGTAAGGAATGTTGACTTTATAAAAGTCAAAGTCACAGATGTTGACTTATGAAAGTCAAAGGTCAATTATGTTGACTATAAAAGTCAAATGCCAAACATGTTGACTTATAAGAGTCAAATGTTAATTATGTTGACTTATTGAAGTCAAAATCAATTTAAAAGTCCAATTTGACAATTTGGATAATTTGAAGTGTTTTCATACCAAAATGTTTAGAGTAAAATGCCTTTTCAAAACCATTTATAAAGTTTGCCGCAAAACATATTTTGATGACTTAAAACGATGATCAAGTTGAGGCGAAGATTAATATGTCGCAAAAAGGTTGAAAATGTCCGTTTTAAGTAATATTATGACCTTTGTGATTGCGTTGGTGTCTTTGAGTCCAAAGACTATATTATTGCATAATATGTTACTTTTAAGCATTTAAGTATTTTAATGTCGTAAAAGAAATTCGGCAGCGCTTCCGCGTCTTAAAATATTCGTCCAAAATTTATACACTTTCAATTTAAACCATTATTCATCATACATAATACAATAATAAGTTTAACACAATACTTTGTTTAAATTATACTTTTAACATTATTGTCCAAGTCCGATAAAATACGACGAGTGTTGGTCTAATATTTATTCCCTAACCATTTTTCAAGGCTAAAACCGAACGTATGAAAAATGAGAAATTTGGAAGAAATCAATTCTTACCGATAACAACCGAAATTAGCAAGCTAAGAACCCGGGACAAATCCTTTGATGGTGTGGTGATGAGATTTCTAACTCCAAAACACAATACACCATTTGTTAATACAGGTTCTTAAGACAACGAGCTTACGGTTACGAATAACAGCGAAACAAAACGAAAACGGGCAAACTGACCTCTGAATGCGCCGCATGTGGGCCATGGGCGGCGCATTCAGTGCAGTCTCTGCACCGAAATCGTTTTTTAGTTTAGTAAATCGACTTTTGATGGTAGATTCTGGACATGCAAGCTATAATATGTTCAAAAACACTTTCAAATAACACTTTGGTAAAGCTTTTACAACCATTTAAGCAAGATCCAAACACATTTTCATAAAAACTTGATTTTCAAAGATTATTACCCATCAAACTTTGTTAAAACTCATTTTCTTTACTTAGATCACACATGCAATGAATAAAACTTAGAAAATACAGAAAGTTTAAGTTGTTTTACCCCAAAAAAAATGAAGATGTGAAGATCAAGCAAGAAATGATGAAGATCCTTGGTGTGAGACGGTGATTCCGACCCGAAAACGTTATAACCCAAGCAAACCTTCAAATGGATGAGCAAACTCTACTTCTCTAGATGAAAACAACAATTTATAGTGGTGAAATATGTGGTTTGTATTCTGGAATCACAGCCACAAGAAAAGAAATGGAAGGGTATTTGTGTTTGTGTGTGTTTGGATTCAAAGAGAAGAGAGAGTGTGAGCTAGGTGTGTGTGTGAAATGTGAAGTGAAAGTGGGGATCAATTGGGGGGTATTAGTGAGTGTTTACTGGACCAAAAAGGGCTTAGGACAAGTATAAACCCGAGACCAAAGTTTTAGGCCCGTTTAAGAAAGATTGCAAAAGTTGAAAAAATCACCAAGTGCTGATCTGCAGCTGAATGCGGCGCCTATAGGTGAATGGCGGCGCATTCAGGCTCCAGACAGCAAATTTTTGATTTTTCGGTATAAGTTATGGTTACGCACGTTCGTTCTTTAGAGTTCTCGATTGTTTTACATATGAACTTAGGCAAGTTCATTACATGTATTCTTGGTATTGTAATTCATTATATGATTCGATTTAAATTCCAAAAATGGAAATGCATACTTCTCGATAAAAACATAAACACGAGCAAAGCATAATTTCTTAAGGATAGGGATACGTTAACCGACAAATTTGGCATAAACCTCCTAACTTATAATTATGAGAATACTAACTAATTGGCACTTAGATAAAATAAAATTATTTCGTCTCAAGGACGAATCAGCTAAAACAGAAAACCCGATACTCAATAACAGTAAATCGTGAGTAAAACAAGGCGAAATACAAGGGTCAAATCAATTGCGAATAAAATTAAAATAATAACGGTAACTCAAGTACTTCAAATTGACGGGACGTCACAGATATAATTTTTATAACGCGGAAGCGCTGCCCAATTTTCACCGTAAATAACATTTCAAATTCAGAAACTTAATAACTTCGAGACTTATACACTTCAACTTGGAACTTTGACATTTTTGAAACATATTTGGACTTATCGGACTACAAAACGTACACGAACACATAAACCTTGCAAAATTCCCGTAATAAACTTTTTGGGACAGAATCTAAGTATACTAAATTGAGACTTAAAAATGTTAAATTGAAACTTAACATAACTCAATAAAACTTATACAACTTTCCGGTGTTCTAGGTCGTTTGTGATTCCCGACGCGTTCCGCTCTCTTTGTGCTAGTTCATATCTCGTACCTTCGCAAACCGTGAGTTACAACCCCACTTGTTTTACGTTTTGTACATTTAAACATTATTTGGGGGAAACATAAGATCACATGTTTGTAACTTTTTAGTACTTTTGAAACTTATTTGAAACTGTTCGAAACTTGATACTTTTGGTACTTATTGAAACTTTTAGAAACTTGTTCAAACCTGTTCAAACTTGGTACATGTTCAAACTTGTTCAAACTTGGTACTTGTTCAAACTATTATGCGTATATGTGTTGATGCCTTAGCAGGATAACTAAATCTAGGATACTTGTTAGCGACCAATCCTTGATGGATATATAAGCCCGTAAGAGTTCAGTTCAATTTTTGCAACTTTGTTCAATTGCCCCTTTTTGGTTCAGGTTCACTTATACACTATTAGCAATAGCCTTAGTCATATGGGTAGCGATACTTAGGAGCGGTCACTCCTTACTAAGGGTTAGCGTCCCATGTACATATTACTACCACTCAGATGTTCAATCAATTAAACTTTTTGGGCTAGTTCAGGACCATGCAACCGGTTTAGTGTATACTTACTACTTATATCATGCCAAGTGATTGATACGAGTTACTATTTAGTTAGACACATACTCCCTACGCATATACCTTTTTAGCGCTTGGATTCCGCTGCAACTTTAAATATACAAGTTTTATTTACTTAAATTACTTGTGTACGTTCAAACTTTTACTATTTACATATATGTTCAAACGTCGAATCGTTCTTTTACTCATGACGTCAATATATGTTTTGGCAACTTACTATTTTTGGCAACTTACTATTTTCGGCAACTTTCTATTTTTGGAAACTTCTCTCGAACCTCTAAACTGTAACTCACTCACTACTTTATGTAGTTGACACTTTATCTTATGTTTCGGGAAATTAATGTAAGTGTTCGGAATGCATGGCAAAGGAGGGTCGATATGGTCACGTGAGGCGCTATTTGGGAAAAGACCTTTATATTTTGGGAATTTGTTTTGGAACATTTGTACTTGTACTTTATTTTAAACTTATGAACTGATTGGTTGTTGAATCTTGAACAATTTATTTTTAATCGAAATGACTTGAATCGTTTACATTTGCTTATGACCGTGTAATGATATTCCAGCTCTCACATTCCGTGTTTCCGCTATAGCGGGGTGTGACACCGAGGTTTCCAGTGTGGGTAGTCGTCCATTGAAATTAGTTTTGGGACCTTGTTTATACTTCCAGTTTCAGCATCATTGATTAACATTTCCGACATTTTAGAATTAGTACTTGCCATAGCGTATTCCATTTTAAAGTGTGAAAATTTTAATTTAAACTGATTCGTGCGGATGAACTGCTTTGACTCGTACGGATGAACTACTTAATACGTACGAATGAGAGTGATTCGTACGAATGAGAGTGATTCGTACGAACGAGACAGATAACCTAAACATTATACGAATGAGTTATTCGCACGGATGAACAAACTGACACGCACGGATGAATGCATATTCGTACGGAGGAAAACCTATTCGTACGGATGAACTAAACGTTAAACTTTTGAAGTAAAAACTTAGATTCGCACGAATGAATCCTAGATCCGCACGGATGAATGCCTATTCGTGAGAACTTTTCAAGAACTTGATCCGTATGCGCCGCTGAAACTTTAGGGTTTTGCTAAAACTCGATCTACAACTCGATTTTCTAAACCAAAACGCTTCCTATCTGCCCAAAACTTAAACAAATCAACCCAGATACGTTTTAAAACAACAAAAACACTTTTTGAACGTAAAATTCCAAAACTTAAGTTTCAATCCAAACGAAAAATCTTAAAGAAAACGCTAGAAGAACGTTGATTTCTACAACCAACGCTTTGATACCACTTTGTTGGGGGTGTGTGATCTTAAGAACTCAACGTTATATCAATAACCTAGCGGAAATAAGCTATCGATTATCTAGCGAATATTTAACCTTCGGAAACGGAATCAAACCAATGATTATTGATAAGATTGGACCTAAGGAAGACTATTCGGATGATTGATTATACTTGATTAACGATTTGGAACAATAAGAAATCCGGCAGCAGTAGTTCAACGCACAAGAAAATCCTAGCAAAACTTACCCGCAATGCAGAAACACGTTGGGTATATATAGGCCCATATATTCATCCGTACGGATGTGATCCCATCCGTACGAATGAACAAGCCATTACTTCCTATCCGTACGAATATGCTCTCGACCGTGCGAATGTAACATTTTAATAAACACTTTGTTTAATTAACTCATTCGTGCGAACAAAACCTTCATACACACGTATGCATCCTCATCCGTGCGAATGTAAACTGAATATTATTTAAACATCACAAAACATATATTTGATTAATTCAGAATAACGTAAACGTTCAAGCATATAATTAATCAAACAATCAATATTAATATTCAAACAATACAAAGACTGATATTAGAATAAACGTTAATTACATATGAATCTAGTAACTAACAAAATGCACCTACAAAACACATGTATTTGGTTTATAACAGTTTGCATGTCGAATCTAACCGTGAAACAAGCTAAAAATCGAAAAATGAAACAAAATCTAGTTACTGGCCCAAGGATTTGGCCGGCGACTGAAGGCTCTCAGCCAACGGCTAAAGTCCAGCCGGCGGCTGAGTGTCTCCAGCCGCCGCCTGAATGCTGTTGTTCACCATATTCGTCGTTTTAAAAGCTCTAAACATAAAAATAAGCTAAACCAAGTTATCACAGAATATATATATCTTGAAAAGCTACTGTTTCTGACATATAAAATGTTTGGAAAAGCTTTTGGAATTGAAACATGTGTATTATCGTTCGTATTAGTATTATTGTGTATCTTAAAGCAGGAAAGTGTTTTGAAAATGGCCTTAAATTTTATAGCGCGGAAGCGCTGCCCAAATTTCACCGTAAATTATACCCTAAATTCAGTAACTTAATAATTTCGAGACTTATACACTTTGACTTTGAACATGGGCACTTTTGGACTTAATTTGTACATATCGGACCCTAAACCGTACACGAACACACTTAATCATATAATCTCTCCGTAATAATCTTTTTGGGACAGAATCTAAGTATAAGAAATTGGGAATTTAAAAATGTTAAATTAGAACTTAACATAACTCAAATTATACTAATAAAACTTGTACAACATTCCGGTGTTTTAGGTCGTTTGTGATTCCCGACGCGTTCCGCTTCGTTCGTGCTAGTTCATATCTCCTTTCTTCGCAAACAGTGAGTTACAACCCCACTTGGTTTACCTTGTACTTTTAAACAATTATTTGGGGGAAACATAAGATGTATGTTAAATGTAACTTGTCGAAACTAATTGAAACTTGGTACTTTGAAACTATGTATTTTATTGAAACTCTTTGGAAACTTTGTAATTGTACTTGAATTTAACTTATGAATTGCTTGGTTGATTTAAACTTTGAACTATATTTTATTTTACTGAAATGACTTGAATCGTTTAAATTTGCTTATGACCGTGTAACGATATTCCAGCTCTCACATTCCGTGTTTCCGCTATAGCGGGGTGTGACAGACTTGGTATCAAAGCACAGGTTATAGTGAAAACGGTTTTGAGAATTTTCAAAAAAGTTTTTAAAACCAAACTATAACCAAAGCTTTTCGGAAAATCATTATGGGTTCAAAACTTTAGAGAATTAATTTCGCGATTGCATGATTATTTTTAACTACGCATGGCCTGATCACCCCTGCCTAGTTCAAAATGACTTATGCAAGGACGAAATGTAATTACTAATGTTAAACGGTTTTGAGTCGAAAAATTCCCGGTCTTACTATTCCCAACCTCACGTGATCGACCCTTACCTGCATTTACTTACATATTTCCTTTAACATTATCTTGTTCATGTACTTACGAAACTCTTTACGTCGCAGATCCGTCATGTCTCAGTCCTCGCGCTCGCGATCCCCCTCACGATCACAGTCCCGATCCCAGCACCGAGCTGCATCGTCACACGAGCCATCCGAGGGCCATACCGCCTCGGAAAGTCTCCGTCATCAGACCACGGACCCCATGGAGGATACCTCCATGGTTGTGTCCAGCAGCATCGGGTCAAGCCCGAGGTCGGTTTTACCACCTTCACCGGCTCCCGTTGTCGCGCCACCACAGCGTCGTGGACCGCGTGTCGTTATGACGGCACGTAAGCAGGTAGTTCTCCCAGGCCGGCTACCCGATAGGATGGCGGTGCAGCAGGACGGTCCGTCCAGGCCAGCGCCACCCCATCTTCCATTCGGGCACACACCTCCCGAGGTCCCACGCACCTCGATGATGGACCACTACTCGTGGGAGCGACAGCTCGAGCGAGAAGAAATGCAGCGGGCTCGAGACGCTAAAGCAGCAAGGCAAAGGATGCCGCATACCCCACAAATTCCCCCTCCTGCCACTTTCCTGCACCTCCACCGCGAGGTAAGGGGACTTTCAGAGGAGGCCCAACAACAAGGGCTGCTCCTTTGCGATGTCTCCGACGCCGCGCAGAGGTTGTTGGAACAAGCGTTGTGTCACCTTTCTGTGGTTCAGGCCACGGCCCGTACGGTGCAACGCTTGGTAGGAGTCTGTTTGGTCATGGGGACCCTGTTGGCGGTTATTGCCGCCAAGATGTTCTTCGAGAGGCGCCGTTAGTTCCTTTCTTTTATTATGTAATGTAGGCCGAGTTGTAATTTTCCATGTACACAGCTACGAGCCATTTTCATTATTTCCTTATTGTATTGTACTGTACTTCCTTTCTATTTTGAACCTTGTACTCAACTTATTAATGATTAATGAATGAAGTTCCATCTTCTATTATCTACTATTACCTTGTCTTGTGAATCTTGTACTGTGGTTGAATCTTTTCTTGCGTATGAATCCTTGTCATGTGAATCTCTTGAAACTTTGTCGTGCGTGTACAACCTGTTCTATTACATTACTCTTGCGTGATTATTAACTTGTTCCTTGGAATATATTCTTATCATACTCTAAGCGTGCGTTTCTAAACTGAATCTGTTGTCTGTTGTAGAATCATGGCACCTCGTACCAACGCTAGCATCATCGCTGAGCAAGTAGCTGAGCAGTTGAACGCAGCGATGCCCAACATGATCGCCCAGATCACTGCGGGAATCAATGCTAACGTCAACAACCACCATCAACAGCAGCAACAGCAACAGCAGCAGCAACAGAACAACCACCAGCATCAGAACCAACACCCAAACCCACCAGCTTGCACCTACAAGAGTTTCATGGCCTGCAAGCCCAAGGAATTCCATGGCACAACTGGTGCCGTAGGCCTGGTATCATGGTTTGAGAGCATCGAGTCGGTGTTGCACATCAGTGGATGTGCCGAAGCTATGAAAGTGCAGTACCCCTCCTGCGTATTGCACGGTAAAGCGCTGACTTGGTGGAACAATGTGGTCCGCAATAGGGGACGTGAGACCGCCTATGCTCTCACCTGGGAACAATTCAAGACCCTCTTGATAGAGGAGTACTGCCCCAAATGGGAAATCAAAAAGCTCGAAGCCGAGCTCTGGGATCACGAGATGGTCGGAAACGACATCGAAGGGTACACCGCCCGATTCCATGAGCTGGCCCGACTGGTCCCAAGGCTAGTGACTCCTGAAGAGAACAAGATCGACCTTTACATCTCAGGTCTTGTTCCTGAAATCAGAGGAATGGTTATCACCAAGGAACCCCAGACCCTAAAGAGTGCCATCATCCTAGCCCACCGCCTCACGAGCAACCTACTCACCACTCCCGCCGCTTCCAAGAAGGAGTCGGGTGAGAAAAGGAAATCTGACCAAAACCACAGGCGGAGTGATAGGAACAAGAAAAAGAAGATCACCCGCAACCTGGCCATAACAGTTGTAGCACCGCCACCGCCACCACCTCCAACTGGAAATCGATACACGGGGACGAACCCCAAGTGAAATAAGTGCAATTTCCACCACCACGGTAACTGTCCCGTGTGTTTGAGGTGCCAGAAGGAAGGGCATTTTGCTAAGTATTGCCCGGAAAAGTTGGCAGCTCCAGGTCAGAAGTCGGTGTGCTTCGAGTGCGGAAGTGACCAGCACCTCCGGAATGCCTGCTCAAGACTCCGAAACGCCCAACCAAACCAAGGCGGGCGAGGTCGAGGACGCGCATTCGCACTCACAGCTGAAGAATCCCGACAGGACCCGAATGCGATGAATGGTACGTTTCCTGTTAATAACCATTATGCATCCGTTTTGTTCGATTCTGGTGCCGAAAGAAGCTTTGTATCCTTAGAATTTAGACCCCTTATTAACTTAGGATCTAAGATTCTTAAGGATAGCTTCACCATAGAATACGCTAACGGTCAGGAGTTCGAAGCTAAGGATATAATCGTAGGATGTTCCATATGCATGTCCGATAAAACCTTCCCTATTGATTTAATTCCAATTTATCTGAAAAGCTTTGATGTTATCGTCGGAATGGACTGGCTCTCTCGTTTCCGAGCCGAAATTGTCTGTTTTGACAAACTCATCCGCATCCCTCTTTCTGTCACTGAAACCTTAGTTGTTCAAGGAGACAAACCCGGACGATCATTCCGTCTCGTGTCGTCCATAAAAATGCGAAAGTACCTCGAGAAGGACTGTGACGCGTTTCTTGCTCACGTTGTTGAACGTAAACCCAAGGAGATCCGTATTCAAGATATTCCAGTAGTCAAGGATCACCCTGAAGTCTTTCCCGAAGATTTGCCTGGGCTACCTACGCATCGACAAGTGGAATTCCGGATAGACCTCGTTCCTGGTGCAGCCCCGGTCGCTAGGACACCGTACAGTCTAGCCCCACCGGAGATGCAAGAGCTGTCCAAACAGCTTCAGGAACTTTTGGATCATGGTCTTATTCGTCCTAGCTCGTCCCCCTGGGGAGCCCCTATACTCTTCGTTAAAAAGAAAGACGGATCCTTTCGTATGTGCATCGACTACCGCGAACTAAACAAGCTGACTGTCAAGAACCGATACCCACTCCCGAGGATCGATGACCTTTTCGACCAGTTGCAGGGTGCAACTTATTTCTCGAAAATCGACCTCCGTTCGAGCTATCATCAGGTTCGTGTCAGTGAGACCGACATTCCAAAGACCGCTTTTCGTACCCGTTACGGTCATTACGAATTCCTCGTCATGTCATTCAGTCTAACCAACGCACCAGCAGTGTTCATGGACTTGATGAACAGGGTGTGTAGACCTTACTTGGACAAATTCGTGATCGTATTCATTGATGACATTCTTATCTACTCGAGAAACAAGGAGGATCACGCGAAACACCTGAAGCTCATTCTGGAACTCCTCCGAGATCAGAAACTATACGACAAATTCTCTAAGTGTGAATTCTGGCTTCGGGAAGTACATTTCCTTGGTCATGTAATTAACCAAGAAGGGATCCATGTAGATCCGGCTAAGATAGAAGCGATCGAGAAATGGCAAGCCCCGACGACTCCTACGGAAATTCGTCAATTCCTAGGGTTAGCCGGCTATTATCGAAGGTTCATCGAAAATTTCTCGAAGATCGCTAAGCCACTCACCGAGCTCACTCAGAAGGATAAGGATTTTGTTTGGGGTACGAAGCAAGAAGAGTCCTTCCAGAAACTTAAGCACCAGCTTTGCCACACACCGATTTTGTATCTACCAAAGGGTACGGATAACTTCGTAGTATTCTGCGATGCATCCCATCAAGGACTTGGATGTGTCCTTATGCAGAAGGATAAAGTAATCGCCTACGCTTCGAGGCAACTCAAGGTTCACGAACAGAACTACACCACTCACGACCTAGAGCTGGGAGCAGTCGTTTTTGCATTAGAGCTGGGAGCAGTCGTTTTTGCATTAAATATAGTTTATATATACGTATAGATCTGTATATGTATATGTGTATATGTAAAATGGAGATAAAATTGTAGAAAGAAAAACCTGGTTGGCTGCTGCTGGTTGATGATGAAGAGAGATTAGGGTTTTTTTCTTCTTTTGCGTAGGAGAAAACAAGAAAAAGGATGACGGTTGAAGCAGGAGAGATTTATTAGGTTAAGTAATATAAAACTAATATTGCTTAATAGTAATTTCCCAAAATACCCCTAAAGCCTATTATCAATTAGCATCACTTTTAAATGTATTTACGAAACTGCCATATAGCTTTTTAACCATAGATCAATAAATCAAGGGTTTAGATTTAGTTCTCGCAAAAATTTGAGTTCTCGCATGAACCATTCACTATATATATATATATATATATGTATGTATTCTCATATTCTGATCTTGTGGTGTTGTGGTTTTGTGATGGTAATCCTTGTGTTAAGTCCCAACAGCCCCTTTGTTTTCATTCATGGCTTGATCAATCATACTCGTGGCTAGGAAATCAAGATTCAATCTGTGCAAAGCATTTGCATTCGAAGAATCTTTAAGCTATCATGATCTTTCATTTGATTATCTTAACCGTGTTTGTTTGGGGATTATAATATGTTTTGGGATCATCCTTAAACTGAAATTAACACCACCTAAGTTGTATCTTCAGGTTCGTAAGCATAGATATCATGAAAACACGAATACAATAATCTACTTTCGTGTTAATATTGAAAACTTGTTGAACTAGTTTTGACCCGTCTGTTTTGAGTTATAACTCTGAGGTGTTTGTGAACTAGAGTCTGTGATCTAAACGAATATTATAGGCCTTGGAATCTATTTTTAAAAAACGTAAGTCTCGTTGTCTAATTCTTTGTAGAATTTTTTAAAAGTTTAAATTACTAACAGAGGTTCTAAACTGAGTTTTTGGAACACTTTACCACGCTTTGATAATTGGACTTGTGTAACCACTTAGACAATATTAAACATATTTTGAATGGATTAATATTGGATTATAACAGGTCTACACGTCTTAGAAATGGTTA
This sequence comes from Senecio squalidus, assembly GCA_910822075.1. NCBI lineage: Eukaryota > Viridiplantae > Streptophyta > Magnoliopsida > Asterales > Asteraceae > Senecio > Senecio squalidus. The sequence continues at coordinate 17,234,520 of CAJVGC010000592.1, forward strand.
ACTTGTTTACATTTAAAGTTTACAACTTTGAAATGTTTTATAACTCGAATTACATAAACATATGATTTTGGACAATTTACATGATCAGTTTTGTTTCTATGATAAATTTTTCATAACAAACTCAATTGGATCAAACTATTAGTCTAAAACGTAGCCCTCCGAGTTTAGTTTTCAGATATATAAAATTCATCGTCTAACTCTTCCTAAAACTCTAGATATTTCAGTTTGAACGGTCATAGGTACTCGCTGAAAATGTTGTCGTTTTATATAAAACTTAAACACGATAATTAACCGAGTCCGTAACACATTAATCTTATTCTTACGATTTATTACTACCTTTTAATCTAGGGGAGCTCTAGGTCTAGTCGGGACATTGCTTGTGACCTACCTACTTGTATACATACACACATATTCAAAGTACTGGTGTAGTGTCGCTTATTGCTCGATAAGATGAGTTCATTGCCCCTATTTTACTATTATTTACGTTTTACAAATCGGGGGAAAGTAAAGCTCAACCAAAAACAACTTTAGAGAAAAATGGATTTACGATAAACAGATTTCACTTCCATACTTACTAAATATGGAAACCTTACTATTTTGGGAAACTTACCATATATATATATATATATATATATATATATATATATATATATATATATATATATATATATATATATATATATATATATATATATATATATATATATATATATGTATATATATTTCTACTTATGGAAACTTACTATTTTTAGAAATCATGAAATGTGTAACAAAACTAATGCATATTTTTAAAACTTTACAAGACATTTGGTTGTGAGAGTTGTTCACCAGTATACCTTTCCTAGCGGTGAAAACTCTGGTCATTATACATTTTCCTATTGACACATCAATTCACCTTTCCTTACTGATGTTTGCACCCTCATTAGTATACCTTTCCTACTAATGAGGTGTACTTACGGTAGCGTGACTATTGCGGATGAGACATATCAGTATACCTTTCCTACTGATACTTGCACGCTCATTAATATACGTTTCCTACTAATGAGGTGTACTTACGGTAGCGTAGCTACTGCCTACTAGTGATACATGCTTACGTTGTGTGATTGTGGATTATGATTTTCTGACTACTTACATGCATTAATTACACATCCTTAAGATATGTTTTCTTACTTATACACATACTCAGTGAACTCGCTCAACTTTATGTTAACTTTTGAGCTTTATATTCAGTTAACGAGCAGACATAGGACTTGGCTTTAGGAGTCGGACTCTAGCAGACTTTCAGGATTTGCATTTTCATTATAGGCATTATCTTATTACTATACTTTTTATTTTGGGATTATATTTCGGGCTTGCATGCCTAAGTATTTGATACATTACGATGGTTGTTTGTTGAACATATTGCTTGTAGTGTTTGACGGATTCGTGTACCAAGGATTTTACCTTGAGTATGGCGACGTCATAACAATACATTATTTCTTTTATCATATAGAATATGTCTTTATTTACTATTGTGTTATGACGAGCGCCAATCGACCATACCTTGTGTTTCCGCCATTGGCGGGGTGTGACAAAATCCAAAAACACTTCTCAAAATATCTTTCTTCATGATGTAAAATTTGATGGTGAAAATCAAAACGGTAATTGCAATTATGCCCCTAATAACAAATACAAATATAATGTTATGAATATTCTATTCCTAACAAGAAATATTCATTCAAAGCCAAATTGGCGGGAGAAACGGTTACATCAAGGTTTTCACTCTCGCTATTTATAGGCTATCACTAACACTAACTATTACATTAGGCTGGACCAGGTACGAAGAATGAATCTATATCTGTGCACGGAAATATCCCTTATATTCATTTTAGAATACTTTGGGTGCACAAAATACATAAGGCCTTCATTAAACTTTAACTATGGTGAACTTCAGTTAAGTCTGGTGAACTAATTTGTTCACCCGAGTTAAAGTCTTTTAACAGAGACTTTCTAACTTTTAGTTCGGGCGATGAACAATATTCACCCGAACTATTCACTTAGACAAAATCACAAAACTTGATGTAAATTTGAAGTATCAACCATTACTAAAATCATGCTTCAACAAATGTAGATTAAAATTATTGGTGGTTGAATTTTTGCCTTGGAACACGAGATAAAAAAACACAAAATATTGAATTAAAAAAAATATACTTGAGATATAAACCTTTGATTCTTTAACATGATGTTTCATGATTTTCATCCTTGATCGAGCACTATCAAAAAATATAAAAAAAAACACACCTAAAATAATCACATAAATCTTTACTCATAATTACTACAAAAGTTTAAATGCTAATTATAAAAGTTCAAATCTATATATTGATCTAAAGAAAAGTTATTATAGTGAACTCTTATTAAACTTTGAAACTCAAATGAAACAAAAAATTAAGTAGTTGTACAAACTATGTCTATAAACTCATAAAAAGAATAAAAAGAAATCGAAACTAAAAAGCAAAACAAAGAGGAATAGAGGACTATCTTAGAGATTATATACTTACACTTTTCTTGCATTCTTCCTCATTGATGTGTCGAGAAAGTATATTTAAAAGCAAAAAACAAGACAAGTTAGTATAATTTATCTTGAAATAATATCAATAAAATAATAAATAAATAAAAAGTGAGAAAGAGAGCAGAGGAGAGAGTGATGCAAGATACAGACATGAAGGTTAAATTCTAGAAATATGGAGGAGATAAAATATGAATGATTAAGTAAGAGTTATGTAAGCCAAAAAAAATATGAGACGAAAGTTGTAAAAAAGTAAAAATTGAAGTAAAAGTAATAGTTATCTTTTATTTGTTGCTGATGTGGCATTTTAAGAAAATCTTAGTTATTTGAGTCTTCTTCTTATATGGTCTAAAAATATGGTGATGTTCAAATATATTTTTAAGACTCCGCGTAATTTTAAACTGTCCGCGAGGTCTAATCTAATCTCTTTTATCTAATAAATGGGACTTAACGTTGACGTCATAAATCTGATGTGGCGACTTTTAAGCATCTCCACCTAGGATCGTTTATAGAGATGGTGATGTCATAATTTCTACTATAAAACACTCTTTTTAATAGCTTATTCATGTAATTACATTATTGGTTGCATGATATTGGTAAAAGGAAAAACCAGTTTTTCTTGACACACCATCTTCTTGAGTACGCTTCATTAAAATTTGAATCTAATTCATTTTTCAAAATATTCCACTTCTTCTCCACCAAACTCTCCTTCATCTTCAAACCCAAACTTTTGTTGTGCTCTTTTTTTTCTTTCTGATAATCATCATATTGGTGTACGTTTTTTTCTTTTGCTTAATATTTTTCCCATGTAAGATTCTGCGGCTACATTATTGCGTTATAGCTCGACGTTGCGATTGATACTTGATATAAGTCTAAGATTTGGTTTCATAAAGTTTGTTTTCAATTGGATCACCTTTGATGGTTAATAACCTCTTGTGCTTTTCGTCATCTACTTTTAAAACAAGTATCAGGCAAAGAAAAATCAAGATTGAGATATGGAGATAAGGTAGTTTTACACAATTTTTGTTAGTTACTCATTTTTGGGATGAACAATATTAATCTCTACTGACTTTTTCTTTTGTCTTTGTTTTTCATGACACCCTATCTCTTGCGACATCAGTTTCATTTCATTTATTCTTTTACAAATTAAATCTTGTTGGGTTGTTGCAAAAGTAAGACAATTAATGTGAATGCTTTGGATTTAGTTTGTTTCTTTCCATCTTGGTTAATGAGTCTCAAGCTCTCTAATATGATAAAGCTAATGTGGTAACAGAGCGAATGTCATTGCACTATTTATTCTTATGTCATATATTATTTATGCTTATGGTTATAATTTCACTACTTTTAACTTTAACTTGATTACAAGTGCAGTGGGTTAATGAATGATGAAAAAGAATGCTATGTGAGTTTGTTGCCCCTATTGTGAGAGAAATTGAAACCAAATTATTTGTTTAGAGCAAAAGATTAAACAAAAGTTGAAATGAAATTCCAAAATGTTAAAGCATTGTTCTGAGTACTATTAAAGCCATTTGGGATTGAATTTGGGTTGTGTTTGTTTATGACTTAGGTGTGAACCCCGTGCATGAGCGCCTGGAGATATTAACGCGAGCATAAATTTTCAGAATGTACATCTTATGATACAAGGCCGATAGAAGACGAACCTTCTATCGAGAGGTTTGTTCATTAGACACGCATCATTGCTTATGCAATGACTACTAATCATGAAAAACTTAATAAAGTATATATGGGCACAAAGGAAATAATGTACTTGAAGTAAGGGGAGTAACGTGGTAGCTTTTGAGTACTTATGTATATAATTGATGCAACTACTTTATATTGAAAGTTTTTAAATACACCATCTCTCAAGCTTGATTTAAATGATCAAACATTTCAATTACTATTTCATGTTTTATTTTGAAGCTATATTAGATGGCCTTTTTTACCTTTTCATATTCTTTTTGTTATATGACTTTCAATTCAATATTTTATGGAAGTGTTTTTTACTCATAAAATGAAAAGCTCATTTTCTATTGAATTTTATGTTTGAATTATTGACAAAGATATAATACATTTAAAGTTAACTTCTTATAAATTTTTTTGATATGATATTCAATTCAATATTTATATTATTTTACTATTTATCTTAAACCATAATTATCAATCTATCTAGATCAATCAAGTATTCTAACATTTTAAAAAGATTATATGAATTATTTATTTCTCGATCCATTTTAACATAATATTTTTTTAAATATGGTATATCATACGGGTAATAAAAGAAAAAAAAAGAAGAAAAAGAAATAGGATAGAGAAATTGAAGTCCATTATATATGGGATGGAGACGATATAGCAGTTAGTAAGAGGAAGATCTAATAGAAATAGAAATAGAAAAGTATGAGATAGTAATAAGAATGGTGTTCAAAGGTAGATTCTTCTCTTCAAAGAAATCATCATCATCAGGAGCAGGAGGTACTTCAAGTCCTGAAGGATCTAATAGTCCTCGATCCAATTCAAATTCACCAATCAGATCCTCCTCCGATAATAACAATAAGAAGAATAAGAATCTTCATCATCCACCTGTAGCTCGTCAAACTCTACTCAAAGATGCTGTTGCCTCTACTTCAAACCTAAAACATTCTTCTACTAAATCGGTTTCCCCTATTTTAGCATCTTCACTTGGTTTGAATCGGATCAAGACCAGATCAGGACCGCTTCCTCAAGAAAGCTTTTTAGCATTTAATAGAGATACTAATAATCTTAATGTTAATACTAGTAAAGTATCTTCGATTGGGGCTAGTAATCTTTCTAAACCCAAAACCGCCTCACCTAGTGGTGGTGGTGAGGGGAGTAGCTTGAAGCAAATGAGTTTTGCTTCGGATAATGCTGTTGATCGTTGGGCTGACAATGTAACCGCTCCCCCAAGAGTAGAAAATACACCAAATGGAGGAGCCGAAGCACCACCACTAGCTGGTACTTTTCCAATATCGATACATTTTGCTTTTTATTTATGGAACTTTTCTAAACATATAAAATACTTTTTGTTCACTTGCTGAATTGAATCAGTGGAACTATTTAGATTATCTCAACCTCAGCTATAGTTATTCCTAATTAGTATACCCCAAGTATCAGCTATGTTAGCAAGCAGTTACCTCTTTCAAAAGATACTTTCTGACTTGTTTTATTAGACGTTGAGAATCTTGCATGCTTTTATAATGACCTGACATCCATTTGGAGGCATCACCGGCTTTGGTTTGGGTGCCATATGGGGATCTTGAGGATCCGTTATTATTCAATCAACTTGCATTTGGTTTCGTTGGATGTCTGACCTTAACGTAGGGAGGAAATGCACGATGATTTGAAGTGCTAGACGAACTTCAAAAGAATTATTCATGGGGGTTTATGCATTCCGGCAATTAGATTGATGAAACTGCCCTCTAAGTTCCAAATTGGTTTCATTATGAAGCATTATCCATTTGTTTTCTTTATCATATGGAAGCTCATCTCCCTAATTAGAGGCCGTTCTCATGCTTATCAGATTGATTATTAGGACTTTCTTGTTTGACCAGTTGGCCTTTGTTTGGTTCTTTATATTGTTTTTAATAACTTTCTCGAGGGGTTTATGCATTCCGGCAATTAGGCTTGATGATTCTTAGACCCTGGTGCATATGGTTTATATAATTTCCTAGTGAATATTGTCTAATAATATAAAGTATAACCATTTAGATGATGCAACTATATGAAGCATATGATTTTAAGACGAAATTATGTTGACACAAGAGAAATCTCCATGCTCCGTTGTTCAGAAATATCAATTTTTAACTTCTCATTTTTTAATTTTATGCCTGTTTAAGTTCAGAATAGCAAAGTTAGTCGACTTATGTTGGGATATAACTATGCCCTAGTGTTTTGAATCAAAAGGACAAAAAATCAGTATCTGATTTCGATTTTGGGGAGTATATTCTCTGAATTAGGTTGAGTTATATATGGTAATTGCATTAGTATGGTATATTGGGTAAACCCTATTAACACATTACAGATACCCCAATCTATAGTGCTCAACTGCCTAGTGGGGATTGAACTCAATCGATAGTTAAGCTCATGACGGAAGAATCTCCACCAAATAACCAGAGTTTAAATGAATTCCGAAGAACCTTATGGAAGTAAGGGGAAAATGCCATGCAAGGGACGTAGAGGGTGTTGATTGTGTTTTGAAAGTGACTTTAAGTCAGTGCGTTTAGAAAACGCAAATAATTTTTTAATAAGTTTGGCAAAAATATTTAAGGACGTGATTATCTGTGTTGTGGAACCTTGAAAACGCAGTTTTGAGGCAGCAATTCCCCACATACTGCTTTAAAAAGCAAATTTGCTTCTATTCAAATCTACCGAAATACCCTTTAAATACTTAAAAACCCTTAAAGCCTTAACCTTGTCATAGCGTTGATCGTAGATGTCACTACACAAAATATATCAAATAAACTGATTTATGGCTGGTGAAGCTGTGATAGTGCAAGGAATATATATAAGTTTGGCCGGCAATGGGTTATAGGGCCTAGGGGAAATAAATTGTTGCTGGAGATATTTGTTTTTTCATTTATTTGCTTTTTTTTAGTTAATGTCCATTATTATACTGATTTATTTGTTTTGTTTATAAATTTTTTTTTTTTCAAAAAACAGAATTTGATTAAAAGAATACTAATTTAATTGTTACATATTTAAATAATAATTTCAATATTTATTAACATTGCAAATTAATATTCACTATAATATACAATGTCCGTTTTAGTCATTTTAAGGGCAAAGTCTATAAATTATCCGATTTGTCAGACTTAAAAAAATGATTATTTAATTATTGCGTTATTAGACGGTATAATTAAATCCAGCTCTATCTTTATGCGACACATCTTGTTTCAGCTGATTATCCGATTCTGATTATTTAAATGGCATAATCTATTTTCAAAATGTAAACCCAAACCCGTCCTTAAGAGGCAGTACAGAAGCCTTGTAAGAGCCATGTGTATCTCTCTAATAACCACAACTTAGCCTGACCTTGCTAGCTGAGACACTTCGTGTTTGTTTGGAATTCAAACAAACCATCAACGCTAACCCCCAAAAAAACCAGTTTCCATAAGCAGTATAGAGGAAGAATGAAGGGGATATTTTCTCGAAGTAATTCTATCTGTTTTTGTAATTACTCCTTTCAGGCACTTGAGCTTGCTTGAATACCCGTTTAGAGTGAAGGGCGATATTGCACTTTTAGTGTCTAGTTAATAGTTAATGTTCATTATTATAGGATAAATTAGAGACTAGTGGGTTGTAGGCCCAATGTGAAATGTAAAATCAGTTTAGTGTGCTGAAATGTTGATACATATGGCCTTACAATGATTACTGGAAGCTTGATTATTCAGTCTTAAAATATAGAAAACAGTAGCCAAGAATATATTATTCAGATACGGCCAAAGCTCATTGCTGTAGTACATCCACAAGATTTGTAACTTTTATTAGTTTAGAGAACAAAGTGATTTGAGATTCTATCCATATATTAATATTTTGGGTTGCACAATTACCTTGATAGGGCGTCTGAAGTCAAGGGGATACTCTGGAAACTTGAGGAGTTCAGAACTTTGTACAGCGGAGATGAAGGTAATTTTTTTATTATCTCTAACCAGGCAGTTGAATGTATTTATGTTGTTTGCTTTAGCAGGTTTTAATTCTTCATTGGGTGTAACTGAAACATTAACTTCCGTTTTACAGACATCATATGATTGTGAGAACCCTAAGGAATCCGAATCACCCCGGTTTCAAGCTATACTTCGTGTCACAAGTGCTCCTAGAAAGAGATATCCTGCAGACATCAAAAGTTTCTCTCATGAGTTGAACTCGAAAGGCGTGCGCCCTTTCCCACTTTGGAAGCCTCGTGGTTTAAATAACGTAGAGGTACACATTTTTTTCTATTATTACATGAGGCATAATGGGCTGTATCGGGTATGGGTAACTGGTTAAATGGGTACTTATTTGGTTCACACCAAAACAGGCTGGACCAAGCACCAAAACACATCTTTGTCCAAGCAATATCTTTTTTCTATAAATATTTTGTGTGTCCAATATATGATATAAAGTATTATATGATTTGGAGAACTTCTATGATTTCATTTAAATTATAAAATTGCAAGTTAAATGATTTTGGAGGTTTTATTATTAAATAACTCATTTTCAGTTTCTTTCGACTCATTTGACCAATTTTCTTCTGGGATTTGATAACCACAGTGTTAAGAGGTTGTTACGTGCATTACAATTTATACGTAACCATCTGAAAGTTATTTATCTTTAAATTACAAGTTTGCATGTAATCACTTCTTAACCACTACCCTAATGGCTGTGGTTACCAAAACCCTTTTCTTTTTAGCTAATCGTTTTGTATATGTTTAACAAAAGTTCTAAGTTTCTAACAAATTGGCCCATGAATAAATAAATGGTAGTGTAATTTATTTATGAGAAATGTTACAGTTACAAATAAGTACAAACACTTTCTTACAAACATATCTTTCATGTGAGGTGGACCACTTATATTTTTTTTCTCTATTTATTGTATCGTGACACATGTGTTTGTAAACTTGTTAATGTAATATGTTTTTAAGTTTAGCATTTCTTATTTCCGGGCAGGAGGTTTTGTCAATGATCCGGGGTAAATTTGACAAAGCAAAAGAAGAAGTAGATGCTGATCTTCATATATTTGCGGGAGATTTGCTTGGTATTCTGGAGAAGAATGCAGAAGGTAAAAGTCAACCACAATGGCAGGAAAATTTGGAGGATTTGCTGGTATTGGCTCAGAGGTGTGCAATGACATCACCCGGAGAGTTTTGGTTACAGTGTGAAGGCATTGTTCAAGAACTAGACGATAAACGGCAGGAGCTTCCTATGGGTATCTTAAAGCAACTACATACACGTATGCTATTTATACTCACCAGATGTACACGACTGCTACAGTTCCACAAAGAGAGCGGGTTAGCTGAAGACGAACTCGTTCTTCACCTTCGACAATCACTACATTCTGCAGATAAACATATACCTAGTGCTTCCAAAGCTTCTAGAGGACCATCATCAACAAGGAAATTCTTCAGTGAGGAACAACACGGGTTACATAACTCAGATTTGAAGAAAGAAAAAACTATTAAACCTGCAAATATATTAACTCCGCCTCCTTTGGAAACAACAAAAAATTTAGACTCGCCATTGGGAAGAGATCGAATGGCATCTTGGAAGAAATTCCCGTCTCCCGGAGGAAAAAGCCCAATAGAAGAAACTCCGGTGAAAGAGCCTAGTGAAAATAAGCTCAAGGAAGCTCGTGAAGTGGATATGACTATTATAAAGCCTCCTGAACTGACAAAAGATTTACATGCACAATCTAGCACTCCGTTTAAGCATCAACATCGGGTTTCTTGGGGCTGGGGGGACCAGCCGAATATTGCTGATGAAAGTTCGATAATTTGTCGGATATGTGAGGAGGAGGTTCCAACATTACATGTGGAAGATCATTCTAGAATTTGTGCAATTGCTGATCGTTGTGATCAAACGGGTTTCCGTGTAGATGAACGGCTTGTGAGAGTTGCTGAAACCCTGGAGAAGTTAATGGAATCCATTTCACAAAAGGATTTTCCAGATGGTGCTAAAGTATCAAATTCAAGTGTCACTGAAGAGTGTGATATTTTGTCACCTAAGCTTAGTGATTTGTCGCGAAGAGGTTCAGAGGATATGCTTGACTGTTTACCAGAAGCTGATAATTCTGTTTCAATGGAGGATCTTAAAGGTATACCATCAATGTCTTGTAGGACTCGTTTTGGTCCGAAGTCTGATCAAGGAATGACCACGTCATCTGCTGGTAGTATGACTCCTAGGTCACCATTGATGACTCCTAGGTCTAGCCAGATAGACTTGCTGTTGGCTGGAAAGGGTACTTATTCGGAACAGGATGACCTTCCCCAGGTATTCTAAACGTTATCCAATATATAGCTGGCAGTTTTGACCCATTTACCTATGGTGTGGTTGAGTCAGGCTATGATTCATCACTGTACAGGTCAAATGGGTGAATTATTAAAAGTCGCCCAAATTAAATTTTAATGCAAAACTCCTCGTAAATAGTTATTATTGAAACAGTATTACTTTTATAATCATGTTCGACACACTTACTATTTATAATATGTTTAAACTTTTGGAACGAATGTTTTGGGTCAGCTCATCTCTTTCTAAAATTACCCCTTTGGCCTTTACGAAACCTGCCGTCTTCATAGTTCACCTATTGTACCACATTTACAGTATATTATTATTTATCTACTTACTTGCAATACACATCTTGGTGAGGTTCAGTGATGCATTAGCATACATGTATCTTTTATTTTTAAAGGTTTTAATTCTGTCAATCCGTTTTCGGTACAATGTTAACCTACTCATTTTTAAGGCTGTTTGGATGTGCGTTTTAAAATTAATGTGCCAATCAAAGATAGAGTTAGGTAATTAGCTGCACGAAGTAAATCGGTAATTAATGTTTGGGATAGCTAGTCAATTTACTAATTTACATTCACTGTAAATCAAATCAAAATCAGAATCAAAATCAGATATGCCAAATACGCAAAAATGTGATTGTGTGTGGATGAGTTTCTTCCCTGGTGTTATTTCGTTCATGTACAACTTACTTTAGCTGCTGTTGCTTATATGTGCTTTTGATGTGCCAAGCCGTAAAGGATATCTGTGTGCTTTCTTTTGCTGATGAGCAACTGATATTTCCATGCTGGAACTTTCGTTAAATGTTTTGTAGATAACTGAACTGGCTGATATTGCTCGATGTGCTGGAAATACACCCTTAGATGATGACCGTTCTTTGTCATATTTGTTGACTTGCCTTGATGACCTGAGGGTTGTCATTGACCGTCGAAAATTCGATGCTCTCACCGTTGAGACATTTGGAGCACGGATAGAGAAGCTTATTCGGTGAGTTCCTTGCCACTGCATTGATTGGAGCAAATTTACATAGAATTAAAGGTGGCAAATGGGTAATTTTTTGGTGTGGGTCTTGTTGGTTTGACCCAAAACACATTTATCGATTTTATTTATTAATTTTTGAATAAATATGTAGTATGTCAGTTCCGAATACAAAATTCTGTTCTTTTTATAATAATATAATATTTTGAATAAAATGATTTAGGAGGTTTTATGCAGTAAAAGTGCTCTTTAGGCAACATACGACCCGTTTACTTTGTACCCGATTTGACTCCTTTATTAGTTAATGGTTTGAAAATCCACCTCTATCTTTATGTAAGCATACATGAACGATAGTCATCTAGCTTTTCTGAAACTCCTGCAAAAGAATTTGGAAGCTATGCTCATGTTTGTTAAATTTTTTTGTTCCTTATTTACCAGACCAATAATCTTGCATCTATATATCGTTCATAACATGAAGCTCTTTATTACCAGGGAGAAGTATTTGCAGCTTTGTGAAATGGTTGACGATGATAAAGTGGACATCACAAGTACTGTTATTGATGAAGATGCTCCATTGGAGGATGATGTTGTACGTAGCCTAAGGACCAGCCCTGTGCATTCAGGGAAGGACCGAACTTCAATAGATGATTTCGAGATTATAAAACCAATTAGTCGTGGAGCATTTGGTCGGGTCTTTTTGGCCAAAAAGAGAACAACAGGGGATCTTTTTGCTATAAAGGTGAGTTAAAATATTGATTTTGCTTCCACGTTTCTCGACTTCTCTACCTGTGCATGATGCATTGAGTCTGTTTTCTTGGCTGTGAGTTGTTCTGGTTTGTTAAAAAGTTGTCATGTCTTGCACATTTGCATGATGCCTCGAGTTTATTGTTTGTTAAAGGTGGCAGAATGGAGTCAGACGGTTTGACTAACTATTAAAATAGGTTCTGGTCAAATGAGTAACTTTTATTGTGAGTCAAAACGTGTTGGGTTAGGTTGGCCCGTTTATGTCCACAAAGTGTAGCTTTTTAAGATATTTAGTGTGTCAAATATGATTACAGAAATTATATTATTTTAAATTTTGAGTAAAATGATTTTGAATATTTTGAGGTTAAAAAAGTAGAGACTTTTGATTTACCCTTTGACATGTTCCTTTTAGCCAACTTTTCTTTAACCTGTTACACATAAAACATAACGCTAATTGACATCTTCGTACCTAAATGGGTAAATAAGTTGCCATCTCTACTGTTTTTGTTTGCTTCATTGCATTTTTTAATCTGTATATCTTTGCAGGTCCTTAAGAAGGCCGACATGATCCGCAAGAATGCTGTTGAAAGTATATTGGCAGAGCGCGATATTTTAATATCAGTCCGCAATCCTTTTGTGGTAATAATGTTTAGCTTCTTTCATATTGCCTTTTCTTTTAAATAACTAGAGATGCTAATCGACAGGTTAGGCTGGTCAGGTAACAGGTTAAAACACTGTTTTGGTGGGTTAACTCAAAATATTTCTTTTCCAGAATAAAATACTTAATAATTAGTGTCTGAAGTATGATTATAGAAGTTTTATTATATCAATATTAATCTAATTTTTTAGGTACTGTGAGTTTGGAGGTTTTATGCAATAAAATAACTTTTTGTGTGACTTTGACTTTTTGGACCCATTAATTAGTAGATGGGTCAATATTGTATCCCCTAGAAATAAGTATATTCTTACTTGAGCATCATTTTTGCCAGGTTCGCTTCTTTTACTCTTTTACTTGTCGTGAAAATTTGTACCTTGTGATGGAATACTTGAATGGCGGTGATCTATATTCATTATTGAGAAATTTAGGCTGCCTGGATGAAGATGTTGCTCGTATATACATTGCAGAAGTGGTATGTTTTTTTGTTGAAGCATGAATGTTGATGATTATGGCAATGTCATAGTATGATATTGTGTGTGATGTCACATCTTGTGCAGGTGCTTGCTTTGGAATATCTCCATTCTCTACGTGTAGTTCACCGTGATCTAAAACCAGATAATTTATTGATTGCACATGATGGGCATATTAAGGTATATATATATATATATAACTTGCTGGGTTTTTTTATTAATTGTTAGGGATAATTGCATAAAAAGGTAACCAAATGTGGTCCGAGTTCTATTTTTGACAACCAACTTATTTAAGCCCAGAAGTAACGTCAAAGTTCCAAAGAATTTTATTACAAATGTGGTCCGGTTTCTATTTTTATTACCTAAGATAACCAATTTACTGGCCCCACATCAGCACTACTTCATAATAAAAATCAACTCGTTTATATGTTACTATCACATTAGCGACCATGTCATCATTTTTGACCTGTTACCTGATCAGATTACATATATCTGAAAAATAACTTCAATTATTTTTTTTCTAACTTCAATGGTATATTTCTTCCCAAAATTTGTTGGTTTCCAAACTTCAATTACACCAAATCTAGTTACGTTTCTATCTAGTAAGGTTTAAACTGTGAACATACAAGCAGAGATGTAGGGATATGCCTCTTTCTTGATATTTAATTCAATTTTCAAAATTACAAAAGTGAGAGCTCCTACCAGATTCTACTATCTATCATATTTGTTGTTGACATATTTCACATTATGAATCACTTTATAAATATTTGGTATGTTGTCATATCTTAATCACTGACCATAACATATCCCTTGTGGTTTGAGCAGTTAACAGATTTTGGGCTTTCAAAGGTTGGTCTGATTGACAGTACAGACGATTTGTCTGGTCCAGCAGTGAGTGGCACATCACTGCTGGGAGATAATGAATCTCAGTCTTTATCTGGGAGTCAGGAAGAAAGACGTAAAAACCGTTCAGCTGTTGGTACACCTGATTATTTGGCACCCGAGATTCTTCTGGGAACTGGACATGGTGTGTTTACAAATTTTATAATACAAATTGCTCTTAAATTCTAATACCCTTTAAAATTTGTCCCACAGCTTTCCAACTTCTGAAACTACACCAATAGTAGAACCAAAAGTTTGTACTGCAGTTTAAACATTTACTAACTACAGACTGTTATCCAATATTTATATAGGTACATCGGCGGATTGGTGGTCTGTTGGTGTAATACTATTTGAGCTGATTGTTGGGATTCCTCCTTTCAATGCAGAGCACCCTCAGGTTATTGCCTTGTTTAAGGTCTTTCATTTATAGTGAACCAAGGTTGCATTGCTGGGCAAGACTCTTTGTGTTTTCATGATAGTGATCATTCATGAGGTTTACATGAGTTGACCTCCTATGGTTGTAATCTAATATTGCTTTTCGTTTTTTGGTTATATCAGATGATATTTGATAACATTCTCAACCGTAACATACCCTGGCCTGCAGTGCCGGAGGAAATGAGCCTCGAAGCCCAGAATCTAATTGATCTGTAAGGATAACTTTTTCTTTCTTCTGAACTATCTTTATATGTACCTTCGACTTCTCTTAAGTCTAACTATTAAATTTCGGAACTGTAGCATTTATGAGACGTTTTATTTTACCATATTTAGCTATGTTTGTTTATCACTTATTAATCCTAAACTACATGTTCTTGTCAAGACCTCATGTCTGATAAAGAGTTCCAAAGTCCTCTATTTTTAACTGTTACTTATCATATTCATTAGAGGTGGAAAAATAGGCAGGTTGGGTACCAAGTTAAAGTGGGTGACTTTTTACTATGGCTTTGATAGACTCGGAACAGTTTTTCCAAAAAAAAAAGATATTTGGATTGTCACTATGATCAAAAAATTTGTCTATTCAATAAAATTTATTTTTTTGAAACAAAAGATTTAGAAGTCTTATGCATTATAAAATACCTAAGGTGCTTTTAACCCTTTTGACCTATTATTTCCTTCTATTTTATTTTACCTATTCGACCCGTTAGAGATAAAACAATAGCTGAATTGACCCGTTCATAAGTAATTCCGTCGAAAGTTGGTTTTTCTGTTTGCGTTTGAATTTTTGATTATGGTCATTTCAAATACCCTTGAAAGTTGCTCTTTAACCCCTATGTTACATGAAAATAAGAGTGATTGACATATTCATGTGTTGCAAATAAGATATGATTTTCTCTTCTATAACTCTTATATGTCACAAACACCGTCATTGCACACATTATTAGGGTTTATTGGAACATAGTATTTATATAATAGGCTCTTCTCTGTTAAAACTGCGTAGCAACTTATGAATTAACTATGTGTAATCACGATGCAGATTATTGACAGAAGATCCTAACCAGAGACTTGGAGCTGGAGGAGCAACTGAGGTTTAGTTTTTGGCTCTTTGTCTTGATTGACTTTGTTAATATACACTTTAATGTGGCAAATAAAAAGATCTTAATAATTTTATGTATGCAGGTGAAACAACACCCATATTTTAGGGATATTAACTGGGATACACTTGCCAGACAGAAGGTGCATTAGACATTCATTTTTTATACATATTTACATACGGCATAAGAAATGGAAATAATTTTTTATACATATTTACATACGGCATAAGAGATGGAAATAACACATCCATGAGTTATGTTTCGATTTGGGTTATGTTATTTTAAATGGGTTGAATGTTAGCCACTTTTTTTTCCTTTTTTTATTTTTTATTTTATTTTTTATTTTATTTTTTATTTTATTTTTTATGTTTTTGTTAGCATACAACCTCCTAAATATTTTTTATATAGTGATAACTAGATTATCATTGTAATAATAATATATTTAAGAAAATAGACGAAAAGTGTGCGGATAAACCTGTCCCATAAGCCCATGCTAAGTGTTACCAATCTCAACCGGACCTGTTTTAACTGTGTATTAATTATTTATGTTGTATCCCTTTTGAACTTATGGGGTAATATTTATCTCAGGCTGCGTTCATTCCTTCATCAGAGAGTGCACAGGATACCAGTTATTTCACGAGCCGGTACACATGGAATAACTCAGAGCAGGTGTATGCAGCAAGCGACACAGAAAATTCTAGCGACGATGGAAGCATGAGTGGTAGCAGTAGTTGTGTAAGCCATCACAATGATGAAGGGGTCAGTAGCTCTACAACTTAATACGCATGATTAATGATATGATTGGATCTTTGAAACTTATATGTTTTTTTCTTCCTTCTGTTTTAAGTTTTGACTTTGTCTTGTGGGCATTTACCAACAGGCTGATGATGAGTTTGGGGGTCTTACTGAAATGGAATCAGGATATGCTGTCAACTACTCTTTTAGCAATTTCTCCTTCAAGGTATTATAGCATTTTCCGACTTGCTTTAATATCTCTTCTCAATACCATGCAGTAAAAAGTCAGTTGTTTATTATTGACTGCCAATATATATATATATATATATATATATATATATATAGCATTTTCCGACTTGCTTTAATATCTCTTCTCAATACCATGCAGTAAAAAGTCAGTTGTTTATTATTGACTGCCAATATATATATATATATATATATATATATATATATATATATATATATATATATAAATATATATATATATATATATATATATATATATATATATATATATATATATATATATATATATATATATATATATAGGAGTAGGATCAAATAAAAAGTGTTAAATTTGTAAAAAGTGTGAGAAGCATTGTGGGAGTGACATGTGACAAGCTTGGAAAAAAAAAAAAAAAATTTAATAAAAGGATATTTAAAAAAATAATATTTTTTTTTGAAAAAAAAAAAAAAATCGTAAAAAAGAAAAATTTTGGAAAAAAAAAAAAATTTGAAATTCTTTTTGATAACGTCATCTGCCACGTCATATGATGCACACACAAAATATGATGCACATTAATGATGCACAAAAAATATGATTCATATAAATGATACACACAAAAAAACTATGATATTCAACTATGATGCACACATAAAATGTTCATCATAGATGTGTATCATAAATGTGCATCATAAATGTGTATCATATTTTTTTTCGTATATAACTTTTTTCGAGCAAAAAGAAAAAGAAAAAAATTCTCGAAAAAAAAATTTCGATTTTTTTTTTTAAATATTTTTTTTATTAAAAATATTACTTTTTTATTAAAAAAAAGAAAAAGAAAAAAAGAAATTCAAGCTTGCCACATGTCACTCCCACAATGCTTCTCACACTTTTTACAAATTTAACACTTTTTACATGAACCCTCCCCTATATATATATATATATATATAGAGTTGGTTTCATTTAAGAACCATGTAAATATTTAGGAACCAATATTCACCAGTGTATATATATGATATTCACCAGTGTATATTTAATATGATATTCACCAGTGTATATACATATAATATTCACCAGTGTATATACATATAATATTCACCAGTGTATATATATATATATACATATGCTTTATATACACTGGTGAATATCATATATATACACTGGTGAATATTGGTTCCTAATGGTTCCTAAATATTTAGTGGTTCCTAAATGAACCCACCTCTATATAGATATATATATATATATCATATCTCATTTAAGTTGGGCCAGCCTCTTTTTGGGTTTCCATACCTTGGGACTTTATGTATATATATATATATATATATATATATATGTGTGTGTGTGTGTGTGTGTGTAGAAACTTAGAATTTTTAGGAAAACTTGTGTCTTCTCTTTCAAAAGAATCATCTTTATATTGTCAACATACAGCCCAATTAGCAGCCTAAAGTACCTCAAAAATGTAGCTTTTAAAGGCCAGTCTAGGAGAAAGAAATGTTTACGAATGATAAATAATCATAATATTTCCTAATTCGATTTGGTGTATAATATCTGATGGAGATCGATTTTCTTTATAAAATTTGATCAATAATATCTTTAGTATCACTGATTTGTTTTGGTGCATAAATTTTTTGCCTTTGACAGTTACCTTATATTCTTATATAATTATATGGTATGGATAGTCTTTAAACGCAATTTGGACCCTTTAGGTAGAGACCAAGTAGCGGTAGGGTGTATTAATAATATGACTTGTCAGTATACTAGTTTAACTATATCGTCGTCATATCCACTGTAACTATATTTCCTAACTTGGTCTTTTCACTTGTTTGCCTCAGAATCTATCACAACTCGCATCAATCAACTATGATTTGCTATCTAAAGGCTTGAAGGTCGATCAACCTACAAATTCTAATGTATAGATCTCTTTTCTAAACACACAAGTGTATTATACTCAAGTGGTTTATCAGCTGCTTCATGCCGGTTGTAGATCCTGTAAATGTATGTATGTATATCTTCTTCGTTTGATACTTTTAGATTTACACCAGTTTAGAAGTGATAAAATGTTAATATTTTTGTTTTTCAGATGTAGAAGTAGCTGAAAGGAAGTACACAGGGATGAATTATCTATTCGTCTGTGTTGTGCTGTGGGGAGGCCGGTTTATGTTACAGTCAGAGTATGAATGACCTGAATGATGGTCATTTACTCGTTTGGAAACATATTTATTCTGTTTGGTGAACCTTGAGGGGTTGAGTCAAGTGCAATAGGTTCAACTTAAATATACATGACTGATGACGAAGGTCAACAAGTTGTTTTCAGTCACGAGCACATGGAGAATGTATGTTGACATTTTTTTTCTTTTCTTTGAGGTGTTCTCCTTGCTGTATTTTCCCTTCTATGAAGATTTCACAGTGAAACTTGTTTTGTTCCCAGCCATTGTTATAACCGCCAAAACTTTCTTGTATATGTTACATTTTTATAATTTAATGTTTCCTGACGATTGTTGAATGAGTTCGACTTTGTTCCTCTCTGCTTCTGTATATGCTTCCACATTGTAGTCAATCGTTCTTACGATATATCAAGTTATCCGATGGGGCTTTATCTGAAATGAAAAGGAGAAAAAAAATACTTTATTTGTGATCTGAAGTTTGAAAGAAGAAAATGTGAAAATTTGTTATTTACTCAGATAATAATTTTGATAGTGTAACATGATATGATATGATCCAATTTCTTTGATAGTCACCCATATAAAGTTGTCAAACCACAAAGTTATTTGAAATTTGCAAAATAAAATCTCTTTCATAAACTCAATCCGAACAAAGTTTATTGTGTACGTATCACATGCCTTACATAAGATACAAGTCGTGTTTTTATTAAAGGTCCTAACGTACGAACATAAACATAATATTATAATATTATATCAATATGGAGGAGATAAATAGAGATATGGCGTTATATTTAGAAAAAAAAAAAGAATGTGGTAGACATTAAAAAAATATGAACGTGTTAGATTAAAAGATATGTAAGTTAACTTGAAGCGTAAAGCTATCAAGGATAAACATCATCATGAAAAAACGTTCGAGGTAGACGAGGCATTAAATAGTAAGAACTTGAGGCACGGTTCTTTTCAAGTAACAGAGAATGATAAGGACATAAAAAAATTCGGAAAAAAAAATTCGTCAAAAATAAATCGAGTAAGTGCTCTATAAATAGATGAAATAATGGTCGTTTTAGTGGTGTAATTTATTCTTTTAATATATTCACGCTTTTTGAGATAATTAATTTTTAAACAAAAATTTATTAAGTGGGTTCTTCAAATAATGAGTTATGATTGTTTCTTTGTCTTTAACAATCTCAATCTTATATTTTTTCCAAAACTATTATTATTGTTATTATTATTATTGTTTTTATTATCTTGCTAAAATCTTTGATATTAAATACGCCTATACGCATAATGTCAAGTGAATAAACAAGAGCTACGTCTTTTTTACATTTGTTTGTGTTAAGTGAATAAGATAAAATGTGATTAAGGTAATTGTAAAAGAATAAGATTTAAATAAATGGTTATTTATTAATTGTTTAATTTTCAACTTTTTTATAATAATTGATTTAACAAGTAGCTTTTTTGACAATTCTTAATTTTTAAATTTTACTAATTCATCATTTTAATTATTTAACTTTAATTTTTTGGCAGTTTTTGTATCCTTAACTTTTAAAACAGTTAATTATGTTTTTAATCTTTCAATTTAATTAGATGACGCAAAACAATTTACGAGTGTTTAAAACATTAAATAAACAATTTACGAGTGTTTAAAACATTAAATTTTTTATGTAAGTTTAGGGATTAAAACTATAAATGGTTTAGAAGTTAATGATAATTTTCTGAATATTTTGACAAATAAAGTTTAAGGAAGTTAAAAGTTAGGACGCCATGAAAGTTGTTCATCTTACAGCTTAACACCATGATAACAGAAATGTGAAGAATCAATCTGTACCTGCTTATGTATCATAATACTCTTTGACATGAAGGATAACAGCCGCCTACCACATGATTCACGATGGAAACGTTCACAGATTTTAAAAAAAATTGTCAGTTTCTCGGTTGATTAACTAACTAGAAGAATATAGTTGTCATCTACTCATCTTAGTCTCCATGGTCAAATTCCAGAACCAAAACACACTTTGTGTTCATGATTAAGTACTGTTTGACCATCATTTAGCTTTTCAAGCAATCAACAGCATTCTCATGATCGGAATTTGGTTCAATCGGGCAGACCACATTTTTAACAACTGCAAAGTAGAGATCGAAGTCAGCTTTTAATTTTGAGCATGATGCCTCAATCCACTTTTCTGCTACATTAGTTGGGAGACTATCAAGGCTGTCCCTTTCACGTTCTTCAATTGCAGGGCGTATTTCATCATACACAGATTCAAGCTTTTCAGCTGCTTCACTTCTTATTTCCTAAACAATAAAAAACAGAATAATAGTATAAGAGGAAAGGTAAACCTCATAAATTTAGCTTTGATAAACATTAGTCAAATGTGACGAAAGTTGCCCAAACAGTACATTAAACCTAAAATCTAAATTATTACTGTGATAATATAGGTCTGTAATCTATTAATTTTTATAAAGCTCAGAAAAATAAAAGATAAGGGTGCTTGCAAGTCGATCCAACAAGACCCAACCTGTTTTAACAAGTACTCAAAACCTAACCATACCGACCCGTAATCCGACCCGCTGACCTATCCATTTTTCTACCTCAAGTATTTAGTTCCCTTCTTAGGAATGAGTCCAAAACTTGACTTCTTCGAACAATTCCTCACAGCAGCAGACTGATTTTTCTTTTTTAATTCTTCTAATCTAAAAGCAAAGACATTTTCCAGGACAACCAAAATATTATGGTGTATACTTCGCCTCTATGTGAAAAAAATATTAAAAATAAGTTCAATGGAGTACAGTAATATAACAATTTTAGTTAAAATGATAAGTGTGATCATACATGTGAAAATGACTGATTCCGCTACCCTGACCTGAAGTGTGGTCTCAGTCAACCACTTCTCATGGTCTGGAGTAGAAGTGGCAATTTCCACACAAATGGGTCAATTTCGATTTAAAATTTATCTCTATCAGGACAAATTAGTATTGGTACGCCATAATATTTAACTAAAAGAACAGGAGCAATGGGTCAAACGGGTCAAAAGTAGTCCGAAATGTATTCAAAAGCATATAACCTCTTAAATAACTTTATTAAAACAAGAATTAGAATAACTTTTATTTTTTCATGAAAAAACAAGGTTTAAATTATTATTGTTATAATATTCTCATATATTTAGCACTGTCATTAATATAAAATTCAAACAATGCTCTGCTGCCTGACCCAAATATTTTGCCTCACCAACTTCTCAGCTTTTAAATCGAGCTAAAACTAACTAAATATAACCTTGAGCTCCTATTCGAAGTTCAAAGGAAGGAAATGGAATGTTCAATCATCAGGGACAAAGTATAAAATAGCAAAGATCAAAATGTATGAATAAACTAAATTATTAAAAGGATTTAGAGGGCACTTGTACCTCGCATTTTATGAGTTGATCTTGTACTTTCTTTGAAGCAAAAAGTTGAGCAACACGTTTTCCATTGAACTGCTTTGTACCAGAAAGCTTTTGCTTTCTGTTAGGAATACGTTTATCTACTCGCTTTGCGGAACCCGTGCCCAACCCGTTTTTAGAATCCCCTAAAGCAATATTATTCCTCAGTCCAGAAACTACCATGGCATGCTCACTACTTTCTGCTTCACTCTTGACTATACCGACTGAACCTGAAAAACTTATCTTGTCTTTATATTCAAAACCATCGTTATGTAACCCAGCATACTCGGTTTTCAGTGTTATTGATGCTTCTTGATTTTTGGAGTCTGTAACCTTGTCCAAAGGTTCATCCTCAGCAGAATCATAAAGGGGGAACTCATCAACAGTATATCTGTCGATGGAAAAGAAACCTCAATCAAAACACGTGGGGAGACGGGTTGGGTAACAGGTTAACATGAGTAATAAAATGTGCGCGTCAGAACGGATAAAGCTAAGCCGCCAACCTTTTTTGCAAAATTTTGAAACCATCCATGTATTAAATATTATAATACTAAGATAAAAAGATATATTTCGAAAATAAAATGATTTTGGATGTTAACCAAGTTGACCCTTAATCAAACAAATACAACCAGAATTGACTCTTTACATATTAATATGTTGAAAGTTCCTCCTCCAATCAATATATATATATCATTTAATGTAAATTAACAATGATAAATGTTTGATCATGTAATAAAGGGAGCACTTTATGACCAGATACATAGTATTTAAGATTTTCTGCAAGTTAAATCCACATCCTAAATAAACTGTGGAAGTTATCATGTAAAACGATAGTCATATTAGAAAATATAGATAGATTGCTAAATCCAAAATTAATCTGTTTTCACTTAATGTGAAATACCGAAACGCACGCACGCTAATATCCACACACACACACACACATTTATACACGTATGCATAATATACTACCTGTCATCACCGTCTTCCCACACATGGTTATGCTCCTGTTAAGAAAACAATGTATTAAATGTTTATACAGGAAATGATATCTATTTTCCTAAAAAGGGAAGACAATGATAGACATAATAAAAACAAATGTAAGAGCTTAACAAGCAAAGATACAAAGGGAGGCAATACTAAAAAGTATGGAGAACATGTGGAGCTCAACTTATTTTTTTTTTTAAATGTAACCCAAAATTAGCGGATGTGCCACAAAATGGTTGATGTGGGGGGTTTCAATTGAGTAAAGATGATATGGAGTAAATGGTCATTATACTTGTTGGCATGTCACATCATCAATTACAAACAATTGGCATACGATTTAACCATCTTCACAACATTGAAAGAAAACTAAAACCTGAGTGGTTACTATTTAGTGACATTTGCCCAATAATATCTCCTTACAACTATTATTTAAATGAAAAAGAGATCAAGTTTTACACTTTATGTTGATCATAAAAAAGAATTGGATTTTTGGAGAACCTTAAAATATCAGTTATCTGATGTGTTTTTCTTCTATGGTGCCAACAAGAGTCTGGAGATGAAATGAAGCACATATTATGTTAATTTTGGAGAGTCACAGTTGTTTTCGCATTATGTCATGTTTTACGGGGGTTCTGACTTTTGATATCTTATATCACCGATTGATATGATCTGGTGGGCAGATTTCACGGAGAAGAGGTTGAGTCGGTGAGAGGATAAGAGCAGAAACACGAATTTTTAATGACGCTGAGGGAAGAAGCTACTTCAGTTCAGGGGTTTAGTAAAAAAAATTTCAAGCTGACCCCCATTGCTTATTGGTAGCTTTTTCAGTGCAATCTGACCCACTTAGAACTATATGCATGGCCCAAATAGACCTATTATATACTATGATAGGTTTTTAAAATCCACAGCTCAATTAAATGGAAAAATAGCATGAGACTGATGCTGAAAAACAATCATATAATCTTAAGTTGCACAAACAATTTCTTATAAAAAAAATGGAAAAACAATGTCATGTTGCGATCCAATCATGACCCTATCACAAAACACAGAAGAGGAAGGGAACAGATAGAAAATCTGTCTGGCAATTCAACTCTAACATTATAATTTCAAGACAATGGTCAACATGAACAGCTCTTAGAAACTTTTGGGTTCATTTCGGTAGTGATATAATTATTATATAACAACATCAAACAGATTAAAAATCCCATGTACAAAAATAAAATAGCATTTGAGATAGGTAGGAGCTAATTTAATGTGATAAGCATGTTCAATATCGCTTAATTATCCTGTTTCTGAAACACTTATATTTCAACCTTTATGGTTGTAAGATGGACAGGTTAGGTAAAGGGTCAAGACGAGTTAGAGTTGAAATAGGTAAGCAATTTAGTTATGTTCAGAACTAGCCGAGCCAGGTTGGGTTGACTATCAAGCACTTTTTCTATCCATAAAAGTATATATTAATATGTTAACTATATGATTACAAAAAAATGTATATATCCCATATATTTATTACAGCAATAATCAAAGTGTTGATAAAACAACTTATAGGAGGCTGTATGCATTCAAAATAGTTTTTGGGCGACTTTCAACCCATTCGACCGATTTAACTCATTTCACCTTTTGTTAAACTTTTTATTTGACCTCATAAACAAACCCAACTCGTCCCATTAATAAGTACATAGCTCAAAGGTGCCACCTCTATTGTTGTCTGTATGGGCTGACTGTCAGATTCCTAAAGCTTCTTATCAAATTCCCGAAGAGCAAAATATAGACATGCATTGAAGCATCTGACATCAAGAAAAGATTTTTACCTGGAAACCCTGAGACTTCGCACCAAGAAATATAGAACAGTTTGGGGCCCCACAGAGACAACGCACGTTAACACCACCATACCATTCAAAATTATAGTCATATGCCAGTTCGCTTCCAACAGAAATATCTTGGGTTGCAAAGATCCCGACCCTTGTTTCCCCTAAAACTGTCCACTTCCTTGTCTCACAATTTGGTTGGCTGCAAGCAACCAGAGAATAGTTAACTTAAAATGGGTAAATTTTTGCATGGGTCGACACGAGTCGCGTTGGGTTGACTCGAAACAGCTTTGCCCAATATTTTTAGTTTTGTTTATAAATAAATAATTTGTCAAATATAACGGAACTTACATAATTTCAAGAATAATCTAATTTGCATGGATCAAAACTGGTCGAGTTGGGTAGACTGACCCGAACAGTTTTGTTCAGAATATCTTAATATTTACAAATAATACTGTCAAATATGATTACAAAAAAATATATTATACAATAATAATCTAAGTTTCTGGATTAAACTTAAGAAGTTTTATGCATTACAATTCTGTTGGGCGACTTTCGACTCATTTGACCCGTTCGACCCAATTGACCGATTCCATTTCAGCTTATACATGTTTGAATTAGCCCGTTAGAACCAGAATCGACCCATTTGTAAGTAAATGGATCGAAATTGCCTCCTCTAATCTATAGCGACAATCTCTTGTTCTAAGCTCTATAAATGTAACTTACCAGGAGTGGTTTATAAATCTACCAAGACTTCCTTTTCTGGTGGCATCAATAAAGTAATTGGCATTAAGAGAAATTATATATGCATCCCGTAAACCTGCGTCCAATTTAAAACATAGTAAGCAGTGAAATACTATGTTGATTGGTTCTTGTTGGAAATCGCAAGATGGCCAGTTTGAGTAACGGGTCAAAACGGATATTCTGTAAAAGTGGGAATGGGTTGACCCAAAACACTTTCTGTCCAAAATATTATGTTTTTTCTATAACTAACTGTTGTCAAATATGATTACACAAGTTATATTTCGATAAGTAATTAACCTAATAATATAAATAAAGGCTTTATACATTAAAGGTATACTTTGGGTGACTTTTAATCCGTGAGACCTGTTTCCTTGATAAGAAAATTAACTTTATTTACTCATATGAGCCGTTAGAGATAAAAACATAACCCACAAGAAATGGGTTGAAATTGCCACCTCTAGTTCTTACCACCCACATATACCTCCCCGATATATTCACAATTTCTACCTTGAGCTTCATAAGTTTGAGATCTTCGCTTTGCTTCGTCTGAAGAAATTATTTCTCCGCAATATTCAATAATGAACTGTCCAGACTAAGCATACCAAATAGAAAAAAGTCAACATGAAAGTTTAATAGTAATTCATTGCTGAGGCAAATTTCAGAATACATCCAATGAAAGTTAAAAGAGCCATCATCTATAAGGATAGCTATGCAAAACCTCTTGTCATTTCAATTAAAGAGAGAAGTACTGTCATGACTATTGACTAGAGGTAACAAAACGAAGGGTTGGGTGGTTGGGAAATGGGTCAAAACGAGTAATTTCGTGTACATGCCAAAACAGCCATGGTTGAGACTGACCATTTTTATCCAAAAAACTTCAACTTTTTATTAGCTAGTATGTTAAACATGATTTCCGAAAATACTATTTCAATAATAATATAATAGTTCAAAAAGTATATGATTTTAGTAGTTGTACGCAATACAAACACAATTTGGGCAACTTTAAACCCATTTTGTTGTTGGCTAAAAATTTGAGTTTACACATTGGTGACAAAATATACCCGAATAGACCCGTTCGTAAGCAAATGGGTCAAACTGGCCCTTAATAGTGAGTTATAGGTGTGAAGCATCTGATGACTTGTATTTAACTGCTATCATAGACATAAACTGTTTACCTTAATATTTTCATCAGCTAAAAGACCCCATCCACGACCCTCGGTCTTGAATAACTTTGTCTGTGCATACTCAGATTTTTGAAACCTCTGAAAACGGTGAAAAGCTACACATTATAACTAAATCAAACAATATAGTTCCTTTTGGCAAGTAGGAACACAGGTACGAGAAATAAATTTGTAAATATTGATAAAGAGCAGTTTTAACAAAGCTACACAAAACATAAAAAACTAAGGGATAAAAAAAATATATTTGCAGAAACATGATTCTATTAATTTACACATGGCAAAGGTTCACTAGCCAAAACAACGTAAGACCAAGATAATGACAGTTACATGTAGTAATAGAGAGCATGTCAATCCTATCATCAAAGAATTTGGAAGGATTGGTGACATTTTAAGATCAACAAATCGTCCTAAAGGACTTGCGTAAGGGACCATATGAAGGTTGGGTGGAAATAATTAAGAAGGGGGGAGGCGGAGTTTCAGTCAGAGACACGCAGGACATTGTTTGTGGTTTACATCTCTCAAAATTCTAATCTTATAATAATTGAAGTGGTCTAAGGTTCTCCCTAAATTGAATTCACAAAATAAATTCAAATTTTAGCAATACTAGGAGTTGCATGGTGGCAATTTGAAAATTGGATAACCTCTCACCAAAGGTGATGGGTCTAAGGTTCAATTCCCACAAAGAGAAATTATCAAAGAGAGAGAGAAAGGAGAACGAGAAATTCCTTCCTCTGTGTTTCCCAATATGCAGCAGAGAAGCGAAAGAATGAGGTTCTAAGTCCACAATTAAAAACAACTGAATAATGAAACTAACTGAACTATTAGTAGACCTTCACACATCAACAGATTACATATAAATATATTGGGAGGAGAAAAAGGGGAGAAAAATATTATATATCAAACAAAACTAATAATGAAAGAAAATGTTTCAAATCGAGTAAAATTGCACTAAATTTTCGAAAAGCTAAATCAATACTGATGATGCGACCTAAGAATTAGCGAAACTGATAGAGGCTTCAAAAATTGAAACATTTACCTGGTTCTTACAATAGGTGCCACAAGGGCAATATCCAAGTGTGCACTCTGTGTTGGTCAATACATTCAATCTCCGCATGCAAGGTCGGTTTTCCCAGAATCAAGTTTACATTCACAGACAGCAATATCATCTTCCTTTTTCTTTATCTGCCTACAAGTAAATACATTATTTTTCATGCTATAATCACCATAACTATTTGTCTTCGTGACTTTTATGTTATATGAAAACCAGTACATATGAGCAAAAAACACATGAATCAAGGATTCATATGATTCATTAAGCATACTAATTTTATCAGAGTAGAGTAACTATGAGCAAAATAAACATACTTCCGGCCTGCATGTTCATTTTGAGTAATAAGTGTGAATGGAGCCACTCCTTCGGGTAACTGAGCATAAAACAAAATCAGTGTTAGCTGACAAGAACCGATTACCTAGCAATATCAGAAACTCAAAAAGGATTTAGGTAGAATATAAAAGAATATCATACACCGCTTCAACCCTTTACAAACTTCAAATGTAATAAGAAATGTATTCAAGCTCCTCATATTATCAAGAACAGAACATCTAAAGCCTTGAAGAACATGGTTATATGACAAAACCTATACGTTGATTAACTCAATTCAGTGTTACTTCAAAATTGGCAGTATCACATAAATATTGATAATCTCATATCAGTAGTCATCGGCCTTTTACCGGCTCAAAAAGGTCATTTACCAATAATACATTAAATTTTTGTGATTCCTGATGCAATCTTGGAGAAGGTTAACTTACATCAGCACTAAGGTGAAAAGTCAAAACGTGCATAGAATTAGTGCTCAATGAAAATAATAGGATTTTTGCTTTAAAAATCATGGCAAAATCTACCAGTGTAGCTTAACTGAAGATGCTTTATCATGTATTCATGTTAAAATGCATCACGAGCTCACTTAAATCTACTTCTATTGACAGCAATAGCATTGAGTCAGAAACCTATCAACACTAACAAGAAGCAACGACTTTTTCACTTTAACATATATTGATAAAATCGGTTATTGCTATCAAACACCAAATCGTCCTTCCCAAAGATAAGGGATGTTAAATAAACATAAAAAGAAAGAAACTTGGATACAATTTCAGTCGTTATCCATATGCTATGGTATCATATGTGCTAACTGAAGGAGAAATCAGTCACACGATACTTTTGTCAAGAAAATTTTGTATATAGGATCCAAACTAAAATCAACGAACATATAAAAATAAAACCGTAACACGGGAGAAGATTTATATAAATCCTAAAGTAGGGATAGTAATTGAGTAATACAAATAAAATGTAGCAAACAAACCTCTCTACAATGAGCAACATCGTGGTATGCTCTTTTTCCCAAACATGAACTTTGGGGTTGTCCAGTTGGTTTTTCTCCCTTCTCCATCACTCAGATCAAAGAAAACTATGATTTTATGTGAATCGGTTTAAACTTCCAAATAATTTTAGTCCTGACAACAAAAATCCCAATCTACTATTTCTTATAATTGGGGAAATTTGCAATTACTCTCAGCTTACAATTAAGAATAGAATTATGTTTCCTTAAAGCATAGGAAATAACACTATGGACTTTGAGAAAACTTATTTTTAATTTGTAAAATGGTTTGGCCCATAAACCTTACTTCAATTTGGTTTGTGAGAGAAATCGGAAATGGCGCCTTTGCGCTTAGGCCTAACCTCCACTTTGCCAGTTTTCCGACTTCAAGAGTGCAATATGTGAGTATAAGTCTTCATAACGGTCACGTGTTTGCACTTTAATTCATGTATATATGGTTAGGAATTGAAACACATATTCATTCTTTTTATATCATCAATTTCATCACCGAAAACAATATCAAAACCTAAAAGAAGAAAATGAACTACATCTTTCCATCCATATATGACCTACCAATTCCATGGATGCCTTTTTCTAGAGACATGTTCATATTTCCATAAATCTGTGATTTTGCATTTTGTTATCTAACGGGAGTTGAAGAGTGATTCAGTTACTCTTAAATACAATACTGAGAAATTATCAATCGGAAAGTTGAAATACTTACATTGAACTCAGGCTCCATTAAAGCAAAAACAGCTTGCTCTAGGGTTTGATTCTGATTTCAATTCCACTACTTTCTATATTTAATTTCCAAAATCACATTCCTACCGATTTTCGTCAGGTTTTTCTTAATTGGGAAATACAAACGGACTTCGCATTACTACTCGTTTCATCCATCGTAACTATATTTTTGCTCAAAATGTGTCTCTATAACTTTAAACTTTTAAAGATGTAAAACTTATTCTTCTTCTATATTAATTCATTTTAGTGCATATGGAAATGTGCAAAATATTATATTTTAATGTTTTGGAATTTTGCATTTTAGTCCCTAAGCATATTGTTTTCCCCCCTAAACTTTAAAGACTTAGCGGTTTCCCCCCCTCAACTTTAAAAAATATAACGCTTTTTCACCCTCAACTTTAAAAAATATAACGCTTTTTTCACCCTAAACTTTAAACGACTTTTAGCTTTTTCTGTCTGCACTTTATATGTTTTTGTGTTTTTCCCCCCCTCAGCTTTAAATAATACTTTTACGCTTTCTACCCCTCGGAATTTTATTTGGATTCAACTAATACGAACATCTACTCAGATTAATAATAAATAACGGCATCGTTTTAGCAAATAGCTACATTTATACTTCGATAAAAAAAGTAAAAAAACAAAAACTCGAGTCGTTTCCGCTAGCGCTTTTACAAACATAAACGCCGGGAATTATAATAACAAAAACAGCCCTTTTGCTAAATGACGAATATCAACTGGTCCCTGCGTTATAGATCGATTGAATTACACTCACAAACAAATGCTTCAACCAACTCGTGCGAAGCACGAGCTTATCCCTAGTTTATACTAATTTTAATTTTAATACACCAACAATATAGGGTTTTTGAAAAATTAACTTGAATGTTACATAGAAGAAACTATGTTATGTTTATATCGATAGTGAATGGTTTATCTTAGCGAGAACTATAAGAATTAAATCTAGACCGTTAGATAGCTCAGTCAATAGTTAAAGTAGTCAATGACACTTTAGTAAATACTAGTATACAACTCGCGTGATGCAGCGGCGACGAAAAGTTGTAGTGCAATAATGATTTCTTGTAGTTTCTAATTCGTCTCGTGATTTATGCCGTGAAAGTAATGGTTTATGGTGCGGTCTTTGGGGCCAAAAAATTTATGCGGTAACGATTTTCGGCTCAGCTTTCGGGATGAAAAAGACATTATTGATTTGGCAATGAGTTTCGATAGTTTCTTATTCGTTACTTCCGACGTTATATTAAGTATAATGCTTTGTTATTTGGTCGTTCGTGTTTTAATATGAATTTTAAAGGTAGCAATTTTAAGTTTGGCAATTTGAGACATAAAAAAAGTTGTTATAATTGTTTCTCGTTCAACCATTTTCTCTACGAAGTTTGGCAATATGAGGTAACATTATGTGATCATTAATAAAATTACACCTTCTATTAGTTTATCCTTCGACCAGTCGGAAAATTTTATCTTTAGTTATTCAACCTATTTGGGTAATTCGACTTATTCTACGCTATTGCCCATTTGGTAAAATCATATATGTATAACAGAATATAAAGTAGAGATAATTACAAATATGTTTCTTACGATTTGACAAATAGGACATGTTTAATCCTTTTGATTACACATCATTTACTTGTAAACATTATACACTCACAATCATTTAGTCCATTATGATTAACTTATTTCAGTTATTTATATCAAATGACAATTTTACCATGCTTGTATTCAAGTGTTTACATTTTATGTTCACTATCTCAAATATTTGTTTAAGATTGACGGGTTTTGAATTGTTATATGCGTTATAAAGATTATTGAGATGTCTATTGAGATGTCTATTTATCTATGCAATTTTTTTAATACGTATCAAGCATATTACAAAATCCGTTTTATAATATAAGTTTCTTGATAGTTTGAGACATAAATGTTAAATATTTACAAATACTTTACTATGCAACATATATATAAAAAATAAACATATTGTTATCATTTTATTATGTATTTTTATTTGTGTTATATAAAGTCTTCACAAAAAACTATATAATTATCACAGATGATTATCACCTAAACCGTATAATCAACACTAATATTTATTAAAGAATTAAAACTTAAAAAAAAACCCGAAAACTTGTTTAATATCTTTTAACAAACATTTAAACTCAATATGTCTATAAAAGCAACATAAACAACCATCATAACAACTTGTAGCAAAATAAATATAACAAATCTTGCAAATACTACAAATTACAAACAATTTATCTTTGAAATAATATGGCAAGAATATTATTAGTAGTTGTTCGGATTTTGATTATTATTAAAACAATCTCTCTTCTTACTTCTTAACCTCGTCCAATCTGATATGTTCGTATACTGGGAAAAAAAATCAAATACCAAGATTCAAATATTAATTTTTTTTATATATATAAAAAATGAATATTTTAAATATATTTTCTTTAAAAATTAACTTACTTAAAACATAGAATTCAAAAAAACCTTAAATGTATTATTATGTAATAAATCATAAAGATATTGAATTTAATGAACAAAGGGTAAATAAGTAATTCAATTTAATTATAATTTCTATGTATTTAAATTGAATAAGGGTAAATAAGAAATTTCAGTTACTTAAATTTTAAGGGATAAATAGTATGACAAGATTCTTTATAATATAGTTAAGATAGGGGTGGGTTCAATAAAGACTTAATAAATATTTGAGACCTAAAGACTTAATCTCAGCCATCCAAAGATAAAGATCTAAGGGCTGAGATTAAAACAAAATTTTGTATTGGAAGGGCATTTTCATCCTTTAACCCTAGCTGCAATTTTCAAACTCCTTTTTCACTTGAACAGATTTCCCCATTTCATTTCTTTATATCAAAAATTCTTCAATTCTTCTGAAAATTAAACCTAATAATTCATCACATAAGGTATGTAATTAGCTCAATTTTAATCATTTTCTTATACTAGTTTTTAATTGATTAATTTCGATATAATTGTTATTGTTTTAATCGATTAACATTGTGAAATTTTATTGATTTAAATTGAATTGTTAAATTAACTGTTAATTGAAGTAGTTTGAATTCATCTGTGTAATCGAGCTTCTTTTTGTTAATTTTTTTGAAAGCAAATAAGTTTTCTACAAATCTAAGATGGGAATGAGAGATAGTTGTTTTGTTTATTTGTTTATGATTGTTTTGTTCTTGTCAATTCACTTTAGTGCTGTCCACTGCCGATATCTTCAACCAACATTGCTCACCACCATTGCGGCTACCGAATGCGAACAAAGTGACGGAAAGATGCCGGGATTCGGCTTTTCCTCAACCAACAACTCAAGTAATGGAAATAACAGCAGTGATCGAAAGTCGAAGATGAGATCGTTAGAGTACAAATTAGCTTCTGGGCCAAGCAAAAGAGGGCCAGGTCATTAGTTAACATATACGAAACAACAACTATTTATTTTTTCTTTTACTTATTTTGTATTTTTTTTCTTAAAAAGTGAGACTGCTAATAATTTTTGGAACTCATTTGGATTGTTATGTTGTTCTAGTGTTCCTGATAAGGGTGTTTATTATATTTGTAATCCCATGACTAAACAGTTTAAATTGCTTCCTAGAAGTCGAGAACGACCCGTATCTCGGTTTTATCCTGATGGTGAAGCTACCCTAGTTGGTGTTTCTTGTGATTTGGTTAGTAATAGGTTTAGTGTTGTTTTAGCTGGTTATCATAGGATGTTTGTTCATAGACCGGAAAGTAAGTTGATTTCTTCGGTTTATGATTCTGGAACGAATAAGTGGCGGAAATATGTTTCTGATCAAGATGATCATGGGTTTACTCATATGAATAGAAATCAGGTTGTGTTTGTGAACGGGTCGCTTCATTGGATGACGCAAAGTTTTGCGTATATTCTTGTTCTTGATTTGAAATTTGATGTTTGGAGAAGGATGTTGTTGCCTGATGAAATGGAGTGCGGAAATGGAAGTGGGAATCGGGTTTACCTGTTGGAATTAGATAGGAAGTTGTCATTTCTAGTGTTTGGATGAATATGTTGAGGTGACTTTTGCTTAGAATACAAAAATGACATCTTTTAGCTGAATGTTAGTTTAGATGTTAAAAATGCATTTTTAAACAGTAATTTATGTAAAGATGTTTGTATGAATTAACCTCCTTGATACAGTCATCTTGTTGCATTTTTAAACGGTAAAATGAGATCTGTACCCATTACTATACATCTATTGCAGCCGCTACATTCTTGGCCTCAACGAGTTTCGCATCATCACATATCACATCATGACAACCTGGTTCATAAAGGGTTCTGATCTTGAGAGATAAACCTTGTAAAGGAGATATACTTATTTTAAAATAATATGATAGTTATATCATATATGATATACCTAGGTATATCTCTATTACTTAAAAACATGTATATCATATATGATAAGCCTATTACTTGAAAACTGGTATATCATATATGATATTATTAGCATATATGATATATATTAATTTCAAAGTAATATGATAGTTATATATCATATATGATAGTTATATCATATATGATATGTATCAAATAACATAACTGTATCATATATGATATACCTATTACTTGAAAACAGGTATATCATATATGATATACATATTATTTTGAAATAGGTATATCATATATGATATATTTATATCATATATGATATGTTTATGATATCATATATGATATACCTATTACTTGACATAGGTTTATCATATATGATATACCTATTAATTGAAAACAAGTATATCATATATGATATACCTATTAGTTGAAAATAGGAATATCATATATGATATACATATTACTTTGAAATAGGTATATCATATATGATATGTTTATATCATATATGATATGTTTATATCATATATGATAAGCCTATTACTTGAAAACAGATGTATCATACATGATATTATAAGCATATATGATATATACTTATTTCAAAGTAATATGATAGTTATATCATATATGATATATATGATATGTATCAAATAACATAACTGTAACATATATGATATACCTATTACTTGAAAACATGTATATCATATATGATATACATATTATTTATATCATATATGATATGTTTATGATATCATATATGATATACCTATTACTTGAAATAGATATATCATATATGATATACCTATTACGTGAAAACAAGTATATCATATATGATATACCTATTAGTTGAAAACAGGAATATCATATATGATATACATATTACTTTGAAATAAGTATATCATATACGATATGTTTATATCATATATGATATGTTTATGATATCATAAATATATCATATATGATATACTTATTTCAAAGTAATACATATATCATATATGATATAGCTATCATATATGATATAGCTATTTCAAGTAATACATATATCATATATGACAACAACCATAAAAAAAAAGTTACACATGATCATTTCTTCAACTCAAAAAAGTCAAGGCCAAACAGTCTCTTGTGATACAATACAATACATCTATTGCATCTATTGCAGCCGCTACATTCTTGGCCTCAATGAGTTTCGCATCATCACATATCACATCATGACAACCTGGTTCATAAAGGGTTCTGATCTTGAGAGATAAACCTTGTAAAGAAGATATACTTATTTTAAAATAATATGATAGTTATATCATATATGATATACCTAGGTATATCTCTATTACTTAAAAACAGGTATATCATATATGATAAGCCTATTACTTGAAAACCGGTATATCATATATGATATTATTAGCATATATGATATATATTAATTTCAAAGTAATATGATAGTTATATATCATATATGATAGTTATATCATATATGATATGTATCAAATAACATAACTGTATCATATATGATATACCTATTACTTGAAAACAGGTATATCATATATGATATACATATTATTTTGAAATAGGTATATCATATATGATATACCTATTAATTGAAAACAAGTATATCATATATGATATACCTATTAGTTGAAAATAGGAATATCATATATGATATACATATTACTTTGAAATAGGTATATCATATATGATATTATAAGCATATATGATATATACTTATTTCAAAGTAATATGATAGTTATATCATATATGATATATATTATATGTATCAAATAACATAAATGTATCATATATGATATACCTATTACTTGAAAACATGTATATCATATATGATATACATATTACTTTGAAATAGGTATATCATATATGATATATTTATATCATATATGATATGTTTATGATATCATATATGATATACCAATTACTTGAAATAGGTATATCATATATGATATACCTATTACGTGAAAACAAGTATATCATATATGATATATCTATTAGTTGAAAACAGGAATATCATATATGATATACATATTACTTTGAAATAAGTATATCATATATGATATATGTATATCATATATGATATGTTTATGATATCATAAATATATCATATATGATATTACTGTTTTCAAAGTAATACATATATCATATATGATATAGCTATCATATATGATATAGCTATTTCAAGTAATACATATATCATATATGACAACAACCATAAAAAAAAAGTTACACATGATCATTTCTTCAACTCAAAAAAGTCAAGGCCAAACAGTCTCTTGTGATACAATACAATACATCTATTGCATCTATTGCAGCCGCTACATTCTTGGCCTCAACGAGTTTCGCATCATCACATATCACATCATGACAACCTGGTTCATAAAGGGTTTTGATCTTGAGAGATAAACCTTGTAAAGGAGATATACTTATTTTAAAATAATATGATAGTTATATCATATATGATATACCTAGGTATATCTCTATTACTTAAAAACAGGTATATCATATATGATAAGCCTATTATTTGAAAACTGGTATATCATATATGATATTATTAGCATATATGATATATATTAATTTCAAAGTAATATGATAGTTATATATCATATATGATATGTATCAAATAACATAACTGTATCATATATGATATACCTATTACTTGAAAACAGGTATATCATATATGATATACATATTATTTTGAAATAGGTATATCATATATTGAAAACAAGTATATCATATATGATATACCTATTAGTTGAAAATAGGAATATCATATATGATATACATATTACTTTGAAATAGGTATATCATATATGATATGTGCCTATTACTTGAAAACATGTATATCATATATGATATTATAAGCATATATGATATAAACTTATTTCAAAATAATATGATACTTATATCATATATGATATATATTATATGTATCAAATAACATAACTGTATCATATATGATATACCTATTACTTGAAAACATGTATATCATATATGATATACATATTACTTTGAAATAGGTATATCATATATGATATATTTATATCATATATGATATGTTTATGATATCATATATGATATACCTATTACTTGAAATAGGTATATCATATATGATATACCTATTACGTAAAAACAAGTATATCATATATGATATATCTATTAGTTGAAAACAGGAATATCATATATGATATACATATTACTTTGAAATAAGTATATCATATATGATATGTTTATGATATCATAAATATATCATATATGATATTCCTGTTTTCAAAGTAATACATATATCATATATGATATAGCTGTCATATATGATATAACTATTTCAAGTAATACATATATCATATATGACAACAACCATAAAAAAAAAGTTACACATGATCATTTCTTCAACTCAAAAAAGTCAAGGCCAAACAGTCTCTTGTGGGACAATACAATGTTTCTATTAATCCAAATGTTGAAGCCTATTTTTGACAGCATCCGCAACAAGTTCATTCCTTTCTTCTTGAGAATGTTTCATATGAAACTTGACTGAAAAATCATACATCTTCATCTCATGAGTAAACGTTTTTGTTGCATTTGGTGCAAAACACGTTATTAGACATATAATTACAAAATCAAAATTTGTTTACTGAACACCGAAAACATAGTAGCGAGACTTCTAAAGACAATCAGATTTGCATCGTTACATAATTAGATAAAACCACCATACCTTTCTCGGTATACCACTCTAGTAGTAGTCTCTCTCCTCCACTGCCAACACACGTATGAAACCCGGGAAGTCTGGCAGCTCCTGAATAGTAATAATAATAACAAAAAAAGTCGTTAGAACTAACATGTATCGAGCTTAATCCACAAAATAAGCAATCAATTGTTATTTTCCAAACAGTCTCGAAGAGTAAAAGTATGTAACTAACAACAATTGGCTTACCTTCAGGAAACAAATAAGCCTTGCTTAGTGCAGGAAGTTCATAAGGAGCCACCTAGACAATCCAACAACTCGAAGGTTAGCAAAACCATATAAATAGTTAATACGTCATAAAATTTTCTTTGCAGCGTACATTTTCTAAATTAGTATAAAAATAACGAGCAACAGTTTAGAGATGCAATGAATAGTACAGGGTCAAGCTGTTAAGAAGCGATAGAAGAGATCAAGAGCAAATTGTGTTGCTATAAAAAAACCTATCAGAGTCAATCAGATTCGATATATGTGTTAAATAAAAGGAACAATATGCCATTCAATCATAAAAGGGCAAATCAAGTAAGGTTTCTCCTTGTCAAGATACCCAACGGACTAACATCAATAACATGTTAAATAGATATCACAACGAAGATGCTAAGTAAAGGAACAATCCTTCGGCAACGTATATTTCATTTACGTATTACAATTTTTGTAAAGGCTAGGACTAAAAAGTTATTAAATTCACGTTTGTTTTACCAGCAAGTCATTGTAATTCACAAACTCGTTATGTTATCAGCATGTGATTTATTATTCACACACTTCATTTGTCGATTCTTGTAAAGCTAATGAAACCTTGTAGTTATTCAATTATGACCAACG
Organism: Senecio squalidus; assembly: GCA_910822075.1. Lineage (NCBI taxonomy): Eukaryota > Viridiplantae > Streptophyta > Magnoliopsida > Asterales > Asteraceae > Senecio > Senecio squalidus. The sequence goes on from CAJVGC010000592.1 coordinate 17,273,623, forward strand.
CAACAATATTTCCCTTTACTATACAAAATTAGCCATAACGAAAAACATAACAATATTCCGGTTAAACGAATATAAATTATCATCCTAAGCAAAACGTATAGATACCTCTGGAGCTAGAGTCTTACAGTGACCACACCTGTGAGAAAATTTAACAAATAATTAAATTATTAAACATAACCTGATCTAAATGATTATGCACTTAAGTGAGGCGGGTTTGGATTGGCTTTTTTAGCTTATTATGTAAACCAATAAGGATAATCTTAAATACGCTCATAAGCTTGAACTGATAAGCTTATTCAAACACTACAGTGAGCTTATAACCTTTCAAATATTTAAAGTAACTAAAAATGAAATAGTAATAAAACAGAGAGAAATTTATACCAAGGCGCGTAGAACTCAACCACGATAATTTGTGTTTGGAGACAGTTTCAGTGAAATTAGAGTGATCTAAAGTCAGTACTTGTTCTTTATGAAAGCTAGCGTCGTTAATGAACTTCTCCAAAGCATCAACTTCAAATTTCTGAAAGCTTACAACGGAAATGTTAATAAAAAAGGTTAATTTTCTTGTTTTTAGACAATGAATATAGGTTTTAACAGTACCTGGAAATCGATAACTAATTCATCATAAGGCTTTAGTAATCTAACAGTTGGCGTGGTCACTGATTCTCCACGGGGAAGGAGTTCAGCGCTTGTAGTGTGGAGAAAGTCATACTCGTTACGCAGCTTGTCAGCTACAAGCATGAAATTTTCAAATTCTTCCCCGGAGAATTTGGGAAAAATACCAACCTGCATTAATGATACATCAGAAAAAATGTAACAACGTATGAATTATAGCGAACAAGTCCGAATGTGGCGGATAAATGAGCTTTACCACAAAGACTTTCTTGTCATCTGTAATGTTTTTTGCATCTTCTTTAGTTTTTAATTCAAAGGACGGTGAACCAACTTGTTTCTTTACGTATTCAACAAGGCCATCAGTCTCCCGAGAGCCTTCGTAGTCTTGAACAACTTCTCCTCCGTTTTTAAGAATCTTGATAGTAGGATAACTTTTGACTTCATATTTTGCCGCGAGTTCTTTGTTTTCTTCAGCATTGGCATCAACCTTTGCTAAAGTAACCGGAGGCTTGTGCCTTGACAACACAGCTGCCGCCTCTTCATACTGTTTTACGCGAAAGCATAATGATTAGCCAAAACTCATAAAACCAAATCCACAATTTAGTAACACACACCTACAGTCATTTTTTATTAACTTCCTTATTACTTCAAAGCTAGTAGTTTACGTAGTTGTCTAATATAACATTAACAGAAATTTATCAGCAAATACTAAGTTACTATACACTTTCACGTTTTCGACTTCAAAATCGCTACAAATTATACGAATATAACAGCTACATTAAAACTAAAACAAAATCACATCAATTATTTAATCAAATACTACATACATACCACACACGTGCCTAATTCTCAACATTAGGGTTTTAGAATCAATTAAACTCAATCGAAATTTCCAATCCTCAATCTACAATCAAACCACATCAATTCAGCTCTAAAATTAAACCAATTGCGTGTAATCGAAGAATTAAACTAAAATTAGGTTACCGTAAAATGATCGCCGGCGACGAAAACGTGAATTCATTATAACAGTGAATACAAAACCCATCGGATTTTTTGGAGATGAATTTAGCACCGTTTGAAATTTCTGGAGAGTGTGTTTGTTAGAGAGAGCAAAAAAATCAGATGAGAAATGAGAGAAAAAACCAGGGAGAAAAAAAATAGAAAGTTGTGAAATTACTAAAATACCCCTCCGTGTCTAATTTTGTATAATTTTAAGTTAATTTGGATGGTGAAATCTGGACCATTGATCATCTTGATCCAATGGTCCAGAATAGGTCTTTTGGTCTTAGTCAATAATGAGGTCTTAAATGATATCTTTTCAGTTAAGATATTGAAAAATTATGAAAAATAAATTAATGTCTTAGGCGTAATAGAGGGATTTCCCATTTTTTTTCTCCAAAAACACAAATCACTTCTCCATCTTTTAATATGATTAATTATTAGATTATATTTTTTATTATCTCTTTTGTTTTCTCCATTATTCGCCCCTCCTCCTAAATCCTAGTTTACCACAATGAACTAGTGATATACCCCTTAACTACAAGAAGAAAGAAAGAAAAAACAATCATGTATTGTTTTATATTTAATTTGATAAATAAAGATTGAAAAACTTTGAAAATCTCTGATTGTTATTATTTTATTTTTTTCATTTATATACGATCTTTTCTATTTTATTTCATTATAAAAATCTTTTAAACTAAAAAAAAATATATGGTTTCAATTATTTACTTTTGCTCGATTTTTGGTGATAAAATTAGTTTTATCTTTATATTTATTTTATTCTTGTTTTTCAGTTTAAAGGTTGTTTTATTTGGGGTTTCTTGTTTAATGAATCGTTTTAGTGTATTTGCAGAGTATTTAATGTTTTATTTTATTCTTGTTTGTGTGTTTTAGGTGATGACGATATACTATGAACATGAAGACTCGTGAATGTGAATATACTTGTATTTTATTATGTGTTGGAAGCTTAAAAAACTTCAGTTATACTACATATAGTTATAGAATTGATTTTTATTTCTAATATGAATGTGAAGATGATTACAATTAGGGTTTATATTTTCTCAATTTTGTAGCTTTGTTTAATTATTCTATCTTGGCCTAATTTGGGTTGATGAGAACTATCACGGGTGAACAAGGACATGAACAAATATTTTGTGTTTATATATAAACAATGATTTGGGTACAAATGAACACCGACATTCATGTCAAAATAGTAAGAAAATTAGAATTTTTTAAAATGTTCATAGATGAACAAAGGCATATATGACTAGAATGATATAAATAGAATTATAGAAATTTGACAAGATAGATGAGATGATTATGGCATAAAAGAAAAAAATAATTCTAAGTTGTTCACTTGTAAACAAAGTCAAAATATAATCAAACTTGTTGATTCGTTTATTTAATGTTACTTTTCTTAACAGTATAATTAAAATTTTAGATAAAATGACAAAAACAAAAAAAAGGAGTATCTAGGAGAGAGAAGAGAAAAAAGAGGAAACAATTTAAAATTTTAATAACATATATAATTACACTTTTACTAATATACCCCTTTCATTTTGAAAAAATAAGTTTAATATTAAAAAAACAGATAAATTGTTAAGAATAGTTCTCGTAGTTCTCACAAAATTATCGGTTCTAGCATAAATCAATCCCTATATCGATATATGTAAGCATTACAATATTATCACATTATTAAACGTAACTTCGATTTCTAAGTTTATTTATTTAATAAATAGATTTAACTAAACAAATATCACTTGTGCAAAAATTTAAATTGAACTAAATGATATTAGATTTGATTTGACGAAATAAATAGTTCAATTGAGAATGGTTGTTATGTATCTATAATAATGTAACATGACGTTATGTGAGTGACCTATTAACATGTAGATCCTCTGTTCAAGTCTCGTAAAGGATAAGAGTGTAAATAAATATGTATATAATGTAGTAATTGCTTTTATAAAATTCTTTTTATATAACTAAGAAAGGATAACATTGTGATGATGTGGCCATCATCTTTACTTTATAACTCAGATTTTTTCCTACGTGTAAGCCTATCATTATATATGCGTTTTTGTGTTGCCACGTGAAAGAGAGTAAAAATTATTATTGAATTTTTAGTCAATGTTTTGATTTTAGGTATCAGTTATTATATTAGATTTAATTGTTGCTTTTAATTCCCTCAATTTGACTGTTTCAAATCCCAACTTTGCCACACTGACACATGTGGCAAGTATTGAAGATGATATCCCACTCATGGATATCCATGTACCTAGTATGGTAACACCCCCTCAATTTCACAGCCTATTCCACAGGCTCTTTTCACCAGCTCTGTACTGGTACACACTTCTGAACCACCAAAATTCTTACACTTTATTGCACAAGTTGCCAATCCCTTGATCCAAAAGCAGAGTGAGGTACAGACTTCAATTTTTGTAGTCAAATACCTCTCTCCAAAACAACATGAGAGATGTGAGGCTATACCTACTTTACCCACTTCAATTGTTACTGATATTCCTCAGTCTGGGGGTGCTTTGCCTATGTATGTCTTATTGAAAGCTATTCAAGACATGTCAACTCAGTTTGATGTCAAGTTGAGTGCACTATAGACTGAGGTCAGGGATCTAAAGGAGCATAATACAAAGGAGGTGGTTGGTTTGAAGGAATTGGTGGTGATTCTTCTATGGGAGCTCGAACTCAGGGGGAGGAAATTGCTATAGCTATAAGTGAGTCTGACCCCAAGAAGAATCTGAAAAGAAAAAGAGCTGAGTCTTCTACTCTAGGGGAGGATAAGGAGAAGAAGGATAGGAAGAGGTATAGGAGGAAGCTGACATACAATCTCAAAACTGGAAGGACTGAAGAACAGTTTGAAACTGACTACAGTGACTTATCATCAGATTCACCTTCTGAAAGTGAGGAAGAGTTTGAAATGGAGATTGTGGGAGATAAAAGGGTTGAAGCTGAGAGTCAAACAAAAGAGGTCAAAAAGATTGAATTGACCGAAGAAGAAAGACAAGCTAAGTTGAAAATGTCAGCTCTCAATGCAGGTATGACAGTGGAAGCATATAGAGAATACGCCAAAAACCTATTTTTGAGTTTTTTGATGACAAAACAAAGGACCAATCAACTGCTGAGAAATATTCTTGTGATCAAGCTGTTGAAGATCCTGAAGCTGAGTTACAAAGAGAATATCAGTTAGCTTTTGATGCAGAGCAAGAAAGAATTGAAGCTGACCAAGAAATGACAAAAAGGATTGAAAGAGAACATGAAAGGGTAGATTACAATGAGAAACATTTCTTAAATAATAAGCTTGATGGGAAAATAAATCACCTGGATTGTATTGAAACTAGTGGAGGTTTGGTGCTCACATGTCTATTCAAAAATAACACATTCAAAATAGTTGTGAATAGAATGCATACTTTGGGACTGGAGGAATGGAAGAGAATTGCTCAGTTAAGCTCAAGGATTGGGAACATTGCACATCAGACTGAGGTCAAGATGGAAGCAATATAAAATGTCAATGCTACTCATTTCCTGGAACTGATTCCTGAAGAAGATTACAGAAAATTTTGTACCATCAACATAGTTGTTAGGTCTCACTAAGATCTCAAACAATGGCAAATCAATAACAAATAAGTATTTAAACGTTAATTGTTATATATCAGTTTGATACTCAGTTTCAGTAGATATTATAGCGGAATTATAATATAGAAACAGTGAACATAACACACAGTTATATTTCGTTTAAAAGGTACGACGATTACAAAACTCAAACTCACTATTTATACACAATTATAGTGAGTTTGATAAGGATCAATCTAACAAGATCTTTTAAACATATAAAAGATATTGACTAACTAAACTGCCTTAAATCACGCCTGACTTCTCTCATGAGTCTGAGTTAGTCAGACTGAGTCACTCAGACTCATGTCACTCAGACTGAGTCACTCAGACTCATGTCACTCAGACTCAGACTTTGATTAACAGATTTATTAATCTTGGGATAGATCATTGTTTTTCCCAACAATCTCCCCCTATCTGTTTTAACCAAAGTCTTTTACAAAAGATGCAGCAAAATAAACACAAACATAAAAATCTTCAATCAAAACATTGTTTGTGAACAAACTAAGCACCAGTTAGTTTACTTCCTTTTCTTCAAAGTCCTCTTCTTTCTTTTCAATGAAATCTCAAACGGCAGAGGTTGATCTCTTTCCCTCATCCATCTCAACCTATCTTTCTTCCAATCCATTAATATCTTCATTTCAGCATCAGATTTGTGAAAGTGTAGCTGATATTCCTTCTTTATTAGCTCCACCTTGTCTAACAATGTTCCAATTTCTTCAATTCTTCTAAGATTGTTGAACAGCCAGCTGATCAGCCTCATTCTGAATGGAAGACATTGAGGAGACTCACATTCACTTAGCAGAGCTATACAGTGATGAATAGAGGTCGTGGTGAGTCCATCCTTAGGTTGAAAACATTCTTCTCCTCCACAATCTGTATAACATAAACCTGTATGCTTCTCAGTCTCAACATAAGTTCGGTCTTGAAACACAATCTCTTTAGGAACAGGATGCATGTTACTGGCTTCAAGACTCAAAGGTTTAGATCTGACTTTCACATTGTGCTTGGTGCAGAAAGCTCTGTAATCTTCATCATCCACTAGATTCAGCATGTGAGCTGCATTCATGTTGAAGATAGCTTCTCTTCTTATTGCTTGACTTTGAGCTATGTCAGTTAAATTGTAGCTCAAATTTGCAATGTCTTTCCATTCTTCTACTCCCATGGTGTGCATTCTTGACAATCCAACTCTGAAAGATCCACCTTTATGTAAGCATGTGAGTAGAAGGTCAGTTCCACCATGACTTGTACAATCTAAGTGATGAATCTTGTGTTTAAGCTTTCTCATGGTGAAGTTTGTTTCAATGTAGTCAACCCTAGCTTCTTCTTTGAGGACCAGTTTGGCCATTTGGGCATCAGCTTCAACCCTCATCTGTTTTTCTTCAAAGGCCAGCTCTTCTTCAGCTTGCATTTCAGCTTCAAACTCTTCAGCAGCTTTTTCAGACTGATCATATGGATTGAAGTCAAATTTTTCTTTGTATAAGCCCTTCACATACTCTCTGTATTGCTCCGCAGTCATTCCAGCACTTTGAGCATACCTCTGGAGTTTAGCCAATTTTTCAGCTTCAGCATCAGTTTGTTTCTTTTTGGCTTCTTTATCAGCTTCAGTTTGAGTTTTCTCCATTTTGTCCCTTGCACTTGATTCAGTCTGTTCTGGGTCACTTTTATACCCAGCTTTGCTTTTCATCACATTAAGATCTTCCATCACTTCTTCATCCCCATAATTGATACTCCAATCAGTTTCATAGTGTACTTCAGATTGACCAGTTTTCGTGTTGAGCCTGGTAATCTTATAGTACCTTTTCTCCCCCTCTTTTCTTTTCCTTTTCAACTGCTGCTTGGGGATCTCAGATTCATAAGTTGCATCAGCTATTTTCTCCCCCTGAAGCTGAGAGCCCTCTGCAATAGCCTTGCCCTTCCTGATCATACTGACTTCAGAGGTCAGTTTCAACACCACTTCCTTCAAATTTGTCAGCTCCTCTGCATTCTGTGTTCTTAAAGCATGAACCTCGGTCTGCATTGCCTTCAGTCTGTCATCAAACTGAGCTGACATGTCCTTAAGAGCTTGTAACAGCACAGGAACAGTCAAGGCAACCTCAGATTGGGTTGAAGTAGTAACAGGTGTGGATGTAACAGGTGGCACAGCCTCACTCCCTCCCTGTGATTTAGGAGAATGATCATAAGCCATAGAATATGAAGTCTGTACCTCACCCAGTTTGGGGAGTAAGGCATTGGCGACTAGTGATAGAGAGTGTAAGAGATTTGAAGGTGGTACCTTATCGTGAACCAGCACAGAACTGGTGAAAATGGCCGTTGGAATAGGCTCTGAAGCTGAGGGGGGTGGTCCCATACTGAGTACAGGTATGTCTAGGAGTGAGACATTTTCTTCAATGCTTGCCACATGTGACAGTGTGGTAGCAGCAATGTGTTTCTCCAAGTTTACTACCTTAATGTGGCTTTGGGTAGTCATAGCAGTCAGATCCAACTCGTGCTCTAGCAGAGAGAGACTGGTCTGAACTGCAGCACTGGAGGGGAGTATAGTACTCTCAGCCTCATGGAAAAGTGAGTCCATTAGTGCCTGATTTGTTGTGGGGCTAGATGTGAGAGCTTTATCAAATGAACTTGGTGAGTCCATCAGGTTGGTCGCTTGTGTAGCCAGTACATCAAGATGTGGAATGGACTGCTCAGACTGAGAGGGGATACTCTCAGACTGAGGTAGAGTAAGAGGAATAATCATACCTTGGTCCGCATCATTTGGCCCAGCCCCACCCAAGTCCACCTCAGCATCTGCAGCAGGGTTATTTCCCTCAGGTCCTCCGTCAATTCTCTCAGCTTGAACATCTGAGTCTGTGGAGTCAGACTCAGTTGGTTCCTGATCAATGAACGGATTTGCAATCCATTCAAGCATCACAGGGGTAAGTGGAGCTTCAGTCTCAGTAATATTGATATATGTAAACATTTTTGGAGTCAGCCTGGGCAGTTCACAAGTGTAAAATCGGTGATCAAGCTGATCATAAGTTTCTTTGCCCAGGGCCTCCTCAAAACTGAGTGAAAGAACACGAATAAATGGAACATCATTCGGTCGTTTGGGTTTAAGGGCTAAGGAAAGAATCTCATCAAAATAAAGCTGTGAGAATGAGATTCGTCTACCCGTTACCATAGCATGGAACAGATGAGTTTCAAACTCATTCATCTGATCCAAACTTCCCGATTTACCCCCCAGGCATCTTGTTATCATGGAAAACAAGAATTTCCATTTTCCAATAAAAAGACTGTATTTAATGACTCCCTGGGTTTCAGTCTGACCAATGAGGGGAAAAGCTTCTTCCCTGGCTTGTTGTTTGCTTCGTCTAGTCTGAAACCCTCCTTCGCCAGCCTCAGCAAGTGTTGGAAGGAGTAATGCACGCCGAATGGTGTCTTCAGTGATAACAATTGTTGAACGCCCATTATTGTATGTGCGAGAGAGAGCTGTTCGGTCAGCATTAGCAGGGCAGGTGTACCACCATTCACATAGAACAGGAGGACACATTGTGTTTGCACAGAAAAAGGCGCCATAGAGGGGATGAGCCTTCATAAATTGAATCAGTTACTCAAAACCCCTGTTTCGTCGATTGGCGGGAATTTCAGTAGTTGCCACTCTATTGTTATCCTTAATTTGAACCCGTTGTTGAAAATCGGCACCTGGGATCATTCTTGATGTACATGAAGCATCAGATTGGGGTTAGCCATGAGAGAAAAAATTAAGCAAAGAATTAGGAAGAAGAAAATCTAGGTTTAAAAGATTTGAAATTCTGTTAGATTTGAACTAATATAGCGAAATTTTTAACTAATTTAGAAAAATGACAAGTTAGACCCCTAGAAAATTACAAGTTGCACCGAATGACCGTTGACAGGACTTGACCAAATAAAAAATTAAAAAAAAATCTAATGATTAATTGAAAAGATACAAAAGATAAAAAAGATAAAAAGATATGTTCTAAAAATACATTGAGTCTGAGGACTGTGCAGACTGAGAGTCCTGAAGCTGACTTTTTAGTCAGACTGAAAATATTCAGACTGACATATTAGTCAGTTTGAAATTTGAGATTAACAGGACTAAGGATTTAACATGCCAAGTTCTCCTAACAAGTAGAAGAACCTTTCTTCACTCAGAGGTTTGGTGAATATGTCTGCCAGTTGATCATTGGTTACCACAAACTCCAGTCTGACCTTTCCTTTCTCCACATAGTCTCGAATGAAATGATGCCTGATTTCAATGTGTTTGGTCCTGGAGTGGAATACTGGATTCTCAGTGATTTGGATAGCACTCTTGTTGTCACACATGATGGGTGTGTTTTGAATGTTGATGTCAAGATCAGCCAATTGATGTTGCATCCAAAGCAATTATGCACAACAGCTTCCTGCAGCCACATACTCAGCTTCAGCTGTGGAAGTGGCGACTGAGTTTTGTTTCTTGCTAGACCAACTAACCAGCTTGCCTCCTAGGAGCTGACATCCTCCTAAAGTGCTTTTTCTGTCAAGCTTACAACCTGCATAATCTGCATCTGAGTACCCAATTAGTTCAAAACCAGAATCTTTAGGGTACCATAAACCAAGGTTTGGTGTACCCTTAAGATATCTGAAAATCCTCTTAACAGCTTTAAGATGAGATTCCTTAGGATCAGCCTGATAACGTGCACACAGACATGTAGAGAACATGATATCAGGTCTGCTAGCAGTCAGATAGAGTAATGAACCAATCATTCCTCTATAAGTAGCTTGACAGACTGACTTGCCAGATGAGTCTTTGTGCAATTTGTCAGAGGTGCTCATAGGTGTTTTCATTTCAGAACTCGTTGCAAAACCAAATTTCTGGACTAAATCATGGACATATTTGCTTTGGTTTATAAAAATGCCATCTTCTTTTTGTTCTACTTGCAGACCCTGGAAGAAATTTAGTTCCCCCATCATACTCATTCTGTATTCACTACACATGAGTTCTGAAAACCAAGTGCAGAGTCTGTCATTTGTGGAGCCAAATATAATGTCATCCACATATATTTGAACCAAAATAACATGACCATTTTCCCTTTTTATGAACAAAGTTTTATCAATTGAACCCCTTTTAAAATCATTTTTAATGAGAAATTCAGACAAGGTTTCATACCAAGCTCTAGGAGCTTGTTTGAGACCATATAATGCTTTATTCAACTTATAAACATGATCAGGAAAGTTGGGGTCAACAAAACCTGGAGGCTGTTTCACATAGACTTCCTCCTGCAGATCTCCATTTAGAAAGGCACTCTTTACATCCATTTGATAAACCAGGAAATCCTTGAAGGCTGCATATGCTAGGAACAATCTGATAGCTTCAATTCTGGCCACTGGAGCAAATGTTTCATCATAGTCAATTCCTTCTTCCTGTTTGTAACCCTGAGCCACCAGTCTGGCCTTATTTCTGATCACTACTCCATCCTGATCAAATTTGTTTCTGAATATCCATTTAAGGCCAATAATGGTCTTACGCAGAGGACGTGGGACCTTTGTCCAGACATTGTTTCTTATGAATTCACCTAGCTCCTCTTGCATGCCCTCAACCCAGTCCTCATCTAACAGAGCTTGTTCAACAGTCTTAGGTTCCATCAGACTCAAAAAGTTTGTATAAAAGAAAAAATTTGATGTGGCAGTCTTTCTTCTTGTTTTGACACCTTCAGTTAAAGAGCCAATAACATATGAAATTGGATGGCCCCTTACAGTCTTGATGTTCCCTAAAACATGTTCAGTAGCTTCTTCTGCTTCATTCTGAACTATATCAGTCTGAGCAGGTTGAGGCTGAGCTTGGTCAGACTGATGTGTCTCAGTCTGAGTATCCCCATTTTCAATTGACTCTAATGTTTTCGATTCTCGAGCTCTCTGAGATGATGGTTCATCAGCTTCACTTTCTGATACTTGATCTTGAGAACTGGTTCTGGCAGACTGATCCTCACGCTGAGTTTCAGATTCAGATGAATTTAGGAGCAGTTCGTCACAGAGCTGATTGATTATTGAGATATCACTCTGAGAGGATGAGTCATCTTTGTCAGACTGAGTAGTGTCATCAAAAGTGACATTGATGCTTTCTTCAACAACTTTTCTACCTTCATTGGTACACCTGAATGCCTTAGCAAACACTTGAGTAGCCAACAAATGTCCTTCATCAGCTTTGGGTGACATTTTACACAAAGGTCCCTTTGATTTAGAATATAACATCTACTTCCAAATACATGGAAATAATGAATTGAGGGAACTTTGTTGTGATATAATTCATATGCTGTCTTGCCATGACGTTTCACAATTATTGATCTGCTCTGTGTGAAGCAGGCAGTGGACAGCTTTAGCCCGGAATTTATCTCCATCTTTCCATAACATAGCATTGTTCTTGCAGCTTCAATTAGAGT
>CAJVGC010000592.1:17285351-17319180 GCA_910822075.1 Senecio squalidus
TGACCAGTGTGTACTTCTTTCCTCCTTTTCTTTCAATTCCAATTGGTCCAAAGAGATCCATGTGTAGCATGAACAGGGGTTCATCAATGGAATGTAGCATTTTGGATGGAAATTGAGACTTCGTTTGCTTTCCAAGAACACAAGCTGAGCAAACTTTGTCTTTGGTGTAAGTCAGTTCTGGCAGTCCTCTGACTAACTTGCTTTTGGATAAGGCATTAATGTTCTTGAAGTTTAAGTGAGATAACCTTCGATGCCATAACCAATTCAATTCCTCCTTTGTTTCTGTGAACAGACATGTATCAGCTTCATCATTTGCTGTACTCAGATCCAGGCATAACACATCTCTTTCTCTCTTGGATAGTAGCAATGGTTTGCCCTTGGCACTATAGATTATGCCAGCTTGTTTTCTGAATCTGTCTTCATGATCTTCATCAGTAATTTGACTCACACTGAGTAGATTATGTTGCAATCCTTCCACATATGCAACTCTCTTGAATGTAACAGCTCCAGCATGAATCTTTCCATATCCCCTAGTCATTGATACTCCATTGTCACCATATCTTACTTGAGGTCCATCTTCTTCCTTATAGTCCTGTAGAAAGGACTTCATTCCTGTCATGTGCCTTGATGCTCCACTGTCTAAATACCATTTTGTGGAATCCTGCACATGAAGAAGGAAGAAATTAGTTCCTTTTGGGTACCCACTTTAGAGTGGATCCATGAACTGAGATAGGTTTAGGGACAATTTCAATCTTGCAGTCAGTTTTGGGATTTGTATAATTCCATTTGTTGATCTCATTCATGCAATTAACAGAGTAGTGGCCTATGACACCACAATACTTGCAAGGAATATTTTTAAGACTGACTCTAGATGGGACTGACTTAATTTTAGAAGATTGTGCATACGGAGTCTTTTGTGGAGAAGTGTTTCTTGAGGATGAATTAGATTTGGATGAGACAGATCTGGATTTTGATGACCTTGATTGTTGTGAAGATGACCAATGTTTTGATGAAACTGACTTTTGAGCATAAGGGTTTTTGAGTCTAGACCTAGTCAATAGTTTACAAAATATAGCTTCATGCCCTTTTTCACCACAGTTATAGCAATTTCTCTTGGGAGGAGATTTGGACCTTGCTTGATTTGGTGATTTATCCCTGACTAAAGTTTTTACAATGTTGGTCAGTTCCAGTAATTGATTTCCTAATTTATCAATTGTTTTTGATTCAGAACTTTTGTTGTACCCTTTGGAACTGATTGGAGCCTTACCTTTGGTTTGCTCACAACTTTGGAAATAACTTTGTTCAGGGGAGTCAGTTTCTGAATATCAGTCTCAGATAAAACAACACAGTCAGATTTAGAAGAAGATGAAGGCAAAAGATCATTTTTATTCAAAACTTGAGCAATTACAGGTTTAACAAATGCATTTGACATCATTATTTTATCTCCTTTCACATAAGTGAAAGTATTTGGAAGAATTTCTGGTTTAAAAATGATTTTTTCTCTTTCAGCCTTTTCAGCTTCTTCTTCCTCTTCTGTCATGTATTTCTTCAAACTAAACCCTTCACCCAACACTGCTTGCACTTGTTTGGGTACCTGTCTGCTCAAACAATCTTCATTTTTTAAAGATGAAATACACCAAGATTTACAAATTCTTTTATAGTGCTCAGTTTCTTCTCTAAACTTGTGATTTTCTTTTGCAAGATCATTATAAGCTTCAGTCTGAGCATTTAAAAAAACTTTGTAGCTTTCTAATTCCATAATTTTATCATCTTTAATTTTTAAATTGTTTTCAAGATCTTTGAGTTTATGTTTGAGTTCAGTCTGTTCTTCTAAAGTGGTGGTCAGGTCTATATAAATGTACTCAAAAATTTGGAGTTTTTGTTCATTTGTATAAGAATTGAAATTATGTACCTTGTAAAGTTTTGATTTGTTCCAGTCTGAGTTGCAACTCATTCTTTCTGCTTCTTTTAGATCCTTTTCGAACTGAGAAGCATATTTCTCAGCTTCAGTTACTTCTTCCACCACCGCCATCAGGCATTTGTCTTCTACTTCCTCTTCATCAGATGATAGTTCTTCATCTAACCATTCTTCAGCAAAGAAGGCTTTCTGTTCAGCTTGAGGTTTTTGAGAATTTGAACTATGGCCTTTCTTATACTTAAGATACTTGTTTCTGTATATTTGAGCTCTTTCAGCAACTCCATCCATATGCTCAGTCTGAGCATTCTTCACTTTACAATCGGCAGTCATGTGGCCATATTCGTTGCATTTGAAGCATTTAACCTTTTTTCAGATCAAAAGGTTTCTTTCCCTTGTACCCAGTCTTCTGTTCAAGCTTCATGGTCAACAGGGCAAGCTGACTTTTCAACTTCTTTACTTCTGAGTCATCGTCAGACTCTGAATCTGAGTGTGACTCAGACTCAGATGAGTCAGCTTTAGAATAAATTTCTTTATTCCTTTTGCTGGTTGCAACTAATGCAGCTTCTGGATCTCTTGCAGTTCGTCTATGGTTGATCTTCTTTCTTTCTTGAGATTCCTCAAAATTCAACAATAAGCCAAATAGTCCTGGCAGCTTGTAGGTGGACAGTTTCTCACTCACTACAAGAGATGTAATAACAGATTCAAATTTGTTAGGTAGAATATCAACAAATTTCTTACAGATTTCATCATCTTCCTTTGTCACTCCCAGAGCTGACATGTCATTTAACATGATTTGAAATCTTGTATGAACATCAGCTAAAGTCTCCTTTTCTTTCATGTAGAAGTTTTCATAATTTCTTATGAGGCTGTTCAGCCGTTGTTCTTTCACAACTGGGACTCCTTCATATGACACAATTAATGTATCCCAGAGTTCTTTAGCAGTTTTACAGCCAGCAATTTTTGAAAATATTTGTTCAGATACTGCATTGCCTAAAATACTTCTGGCTTTGGGATCAAGATTGTACAACATCTTGTCTTGATCTGTCCATTGAGATTTGGTGGTTTGAACCCATCTTGCACGTCGGACAACTCTATCACCATCTTTGACTTCATCAATGACCTTTCCTGGAATTATGGGTCCTTCAGTTATGATTCTTATCATTTCTTCATGAATTCCTGATAAGTGTCACTCAGCTTTAAGCTTCCAATGGGCAAAATTATGTCCATTGAATACTGGAATTCCTTTACCAGCCATTGCAGTTATATTTGAAGATGATGACATTGTTTTGAGATTCTAAGTATTGATCGTTTAAGATTTATAAATTTATTAAAATGTAAATCTTATTTGCTCTGATACCAGTTGTTAGGTCTCACTAAGATCTCAAACAATGGCAAATCAATAACAAATAAGTATTTAAACGTTAATTGTTATATATCAGTTTGATACTCAGTTTCAGTAGATATTATAGCGGAATTATAATATAGAAACAGTGAACATAACACACAGTTATATTTCGTTTAAAAGGTACGACGATTACAAAACTCAAACTCACTATTTATACACAATTATAGTGAGTTTGATAAGGATCAATCTAACAAGATCTTTTAAACATATAAAAGATATTGACTAACTAAACTGCCTTAAATCACGCCTGACTTCTCTCATGAGTCTGAGTTAGTCAGACTGAGTCACTCAGACTCATGTCACTCAGACTGAGTCACTCAGACTCATGTCACTCAGACTCAGACTTTGATTAACAGATTTATTAATCTTGGGATAGATCATTGTTTTTCCCAACAATAGTTCATGTTGGAGCTAAATCTCTTAGGTTGGAATCAAGAAACAATCATCTTGTGCCCTCAGGTATAGTCTTTCACGAAAAACTTTATGTCAAAACTGAGAATCTTGAAGGACTTTGTTACATTGATTGTCCTGGTGAAGAGTGCTTTCAAGCAATGGAAGAATTAAACAAGACATCTCTTTACCATTGCCTTGCTTTATTGAATGAGTGCACAAGTGATCAATGTCAACCATTCAGAAAGAAGTTGATAAGTTGGTTTTTTAACAACTCAAGGAGGATTGAAGAGCTGGAGAATCAGTCTGATAAAGTGAAGCTGATCAAGAAAGAATATCAAGTTCAGAACTTCAAGACTGATGAAGAAATGGAAAGTTTGATGAAGTTGAAGACTGAAAGAACTCAATGGGCCAAAGATGCTTTGAAGCCAACAGTCTGGGACTCTATGCTGAAATCTAAATCAAGAAGAAGGAAGTATATTTTGTCACAAACTTTTTATTATATAAATTTGTTTTGGTTTGTGTTTGTTTTTAATGCATTGTGTGTCATTGTAAAAAGAATTTAATTTAAACAGACAGGGAGAGATTGTTGGGGAAATCAGCAATTAAACCCAAAGTATAAGTCTGTTTAATTAAAGTCTTAGTCTGAGTCTGAGTGACTTTGAGTCTGAGTCATTTTGAGCCTGAGTGACTAGCATTATGGGTCCGAGTTAGTCAGTTCCATAATGTATCTTGAACCGAAAGTTTAGGAAGTTAGTTAGATAAAATCTTCTCTCTTTTTAGAAGATTTTATAAGATTCGTCCTTATCAAAGCTTCATTTATTTTGTATAAATAGGGAGCTTGAGTCTTGTATTTCGGTTGTCGTTTTTACTTGAATCAAACTGAGTGTTATTCAATCTTGCTTATTATTATAATTCCGCTATAATCTGTTAACAAGAACTGTGTGTTTATCAAGAATGATAATTAACGTTTGAATACTCATTTGCCAATTGATTCAATCATACAAGATTAATTAATTATCTGTATATCTAGTAACTGAGATCTTACTAAAACCTAACAATAAGCCCATTAGTAGCCTAAACCCGATGAACAAGTTATACTATATAATGGTTTAACTAGTTTAGGTTTAGGTTAGATTTTAGGGTAGACTTTTACTGGGAGAAAATGCAGACATCAATTTAGTCGACGCTGAAAAATATTGATTGTATTAGGTTTGAGTTATTCATCTTAATACAAGTATTCGTGTTTGTGGTAATCGTTTCTTACTCTTATTATCGATTCTAAGTAATTCTTATTGTGTATTGAGTGTTAATTATTGATATTCCGCCTCATAATCAACTGATTTAATCTTGTTGATCAAATACCTGGGACCTACAATAAATTACTATAACCAAAGTCTAGGGAGATAGTATGAAGCGAATACATCTTTAATCCAATTGTTAAACACTTGCAAAATTAGTTTTATTCACGTTTTCTTTTAATTAATAATTGTTTTTAGTTAATTAAATAAACCGAAATTATGTTCATTCGGAACTAAAGCGAAACCCCTCTCTTTTACTGCTTTTTACTTAGTTTAATTAGATAATTCTAGTTAAATATAATATAAACATTGTTCCATGTGTTCGATACCGGACTTACCTTTGCTATATTATTATACGATCGGGTATTCTTGCTTGTATTGTGTATTAATCTGACTTTAGTAACATCCTAAATAAAACATATTTTATAAACACGATTTAACACATCAATAGTATGGTATAAGATACTTATAGATTTAACTTTTGAATTAAAAATTACAACCAAAAATTTATTGAATAAAAAAGGTATAATAATATATAGAATCTATAACGCAAACAACTAAAAAAAAAAACTCTATACAAACTACCATATTTAAACAAAATGAAATTAAATAATTTACGTATGATTTTTCGGTAAAAGATATGTCCCTCGCGTTGCGTGGGTACTCTCGAAATATTCTTAATTTATTTTTTATTATCAAAAACATATGTTGTATATTCATACTTTTTTCTATAACGTGACATTTTATAGACACAAATTTATTTATAACTATCATAAAATGACACTACTTCGAACAAATTAAACTTTAAAAATAGTTTGTATACGATTTCAAGCTAAAAAGTTACTTGAATATTTATGTAATGTAATTTTGATATTATTATTGATAGAAATAAACTAATAACAATATCTTATCTTATCCTAATTTTACTCTTAATCTTAATCTTATCTTATCTTATTTTGATTTTAATATGTAATAAAATAAAGGTCCTAAAATAGTAGTTGGCAAAATTTTCCACTAGATGAATTTATAACTTTAATTTAGACTATTAGATAATTTTGATAATGTTATCATTAATAATTTTATTCTAACTCTTCTATTTTAATAAAAACATAAATAATTTAATACTTGTATTTTAAATTAATAAAACTAATTTAATTTTTCTGTTTTAAATAATATAATACTTGTATTTTAAATTAATATTTAAAAATTTCGAAACATATTTTTATCTTCATATAGATACAAATTATTAGTATAAAAAGAAAATAGAGTTAATTACATAATTGGTCCCTGTGTTTGTTCCAAAACAACGGGTCCAGTCCCTGGGTCGCAATTCCTTCGGACCCAGTCCCTGGACCCTATCTTTGGTTGCACGTTTGGTCCCTCCCACTAACAATCGTTAAAAAATCCCGTTAAATACCCCATGTGACTGGCACATGATGGGTAAAAAAGACATTTTGCCTTTATTTTCCCCTTCTTCCCCAAATCATCTCCAATCCCCAAATCAAAAACCCTAATTCAACAAAACACGATCTTGATATGAAAAGTGGGAAAAAGATTCAAGCTTGGGTAGATTATGAATAAACCTAATACTTCAAAAAGAAACAAATCAATCAACGATCAGTATTGGAACAAGGGAAGTCGATTTTAAGAAAGTCGCTGCTGTTTCAGGGAGCGGCCAGCAACATGGTACTGTGTATTGGAACAAGGGAAGTTCCGCGATTTTATCATCTTTCGATTCTAACAAGTCTTTACTTGACCAACTTGGGGATGCATTTTCGACTAAAGAATCGCCAATTTGGATGGATAGTAGCACCACACAACAATGTAGGGCTATTGAGAAAGCTGTAGGTGGTGCAATGGAGTTATCTAAGTTGACCGGATCTACTGCCTATGAGCGCTATTCCGGCCCACAGATTAGAAGGATTTTTGAGATGCAACCTGAAGTTTATAACCATACTGAACGGATCTCACTCGTGAGCTCGTTTGTTGCATCTCTTCTTATTGGAGGGTATGCATGTATTGATCATACTGATGGTGCTGGGATGAATTTGATGGATATCAAGAAGAGAGTTTGGTCACAACAGGCTTTGGAGGCTTTGGGGGTTGGAGATGATTTGGGGAAGAAGGGGAAAATAAAGGCAAAATGTCTTTTTTACCCATCATGTGCCAGTCACATGGGGTATTTAACGGGATTTTTTAACGATTGTTAGTGGGAGGGACCAAACGTGCAACCAAAGATAGGGTCCAGGGACTGGGTCCGAAGGAATTGCGACCCAGGGACTGGACCCGTTGTTTTGGAACAAACACAGGAACCAATTATTTTATTGTTTCATATGAATATAGAAAAAAAATATTATTTTATTATTTTACGAGTGTTTTGTGTATAACAAAAAAATATCATATGTTTTTTTTTTTCCTTCAGGCAATATTTTAAAATTTTAAAATATTATAATTATTTTAATAAATAATTTAAAAAGGCCTAAGAAAAATTAAAAAGAAAAAGTAAAACCCCCAAAATCGAAGAAAGGTAAAACCCTGGGTGGCGCATGGCGAATCTTGGTATGTTATTACATGTTGTTCAATTTCATTCCTAGACTCTCTTCTTCTTCTTCTTCTTCTTAATGCCGATGTGGATTCCGATCGTTAGACGTTTTCACACAACTATTCGTTGTTTTTCATCTCGACAACATGGCGAATCGCTTTCTGCAGCTGTTACTGAGATATCCCCGTCTTCTAACAGACCAACCAGGAAAAGAATATGCATCGCTGACCGCAAAGCAATGCTCGAATCCTTTGTTAACAAGTATGCCCATTTCTGTTTTACATCATTAAGACGAGCATTTGACGACTGTCTTGCCTTTATATGTCCCCTTTTCTCAATCTCTGTGTTTATAAACTTCTTCCAATATGGAATCTTTTCTTTACTTTTCTAGGTACAGAGCCACGAATCTCGGAAAATTTCCCTCTCCTACAAGTGCACAGAAACAAATTGGTGGCAGTTACTATTTAATCAGAAAGATGATTCAGGAGATGGAGTACGATTTCAAAGTTTCTTCTGTGGAGAAAGGACTTGTTCAGGGAAATAAAGAGCGGACTAAAAGTGACGATACTATAAGCACGGAAATAGCCATCGAATCATTAGGAAGTCCAGAGATGGATGAGCATCAACCATCTACAAGCAGTACAAACACTCGAAACACCAATATTACAAGGGTAATTATCTCTATGGTCCTGTCATCTTGTATGCAGTTACACTAATAGTCATTATTATATTAATTAGAACTGGCAAATATGGGCGGGTCAGGTTTGGGTTTATACGGGTCATCTTTTAGTACCGTTCAAACAGACCGAGTTGCGTTGGGCTGACCTGCAAACTTTTGTCCATTTTGTTTAATTTATTACAAATAAGCAATCCGATGATTATGATTAGAAAGATAGTAAATGTCATAATAATAATCTAATCTAAATCTCTTAATAAAACAAATTAGGAGGTTGTATGCTTTTAATTAGACTTTTTGGCAACTTTAAACCTATTTGACCCCTTTGCCCTAAACTTTTTTAATTTTTTTGAAACATGTTGGAAAGTCAACCCAAATTAACCTATTTAAGACTAAACGGGTCGAAATTACCACCTATTAATAGAAATTTCAATGATCGACATATGTCTAACTAGGCTGAAGTAAGATCATGAAATTTGATCAGATTGCACTGAAGGTGAAACACTATAAAGATTTTCTGCTAACTGTATAATACATATTCAAGTATCTGTGTTGTTCGTGGACACTTCATTTGTAAATATTTGACGACGTGTCTTACAGATTCTGCGTGTTATATTTTATCTGAACTACCAACTGCAAGTAAATTTCAAATGTAATATACTAATTTATCTGAACTACCAACTGCAATTTACTATTAAATATCTTAGGGCCAAGTTAACATCGAATACATACCAAGTTTGAAACTTATTACTTGGGCTCACAGTATCTTTATCTGATTGTTACGTTGTCTAGATAATGTATTTCCATATAAGATATTAACTTATGTGCTGATGCAAGATATTCATACGTGCATTATTTTCTTGGCTAAGAATGCATTTGGGAATTCTCTAGCATACTTATCCATGTGAATGACGAATGAGATATATTTCTGTGTTTCAATTCTCTACCGGTGCTCAATTGTGAGTGCAATGACTTCAATTTCTGATGCCCTCTACGGTTACGTTTATTCATTCGGCCCTTAAATATGTAATCACCTGTCTTTGTTGGATGATACTCAGACCATTGCAATAGATAGTCATAATGGAGCAGGTCAATGTCACGAGAAGCTGGTGCAGAAACCTAATGATGAATCTCCCCCGGAAGATAATTTGGCTCTTGAGGAGTCGGAGTCAAATGTGGAAAAACACCCTGATGGGACAAGAAAGAATACAAGGTAAGCTTCTTTTATGCTAATGCAAAAGCTGATAGGATAAACAAGTTATTATTGACGAATGGTTTTTAAATTATTATGGTTCGTAAGCATATTAACAACATAAGCCGCGTGTGTGTGTGGGTGGGTGGGTGGGGGGGGGGGGGGTATGTGGATAAACATTGATAAAACCATGGTTGTTAAGATCCCGATCTAGATCGTAAAATCTTACGATTTTACGATCTCGTTTACTAAAAAAGATCCGACTCTTTGTAGGATCTCTGAGAGCATAGAATCTTAATAGGATCCCAATCTTGATCATAAAATCATAGAATTTCGATCTTACTTTACTTTAATTGAAGAACCAAATAAATATAAATTAACTAACTGTGTTCAAATAAACTAAAAAAACAAATCGTATAACCATCTAAGATACGTAAATAAAGGAAAGTTCATTAATTTTTTACTTCTATCAACGGATATATGTAACAAAATTAATACTAACTCAATCACGTAATTTAAATCTATATGAATCTTATTAAACTCGTTTAATCAATTTATATATTAACAATTATGACATACTATTAGTATTTGATATGAATTATATATTACATGAATGTGACTAAAACCTAGTGTTATAATATTACGATCCTGATTCCGATCCCGATACTGCAAAGACAAAAACGATCTATAGTAAGATCCCGATCTTAACAACCTTGGATAAAACATTTGAGCTTTAGATAATAACTCCTAAGCATGGTGTTTCTTTCACCTAATAGTTTTGTGAACAAAATGTATGTTAGTATCGTCATTAGCTATTACAAGACCCCTTTTTTACTGTATTTGAGGTTGCTATTAGCAGGGAAATAGACATCAAATCATCGGGAAGTAAAGAGGGGTCACACAGTCATACAAGCTTCCGGTTGGCAGAATCTGTTGGCAGCTCTGATACAAAATTGGAACTGAATGATGGGCTTCAACCATCAACAAACAGTACAAAAACTGGAAGCAGCAATATTACAACAGTAAGTATCTCCTGTCAGCTTGTACGCTGTTACACTAATAGGCCATCATATTAACTAGAGATGGCAAGATGGGTGGGGCAGGCAGGTTAGGTTATGGTCATTAGCCAAAACAGGTTTATGTTTAAATGGGTCATCTTTTAAACGGATCAAAACAGACCGGGTTGGGTTGGGCTGACCTGCAAACTATTGACCATTTTCTTAATAATTTACATATAAGCAATCCGATAATTTTGATTAGAAATTTAGTATCTAAACCTTTTTATTAAATAGACTTTTTGACAACTTTAAATCTGTTTCATCCATTTGACCGCTTTCCCCTAAACTATTTTATTAATTGACCTGTTTGAGGTAAAAGTCAACCCAAATCAACCTATTGGTAAGTAAATGGGTTAAAATTGCCACCTAGAGTAATAATTAGAAATTCCAGTAATCAACACATTTTCAACTGGCCTAAAGTAAGATCTTGAGATTTGATCAAATTGCACTGAAAGTTGAAGCACAGCTTATAAAGACTAACTACTGACTGTATAATACATATCCAAGACTTGGATTCCAAGTAGCTGTGTTGGTCCGTTCAGGACACTGCGTTTGGTAAATATTTAAGTATGCGTCTTAGAGACCTGCTTTATATAATTTATCTGAACTACAAACTGCAAGAAAGTATCAAATATAATTTATATGAACCCTTAACTGCAAGTAAATATCAGTTATCTTAGAGGTCAAGTTAATATCGAATATAGACCATGTTTGAAACTTAATACTTGAGTTCACTATATCTTTATCTGATTGTTTATCTAGATAATATATTTGCAAATTAAGATATTAACTTATGTGCAGCTGCAAGTTATTCATATGTGCATTATTTTCTTGGCTGAGAATGCAATTTTGAATTCTCTAGCATACTTATTCATGTGAATGACGAATAAGTGAAAATTCTCTTCTGGTGCTCAACTCTGAGTGCAATAACATCAATTACTGACGCGCTGTTGTTTCAAATAAGCATTTGCCCCTTATATTTATGTACTTACCTTTCTTTGTAGGATGATACTCATAACATTGCAACAGAGAGTCATGACAGAGGAGGTGAATTTCAGGAGAAGCTGGAGCTGAAACCGAATGATGAATCTCCATCGGAAGATAATTTTGCTCTTGAGGAGTCAGAGTTAAACGTTGAAAAACGGCATGATGGGATTAAAAATACCATGAGGTAATCTTATTTTATGCAATAAGCCATTAAGCATGATATGGAAAAGTTATTTTCTGGGCTCCTCACCATGTTAAAGGCTGAGGAAAAGAGAGAGTAGCTAATATGTGTGGATGGTTAAAGGTACACAGACATATGGGTACCTATATATCCATATATATACATGTATATAAGTGCATATACATACATCTATGATAAGTACATATATACATGTGTGTATATATATATATATATATATATATATATATATATATATATATATATATATATATATATATCTGTGCAATTATTAATTTCTCTACATAAATAACATGGTTGGGCGTATAAGCATTAATTAACATATAAAACATATAAGCTTTAGATAAGACATGCTGTAGATATCCTTGTATCGTACTATATATGAACTCCAACATTTTGCTTTAAATTTTACACATGCTATCCAAATTATTTGGTATGTTTCTCTTGAGTCTTACCCGTAATTTAACTTCACACTGATTTGGAAGTAATTACTCCAAATAGCCCACAAGATAGGATAATTACTCTTAACCATGGTAACAATTTAGTTCGGCGTATAAATGTTTGTTAGTTTCGTCGATAGCCATCAAGTTACTACTAGACCCCTTTTTCACATTTGAGTTTGACCTTTTTTAGCCAATTTGCATACATCATTTTCACTCTCCCGTTTCTAGTTTCTTAAATAGTTCATCATCTCCTCTAAAGTCTTATCTTGCTGCTTTCTTTGCGTCTTTCTTGGCTATATACTTATCTATGTTCTTTTTATCTCTTTTTCTTATTTATAGCTTCCCTATTCAACTAATTGGTTTTAGTTTGCTGTCTACTTTCTTCAACCACAAAATTTTTCATGTTAGCTTGTTAACCGAGGATACCTTTATAAGAACTTGTCGGAACAAACTTTCTGGATATACTTTATGTTGGACCCATATTATTTGTGACCCTCATTGATCATTTATCCTTACTGATATGATGACTGACACTAACTGAAATCTGTGTCTAGTAAATATTTGATGGACGTATTTACCTTAACGACACTATAGATTTCCCATTAGGTGATCGGAACTATGAGAGCTTAAATATAAACACTTATTAAACACCAAGGACTAAATGGTACACACTCCTAATTTGAGTGTCTATATAAGGACCATCATAAACCCTTATTAGGGTTGGTCACTTAAGCCACCATCTTCATCCCTAAGACACACATAGTGTTTCCTCTCAATTACTCCATCATAATACGATCATCTCGTTCTGGGAATCAATGGCTAACATGTTCAACAACATCCCAGGATCGTCAGGAGGTATGTAAATAACATGAATCAATCTAATTTAATCCAACATGTGGTATCAGAGCCAATGGCTCGTGATTATCCATTGGTTCATGTTTATTTGTTGCCTGGCTATTGCTATTAATATTCTGCAAATTATCTGGCCGGCGGATTTTGGTTTTGGATGAAAAAATGGTGTTTTTCAGACCTGCGGCGGCTACAGCAACCCTAATTTTCGATGAACTTCGTCCGTGCGGATGAAGGCTCATCCGTATGAACCTGATTTGTTCATACGTACGGATGAGTCTCATACGTACGAATGAGTTTTCTTGATTTGTGCGAACCTAACTTGTTCATTAGCACGAACCAAAGATTATCTCATGCGAACCTGATTTGTTCATACGCACGGATGAAGTCTCATACGTGCGAATGTGTTGCTTGATTCGTGCGAACCTGACTTGTTCATTAGCACGAACTAAGGATCATTTCGTGCGAACCTAATATGTTCATACGCACGAACCTGGACTTACATCCGTACGAATCAATACTTATCCGTACGAATATAATCTCATCCGTACGGATTACTACAGACCCTAATTTGGTCGGTTTTTTAGAGTTTTACTGGTTGCCTTATTTGCCGTCTGACCCAAAATTAGTCGCCTAACTTGCCGACTGCTTTACTGTCGTGGTTGAGTTCATATTATGCACTAATATTCATGTTTTCATCTTTTGTTTCCCAAAGGTCAAATGTGATTCCTATGATTGCATTTTCTTTCCTTTAGCATAATAAACACGTAGGATATTAATTCTGCCCAAAGGTGATTTAATATACTTGTGTGCTTGAAAGGATTCTTATTATGCCTTAAAACACGATGTTCTATTTTGTTGCCCAAAGGTCAAAAGACAAACGTTGTGTTGCATAAACCTTATGCTCATAATTTTACTTAGATATTAGTTATTTATGCCCAAAGGTGATGTAACATCTAAATAGAGCCTTACTTTAGCTTATTATTTTGGTGTTTTTTTAATAGGCTTACCTATCACTGGCTTCATTATTAATATGGTCTTAGTCTCAGGAACATTACTGTTAGGTCTACTTATTTTAGACATTACTCTAGTTCTATTACCTTAAGAGACATTACTTAGTCTGCCTCATATAGCTAACTCTGTCACTATAAAATCTTCTAAAACTCGTATCATAAATCTAAATCCTCCTTATTCTCCACTACAGTACCAAACTTCGGCACTGAGGCACTTACTGGTGCTAATTTCACTTCTTGGAAGGATCAACTTTACTTAACCCTGGGAATGCTCGACATGGACTATGCTATTCGCTATGATGAACCCGCCGCTATTACTGCCGCGTCTACTGCGACTCAGAAAGCGGACTTTGAGAAGTGGGAAAGGGCGAATAGGCTGTCCCTAATGATGGTCAAGAACTCAATTCATCCCAGCATCTGAGGAGCTATCCCTGATAACGACAAAGTGAAAACTTACCTCACATCTGTTGAGGATCACTTTAAGGGATCGTCTAAGGCAACTGCGAGTAGCTTAATGCTACAGATGCTAACTCTTAAATATGAAGGTTGAACACATAATGAAGATGGTTGACATGTCTCATAAGCTTAAGAATTTGGAAATGGAAGTCTCAGATAATTTTCTTGTGCATTTCATAATGACTTCCTTGCCTGCTCGGTTCGACACTTTCAAAGTGAATTATAACGCTATGAAAGATAAATGGTCGATAAGTGAACTGATTGCTATGTGCGTTCAAGAGGAAGATCGTCTTAAGCACATTCAACCTGAAGCTGTTCACCTTACTACCACTTCAAACTTCAAGAAGAGGAAAGGTAACTACAGTAACAAGACTGAAAATAAAGTCCAAAATCATGGTGCTGCTACCTCTGGCCCTAAATCCTCGACAAGCAATACTAACTGCAAATTCTGCCGCACCAAAGGGCACGGACAGAAAGATTCCTCTAAATTCAAGGACTGGCTAGCTAAGAAAGGTAACATTCTTTACGTAATATTTGATTCCTTTACTACTGATGTTCCATTTAATACATGGTGGGGTGACTCTGGTTCTATGGTCCATGTGACCAATATTCCTTACAATCCAGAAGCTACCAAAGGACCAAAGAAAACTTAGAGTTGGAAATGGTGATCTCTTAAATGTCGAAGCCATGGGGACTTTAAATTTACATATGAATACCGGAAAGTGTATTAGATTAATAGATGCCTTATATGTACCGAGAATTACTCGGAACCTTGTATCTATATCTAGACTTGATCTTGAAGGTTATGTAATTACTCATGGTTGTGGAAGGATCACTTTTACTCTTAATAATGAATTGTTTGGTTGTGGTTTTTTTGGATGGATTACTGTATAAATTAGAACTAGATCATAATTTCTCACAGTCTTTGTTGTCTCTTAATATTGATGACATAACTAAAACAAAGACAAAATCACCTAAACAAGCAGAATATCATCCACATACAAAACAAGGATAATAAAGTTACTCCCACTGATCTTGAGATAGGTGCATTGATCCACTTGATTCTTTAGGAAGCCATCAGATTTTACGACTTCATCAAATATAAGGTACCATTGTCGTGATGCTTGTTTCAACCCATATATCGATTTGTTTAACTTGCAGACCATGTGCTCTTTACCTTCTGGAATAAATCCTTCAGGTTGCTGCATGAATACGTCTTCTTGCAAGTCACCATTTAGGAAAGCGGTCTTGACATCCATCTGATGTAACTCTAAATCATAATGAGCTACGAGTGCCATGACGATCCTTAGGGAATCTTTACGAGAGACAGGAGAAAAGGTCTCTTGATAATCGATTCCTTCCTTTTGAGTAAAGCCTTTTGCAACCAGTCTGGCCTTATAGCGTTCGATGTTTCCATTCGGGTCTAATTTGGTTTTGAACACCCATTTACATCCAATTACTTTGGATCCTTTAGTAAGTGGAACCAATACCCAAACGCCATTACGCTCCATGGATCTGAGCTCTTCAATCATGGCTTCAATCCAATGAGTGGGCTGATCACTATTAATAGCTTCTCGGTAAGAGGTTGGATCAGTAAGTTTCCCAATGTTTTCGACTTCAGCCAGATAAGTTTCGAAATCATCAAAATTAGTGTTTCTGCGAGCCCTTGATGATCTCCTGAGCTGAATTACGGGTTCATTAACAAGCGGTTCTTCGGCGTTTAGATTAGGAGGCATAGGAGGTTCAACCGGTTCATTAGGAGATCCAGGTATAGCGGGAGCAGCGTTGGGTACAAGAGGAATTATCGGAGGAATCGTAATAACCGACGAGTGGTTTCCCCCCGCTTCTTGTACTTCTTGCAAATCTAAATCAGGATTTGTCGTGCTCCCACTGATCTCTGAATTTTCGAGGAAAGTGGCATGTTGCGTATCTATGATGCGGGTAGAGTGAGAAGGACAGTAAAAACGATAACCTTTTGAGTTCTCGGGATAACCAATAAAGAAACATGTAAGGGTTTTAGAATCCAATTTCTTTAAGTTAGGGTTATAGACTTTTGCTTCGGCAGGACAGCCCCATACTTTCATATATTTTAGACTCGGTTTCCTACCTGTCCAGATCTCATAAGGAGTTTTAGGGACAAATTTTGATGGAACCCTATTGAGTATATGAACAGCTGTTTTTAAGGCCTCAGTCCAAAGAAATTTGGGTAGGTTAGTGTTGGCGAGCATACTTCTCACCATGTCCATTAAAGTTCGGTTTCTCCTTTCAGCAACACCATTCTGTTGAGGAGAACCTGGCATGGTGTATTGGTTAATTATGCCCTGTTCCTTGCAAAAATTATAGAAGGGACCAGAAGCTTGACCAATATCAATATGTTTACCGTAATACTCACCTCCCCTATCTGATCGGACAACTTTTATCTTATGATCAAGTTGGTTTTCAACCAAAGTTTTATAATCGACAAAAGTTTGTAAGGATTCAGATTTTTCTTTAATCAGATAAAGGTGCATATAACGTGAATAATCGTCAATGAATGTAATAAATGATGTATGTCCTGTTATTGATGCGGGATAGGGGCCACTAATATCAGTATGAATTATTTCCAACAAGTTGGAACATCTGGTGGCTCCTTTCTTATTCCCTTTAGCCATTTTGCCTTTGAGGCATTGAATACATGTTTCAAAATCACTAAAATCAAGAGAGGGTAAGATTCCTTCTTTTACGAGTCGTGTCATGCGATCTCGTGAGATGTGGCCGAGACGTTTATGCCACAATGTGGAGGAATTCTCTGCTTGTTTAGGTGATTTTGTCTTTGTTTTAGTTATGTCATCAATGTTAAGAGACAACAAAGACTGTGAGAAATTATGATCTAGTTCTAATTTATACAGTAATCCATCCAAAAAACCACAACCAAACAATTCATTATTAAGAGTAAAAGTGATCCTGCCACAACGATGAGTAATTACATAACCTTCAAGATCAAGTCTAGATATAGATACAAGGTTCCGAGTAATTCTCGGTACATATAAGGTATCTATTAATCTAATACACTTTCCGGTATTCATATGTAAATTTAAAATTCCAATGGCTTCGACATCTAAGAGATCACCATTTCCAACTCTAAGTTTTCTTTGGTCCTTTGGTAGCTTCTGGATTGTAAGGAATCCCTGTAAAGAATTTGTCACATGGACCATAGAACCAGAGCCACCCCACCATGTATTAAATGGAACATCAGTAGTAAAGGAATCAAATACTACGTAAAGAATGTTACCTTTCTTAGCTAGCCAGTCCTTGAATTTAGAGCAATCTTTCTGTCCGTGCCCTTTGGAGCGGCAAAATTTGCAGTTAGTATTGCTTGTTGAGGATTTAGGGCCAGAGGTAGCAGCACCATGATTTTGGACTTTATTTTCAGTCTTGTTACTGTAGTTACCTTTCCTCTTCTTGAAGTTTGAAGTGGTAGTAAGGTGAACAGCAGCTTCAGGTTGAATGTGCTTAAGACGATCTTCCTCTTGAACGCACATAGCAATCAGTTCACTTATCGACCATTTATCTTTCATTGCGTTATAATTCACTTTGAAAGTGTCGAACCGAGCAGGCAAGGAAGTCATTATGAAATGCACAAGAAAATTATCTGAGACTTCCATTTCCAAATTCTTAAGCTTATGAGACATGTCAACCATCTTCATTATGTGTTCACGGACACCATTAGAACCTTCATATTTAAGAGTTAGCATCTTTAGCATTAAGCTACTCGCAGTTGCCTTAGACGATCCCTTAAAGTGATCCTCAACAGATTTGAGGTAAGTTTTCACTTTGTCGTTATCAGGGATAGCTCCTCGGATGCTGGAATGAATTGAGTTCTTGACCATCATTAGGGACAGCCGATTCGCCCTTTCCCACTTCTCAAAGTCCGCTTTCTGAGTCGCAGTAGACGCAGCAGTAATAGCGGCGGGTTCATCATGGCGAATAGCATAGTCCATGTCGAGCATTCCCAGAGTTAAGTAAAGTTGCTCCTTCCAAGAAGTGAAATTAGCACCAGTAAGTGCCTCAATGCCGAAGTTTCATACTGTAGTGGAGAATAAGGAGGATTTAAGATTATGATACGAATTTTAGAAGATTTTATAGTGACAGAGTTAGCTATATAAGGCAGACTAAGTAATGTCCCTTAAGATAATAGAACTAGAGTAACTTTATTATCCTTGTTTTGTATGTGGATCAATGCACCTATCTCAAGATCAGTGGGAGTAACTTTATTATCCTTGTTTTGTATGTGGATGATATTCTGCTTGCAAGTAACAACTTGGATTTGCTACATGAGTCAAAGCGAATGCTTTCGCATAATTTCGACATGAAAGATCTTGGTGATGCCTCTTATGTTTTAGGTATCGAAATAAATCGAGACAGACGTAATGATGTTCTAGGTCTTTCCCAAAGGGCTTATATTGACCGTATTCTAGAACGCTATAACATGCAGCACTGCACACCCACTGTGGCTC
The DNA here is from genome assembly GCA_910822075.1 of Senecio squalidus. Taxonomy (NCBI): domain Eukaryota; kingdom Viridiplantae; phylum Streptophyta; class Magnoliopsida; order Asterales; family Asteraceae; genus Senecio; species Senecio squalidus. The sequence continues at coordinate 17,304,277 of CAJVGC010000592.1, forward strand.
CGGTAGTTAAAGGGGACGTATTTGGACCTCATCAAACTCCGAGCACTGAAACTGAGAAGGCTGAAATGAGGATGATACCTTACTCATCTGTAGTTGGGAGCATTATGTACGCTCAGGTCTGTACTCGACCAGATATCGCTTACATCGCTGGTATGCTGGGGCGTTACTTATCTAACCCCGGATTAGCACACTGGAAAGCGGCTAAAAAGGTTCTACGATATCTGAAAGGGACCAAAGACTACAAATTAACTTATAGAAGAAGTGACAACTTGGAAGTAGTAGGTTATTCTGACTCTGACTTTGCTAAAAGCAAAGAAGACCATAATTCTACTTCTGGGTATATTTTCATGTTAGCTGGCGGACCAATCTCTTGGCGGAGTCATAAACAGAAACTGACCACGACGTCTACTATGATGGCTGAATATGTTGCCGTTTATAATGCAACCTGTCATGGGATGTTGTTAAGGAACCTGATCAGTGGACTCAAACTCGTCAACTCAATCTCTAGACCATTGAAGCTTTACTGTGATAACTCAGTTGCTGTAACTTTCTCGAACAGTAACAGTTCGACTGGCGCTGGGCTGTATCTCGACACAAAGTATCTGTTTGTACGCGAACGGGTTGAGGAAAATGCTCTTTGTGTTGAGTACATAAGTACACATGACATGCTAGCGGATCCGATGACCAAAGGTCTTCCTCCTAATATATTCGTAGGACACGTGTCGAATATGGGGCTTACAAAAGACTTAATTTAATAGCATATTGTACTTATTGGTCATTATTATTTATTAATGAAAATTTTCCTCCTTATTCAGATTTTGTTTGTCTATTATTTACACCTTATGCGCATAACTGTGTTGGACATTATTATAACAAAATTTGTCTTAGTTGGTCTATCATTGCTTATTCAGTTTTGAATTTGAGTCATAGTTTGACTAGTGGGGGTCCTGAGTAGATGTTCTTCTCTACGACTGTACTTATCGACTATGATTTCGGTTTGAAACAAAATGAGTATTATCTCGTACGGACTTATTAATACTCATAGATAAATGATCTACTTGGTCAAGTGGGAGAATGTTGGACCCATATTATTTGTGACCCTCATTGATCATTTATCCTTACTGATATGATGACTGACACTAACTGAAATCTGTGTCTAGTAAATATTTGATGGACGTATTTACCTTAACGACACTATAGATTTCCCATTAGGTGATCGGAACTATGAGAGCTTAAATATAAACACTTATTAAACACCAAGGACTAAATGATTCATGTTATTTACATACCTTCTGACGATCCTGGGATGTTGTTGAACATGTTAGCCATTGAACATGTTAGCCATTGATTCCCAGAACGAGATGATCGTATTATGATGGAGTAATTGAGAGGAAACACTATGTGTGTCTTAGGGATGAAGATGGTGGTCCTTATATAGACACTTTAAGCTGTCATAGGTATTCCAGGAGTAAGTATGGAAATGCAGAGTAATTTTGGATTGAGTTACAATCATCAAGGTCTATATAGTGATACATAAAAATTTTGTTTAACAATCTACAAAGGTTATTATTAAACAGTTGGGCAAGCTAACAACATGAAATATGATACTCAGATTACATAAGAATATGACAAGGATGTGCTTAATACTTTGATTCTGTGTGCGTGGTTCTAACCTCACTCATTACGTGAAGAAATACCTATTAGTTTACTACATGATATTGTAGTCATACATTTATTATCTTAGTGGGGTTAAAATAAACCTTACAGTAATATAAATTCCCTTCCTAGTCTTGTAATCTTACTTGTTGAATTCATTGTGTCTTTTCAAGGTTGCAACAAGGGAGGGAGTTGGTTGGTTCCATAATGGGTCAAAACGGGTGTTTGTTTTACATTCCAAAATGGATCAGGCTAGGTTGGGTTTACCCACCAACAATTTTTCTTCATTTTTTGAAATTTATTGTAGATTGAATTTATTAAATATGAATATATGATTACAAAATATTAAAATTACTCTAACATTGTAAAATTAGGCGATTTTAGGAGGTTGTAATACAACTTGGGCGAGTTTCAAGTCGTTTTCTCATGTTTAACACTTTAATCCTGATTTAGTTATTTTTGTCGGTGTAAGTTTGGCATTATGATAAATACATTTTTAAATTACAAGAGTACAAGGTATGTACTCAAGTTTATATTCTTGCCTCCAAACTTCATTGTTTTACACTTTTACATCTCATCCTAAGCCTTCTTAAATTTTGAGTACAGTTTTTTCTTACATTTCACATTTGCACCCAAACTTCAATCATTATTTCGCAAGTTCCACAAGTTTTGTCACATATTAGACGATGTTCTTTGAATTTTGTGTAGGGGGTTAAAAACGTATATAAATGCTAAGTTTATTCTTTTTGCTTTTATGTTTTGTTTTTATGTGTCTACACACGATCATGTAAAGCTTCATTGGTTATCTTTGAGCTTTTAAGCTGACTTACCTTGTGCTTCTTGAATGACGCAAGTTATAAATTTGCTGTTGAATTCTGTGTTCTTATATGACATTGATCACACTTTGATTCTAATCGATGTTGAAAACACTATTTTGTGTTAGTTTACATGAAGTGGCAAAATGGGCTGGTTGGGTAACGAGTCAAAACATTTTATAAACAAACGATGCTAACATACTTGCAATTTCTTACCAAGTCTTCCGCTAGTAATCTTGACAATAGGTAACCAGTGGCATATTTTGGTAACAAGATTGAAAGCATGTGGCATCTTTTGGTTATTAATTGTTTGAGCTGGTAATAAATTGCAAGTCCGTTGCCATGTCTGGTTAAAAATAATAGTGAGGTGAAAGTTCATTTTGTCTTCCTGCATTTTGCTCTTTTTGGAAGTGACTAGGTGCAATATGACTACAATAAATCAATAATTGTAATATTTTAACAATAATGATTTTAGGAGATTTTAGGCTTAAAAAATCTGCTTTGGGCGATATTCGTTTTTTAACATGTTTTCCCCATTATAGATTAAACACTACCCAACTGACCCATGTATTAATGAATGGGTCTATGTTGTTTCCTTTATGTTTTTTTATAAGCTTCTAATATAAAATGTTAATTGGACGAGTTGATTCAGCTACAAATTCTTGAATGTAGGGACATGCATGAGCAACAAAAAGATGACGAGGTAAGAGAGAAACCGTCTATATGGGGGAATTTGAAATCGCTTGCAAACGGATTCTTTAACATCTGGAAGTGATAATAGTTTTATCGTCACACTGAATCTATAATGGAGTTATCTCAGATATGTACATCGCAACGGTGATCTATCTGTGACGATATGAAATTTTGCTAGGTGGTTGCATAATCATTTTTTGCCTATATTTTGTGCAAATTATATACTTGAATGTGGATCTGCTAAAGAGCATTTGCCCCGTATATGCTCCTTGGTGGTCACTCAAATGCTTCTAATTATCAAATGAATCATCTGTTTCATCTTGTGTATGAATGCAACTAGTCTCAACTTTGGGTATCTGTTAAAATGGGTTCGGGTCTTTTTCACAGGCCGGGGTTGGTTTGACATATTTCGACCTTTTAATAATTGACCATTCAAACAAAGCATATCAAATTAGAAACTAAAACAATCATTCAACTTCTTTTTATTTTGTTTTTATTATGTTAATGTTAGTTGATGTATCTAATAAATTATAGTATTAAAGGTTTAACGCAGTTGAGTTTAGTCACATAAAGTCACTTTAGTTATAAGTTAGGGTAATAGATTCTCGTATTTGTTTGTGGTTGTTGTATTTTTATAAGTTTTTAAACTGATGAGATATATATAATAATAATAATAAATACGTTATAAATTGAATACATATATAATGTAACTATAACAGTAAATCTGTATGGTAGAAAACTTTTCTATTTCCTAATATTTGAGATAGGGGAGGGATAACCTCACCACCCCCACCCCCACCCCCCACCCCCCTATCTTCACCCCCTTTATTTTATATTATTATTATTATTAAAAATACAGATCTTAAATTAAAAATATAGATTTAAGATAAATATATTAATAAAATAAACATTACTCATAACAAAATACATAAATAATTAAACATAACAAGTTATTGAACATAACAAACTAGATTATGTAATCATCTACATCAACACCTTCAGGATCACAAGTTGAAAGGTTAAGTTGACGATACACTTTTTGTCGATTAACATATGAGGTTTCCCATCCAGAAGCACAGTCGGATCTTCCCAAAACCCAGTAAGGATGAGTCAGAGCCATTGGGTATTCCCCTTGTAACTCCACTGAGACATAGTGGTTATCATTTACGAGTGCCAGTGTGATGCATAAAAAATGCTAAGGAGCAGACCAAAGCGGAAAAAAAAGTTCAACTGCCTTTGGGACTCAAAAAATTAACTATTACGTCGAACTTTGAAGCAATCATAAACCCTGTATCCGGCATTAGCATCCAATGCGGCTGTGGTGCAGGACACGCATATGGGAAATTCAAAGAGTGAAGAATTTGTTCAAACCATTCAACGTCCATAATTTTCAAGTAACCTTCATAGTGGGAATGAAATTCATCTAATTAAGCAGATCTGATTTGGAGATATTCTTCTTCATCATAGCCGAGGGAATTAGCGATTGCTCGAAATCCGCAATTTTTGTCACCTTTTACATTCTCTATATGTGCGACGTAAGGGTGAAAGGTAGGTGGAATTTGACCAAGAAGTGGATGTGAATAGCGTGTTTGATTCGTGTAAGAACTGTGTTTATGTGGATCTTGATTTGGTGGATTAATTCCCGTTGAAGTGTTCGAATAGCTTTGTCGATGACCAGGTAGTGGATGTGAATAGCGTGTTTGATTCGTGTAAGAACTGTGTCTATGTGGATCTTGACTTGGTGGATCAAATCCCTTTGAAGTGTTCGAATAACTATGTCGATGTGGATCTTGACTTTGTGGATCAAATTGTGTTGCTTTTGGTTGTTTTCCCTTCGAAGTTGGTCGACCACGAGTATTCCTTTGGATAGCAGGTTCACGAACATGATATGTTTTTTTTTGTTGTATATTCCTCGTATCATTTTCAAAAAAATGTTCTTACCAAAGGGTGTCTGCTTCGCGTAGACTTCTTGAAACTTTTCAACATCTTCTTCACATGGAATATCATCATCTTCGGGTAAAGATGATGACAAGTCAAGCTTTCTCCAAAACATGTCAATTGAGTCCAATGGAATTGGCAAACCTGCATTAAATAAATCTGCAACTTTGTGGGCACATGGTAACCCAAAACATGACCGCAACTTACAACCACAATTTTCATAATCTAACTCGAGACCGTTAGACCTGTTAATTTCTTCGAAAATTAAATCTAAACCATTTTTGGAAACAAGGCCCCATATTGGTTGGAATTGTGGTAAGGTTGATTTAGTTCTACGAAAAATTCTGCTTCTTTCAAGTGATTCTTTTATAGTAGTGTGTTGTAATTGCACGAGTTGATCGATAAAGTAGACAAATCGGTCTATATTAGATTGTGCCGAATCTAACAATAACTTCAACTTTGCATGTTGGCTTTCAACTCTGTTATTTGTTGGATTTCCAAAGTGAAGATACATGTTAGTCCATATAGCTAGAAACATTCGACCATACTTGTTCAACCATACTTTATTCATATAGTCTAGAATATCTAGGAAAAAAAATATTAAGTTTATTTTAAGTAATTCGAAATAGCATGTTCAAAGTAAATAAATAAAAAAAGCTTTAAGGAAAAACCTGTATAATCGATTAACAAAGCTTCAAGATATTCATAGTTTTGCATGTATATATCTTGTGTAACCGATTCCACCAATAAGCTCCACTGGATCCTAACTCGTTCGCGTAACTCAAGCGGTTTTACTCTAGTTGCCATTTTCAAAACAATAGCTTGAGATATGTGCCATGTACAAAGTAACTGATTGGCTTCTGGAAATATAGTTTTGCATGCATTCATTAAAGCCAAATCTCTGTCAGTAACAATAACTCGCGGGGAAAAATCGTTATTCATCATCATCTTTAGATTTGTTAATGCCCAAACAAAATTGGTTTTCTTTTCTTTATGTAAAAAGACAAACGCTATTGAAAATGTCTGATTAGTTGAAGTAACACCAACAATCTGGAGAAATGGAAGATTATATCTGTTTCATAAAAAATTGAAAAGTTAAAAATAAAAGTAAGTATGAAAAATAAATTAAATCGAAGTTATATGAAAAATAAGGTATACTTGTTCGTCTTGTATGTCGCATCTAAGAACAACACGTATGGAAAAACTTTCCATATCATATATGATATCGGATGGACAAAAAATAATTTCTCCTACTCGTTAGTGATATCATTTGTAAGATATTCAAAATCATATCCATCAGCCCTGAAATGGTCCATGACAACCTGCATTTGAGATCGACCAGCTTGTTCAGCTACTTGAAATTTGGCACTAGCATTGTATACGGTTCTTAACGGAGAAACATTATTTTCGTTTTGCTTCTTCAATGTTGTTAATATATCACGTGGTTTTACATTCTGCTTTAACAAATCTGCAACCAAAGTGTGTTCATTATCAGTTAGCCGCATTACATATGAATGACCTTCCATAAACTCTGCAGGCTCATGATTATGTGTAGCACATTTCACACTTAATCTCCAGACATCAATTGTCTTATAATATTTTCCAACCAATTCAAATGGACAACCAATTTTTTTTTTGTCAAACGTTCTCTACTAGACGTATTTTCATTATCAGTTTGTTTACTTTTGTGAATACCACCCCGATCACACATAAGTAAAACTTTAGAAACGTAACCATTTTTTGATTTTGATTTGTTAGTTACAATAACATAACCAAGAGACCGGGCCACATTTTGCGCCCAATTAAATAAATCTTCACGAGTATTGAAGACCCGAAACAAATTGAAAATTTATAAATATAACACAAATATATTACTAAATGAACGAGATTAATGTTATTTTAGAAAATAAGGTTAACGTAATACCGTATCGGTTGTAAATTCTGAACTATTATCCATTTGAGAATGTAATGAAACGAAGTAAACTTTGAGATTGCAATGAAAGAAATTGAAATGTGAGAATGAAATGCTCGTTTATAAACAGAAAACCAGAAAATCTTTCCTTTTTCTTTTACTTTAGTCGCGTCAAACAGAAAACCAGGGAATCTTTCATTTTTCTTTTACTTTAGTCGCGTCAAACAGAAAAGCAGAGAATCTTTCCTTTTTCTTTTACTTTAGTCAACTCAAAATAATTTATAATTTTGCTTTTACTTTAGTCACGTCAAATAATTTAAACTTTCAAATAAATAAAATAAAAACGAGATTTCGAGATTAAGATTCCCTGGTTTAGTCAACTAATCATATTAATCTTGAGTTGACTAAAGTAATATTTAAGTGAATATCATTTAATTAGAAGAAAGTTATCATATTTATATCACACGCATAACCGGTAATAACATTTATATTTTTATAACATTTTGTCTTAATTTTTGATTTTTTTCATCAAAACTAAATAAATAAAAGTTTTCGTTTAATAATTTATTTAAATAAATATATAACAAATGAAATAATATGAAATAATAATAAATAAATAAATAAATAAATAAATAAATTAATTAATTTAAAATACCGATTTGACTCTTGGGGGGTGTCGATAACCAAAATGTGATTTTGGGGGGGTGTCTCTATCACCACCCTTTGAGATAACGGATCAACAAGCTAACCCTCCATAGTTTAACTTTGGGCAAATGGCTTGTGTATGCTTCCAACTTGCCACGAATTCTATTGTGTACACCGGATTCACAAAAGTTCTATTGAGTACCATATATTGACTAATTTTGTTTATTGTGTATCACGTGTAACCTTTTTAACCGGTTACCTGTAAACCTTTATTTTTTTATATTTTTCAAAGAAAATATTCAATTTCCATGTCAATAAATTGGGACACGTATATAACACATCATTGACACGTGTATGACACATCATTATTTTCAGTTTTTAATAAATTAAAAAGGTTTATTAAACCATTCATTTATACAATGGACATATTCAACTATTTTTTTTGTCTTTCTTCTTCCCTTTTCTTAGAACAGACCAACAACAACTTTCAATTTCCATGTCAATAGATCTACCATCATCATCATTTTTCAATCTCTCATCACCATCACCATTATTTTGGTTGTATCGAATTTTAACAATCTACCTGTCCAGATTGAGAAACCCCATTTCATTACTAAATTTCGATACAACCAAACTAACGTTTCACTACTGCCGGAATTTCATCAGAACCTTATTCGCCGTCCAAAATGGCTCTCAAAGATACCGGAGATGTCACACCCCGCTAAAGCGGAAACACGGAATGTGAAGAGCGAAGAATCAATTCACGGGTTACACTAAAATTAACGGTTCAAGTCATTAAGATTTAAATTGAAAAGTACAAGTCAAAGGTACAACCAAGATTCGAGTAAGACCATAATACATAACAAAAATGTTTTTAAATAAAATTCCCAAAATAAGGTCTTCTTCCCAGGGTACACTTCACACAAAAGGCTTGACCCGCCTGAGCAATGCACTTCATAACTTACGCTTAGTTCCTGAAACATGAGATAAAGTGTCAACTACGAAAACGTAGTGAGTGAGTTACAGTTTATAGATTGAAGAAAAGTTTCAATTTGAAAGTTCAGAGTTCGAGACAAGTCCAAAGTTCGTGAAAGTTCAAGATTTATTCGAAGTCAAGAAATTCACGATAAGTTCAAGTGCTTAAAAATTCAAGAATAATTCGAATAAGTTTAAGGGCTTTGAATTCAAGAATAATTTAAATTCAAGATAAGTTCAAGTCCAAATAAGTTCAAAATAAGTTCAAATAAGTTCCAAGTTAAGTTCAAAAGTCAAGTAGCGTAGCGAGCGAAAGAGTTCGTAGTCATTACCTTAGCGGTGGATTAATCCACATATGTAAGACAGTAAGTAAGTATATGCGTAAATAAAGACCTATGATCCTCGAGTTGTACCAACCACTAAGCTTAATATACGTAAGATTTAGTTTTACACACTAATCCGATTCTGGTAAAGTACCTGCCCACTAGTTCCAGTCTAGAGTTCGAGTTCGCGAGAACTTAGCAATATGTACCTTGGTCGCTACCCATTGGTAAGGAGTGACCGCTCCTAAGTATCGATACCCATAATCTATGCTAACGGCTTGTGTTAATAGTGTATAGAGTTCAGTCCAAGAAAAGTTGCGGGGCATTTAGTTCGTTCCGTTTCCAAAATCCTTTTTGTCTGTACTTACGACGCTATATCCTCGCCTAGGGTTTTGTTCTGAAATACAACCAAGCTATCAATGTCTAATCAAGTATCCAAAGAGGCAAACCTAGGGAGTCTAAAGTAAGCCAATCCGAACAATTGATGTTGTTTACGCATATTAGTTCAAAGTTCTAAGATAGTTCAAAAGTTCTCAAAGTTCCAAGAGTTCAAGAGTTCAAGTTCAAAAGTTTCCAAAAATGGAAAGTAGTTCAATTAGTTCAAAAGTTTCTAAAATAGTTCAAAAGTTCTCAAAGAAATTGAAAGTGGTTCAATTAGTTCAAAAGTTTTTAAAATAGTTCAAAAGTTCTCAAAGAAATAGAAAGTGGTTCAATTAGTTCAAAAGTTTCTAAAATAGTTCAAAAGTTCTCAAAGAAATAGAAAGTGGTTCAATTAGTTCAAAAGTTTCTAAAATAGTTCAAAAGTTCTCAAAGAAATAGAAAGTGGTTCAGTTAGTTCAAAAGTTTCTAAAATAGTTCAATAAGCAGTTGCACATAAAAGATATAGTTCCAAAAATAATTTGATCTCATGTTTCCCCCAAAAATAGTACTTAAAAGGTAAAAGTAAGGAGGGGTGTAACTCACGGTTTGCGGAGAAAATGAACTCGGAATCGGTCGGAAAAGGAGCCGGGAATCACGGAATGCCTAGGAATACCAAGGTTGTCCAAAAGTTAATTTCTTATTAGGTTACTTTATATAAGAGATTAGGTAACTTTTTTTTATAATTAAATGTTAAAGTCAAAATTGTCCCAAAATTGGTCCGAAGCGGTTAACGTTTATTTTTAGTCCGGAGGTTCAAAGTTAAAGTTATCATTATGTTAGACATGTTTAGGTCGCTGAATTGGTTTAGGTTTTCTAGCGAAATTTGGGCAGCGCTTCCGCGCCCAAATTTTGTGTCCAAAACCTAAAGTCAATTCCGCTCACAAAACACGTATAACATATAATAACTTATTTAACAAGTCCAAAAAGTCCAAAGAGTCCAATATAAGTCACCATTATCATTAGTTTTATTCATCTCAGTCCCATAATAATATTAGTAAAAGTTCAGAACGTATACATAAGTTTTAAACGACCAAAACGGCGATTTTCGGGAGGAACAGCAGCCCGGTGCGCAGCACCTGTCAGGGGGTGCTGCGCACCTCCTTGCTGTTCTTTCCCGTTTTGTGATTTCTTTGCTAAAAACGTTTTGTCACCCATAGATTTCGACATGCAACCAGTAGTTATCTCATAAAACACCATGTTTATAGTTTCTAAACAACTTTTATCCACAAAAACATAGATCTAAATATTATTTAGTTAAAAATCGTCTTTGTATAAAAAGTGACATAAATCTTTATAAAAACTCATTTTTATTGTTTAGATCTTACATGCAATTAGTAAGAACAGTAAATAAAGGTAAGATTAAAGTTTCTACCGAATGAAAGTGAGTAGATGATGTTTTTGAATGATCTAGAGCTCCAAAAGTGGTAGTAAAAGCTTGAACCGAAAATAAACTTGCACCTTCTTGTTTGTTTTGTTGATTGGACGATTTTGATGGAGGATTTATGGTGGGTTTGTGGCTGTGTTTTCTGCCTTCAATGGAGTTTTTAGAGAGGAGGAGATGAGAGAAATGAGAGAGTTTGGTAACTAGGTGAAATGTGTGTGTGTTTTTGATTTTAGAAAAATGGAAATGAAAATGAAATGGTAGAGTGTAGTATTGGGGGGTCTTGGGTAGGGATTTTGGCAGTAATGAGTGTCTAGGTTCAAGTATGATTGGTTGGTGGTTTACAAAAACGAGACAAGGACTAAAAATGTAACATTTTTTGAAATCTGGCGTTAGGTGTTGCGCACCAAAACAATAGGTGCTGCGCACCGGGTGGTTTTTCAGATTTTATCTGATTTTTGTTTTTACGTTATTGCTTCGTTGGACATTTTTGTTAATTGAAAGTTCTTAATTATGATTAGTTATGAACTTAGGAAAGTTCGTTATATGTTTTCTTGGTATTAGGACTTATGTAAGTTGGTTCCGGTTGTGATTCCGACATGTGCGTGTTTCCGATAAAAGTTCGATTTAAAGGCATAAGAGACAAAACGAGGGACATAGAGCGTAAAGAACACCTGAAATTTGACGGTTGTCACATTCTCCCCGGGTTGAAAGGAATTTCGTCCCGAAATTTAGTTCGTCCCATGGGGAAGAAATGTCGTCGGATTATGGTGGATTCTCCTGACGAGTTTCGGTCCCTGCGTCTTCACGCGGTAGTGGGGCTACGTCGGAGGTTCCACTGAACTCAGAGATGGGTACAAGGTTCGGTCTATGTTGTTTGACCTTGGAGTCAACAACCTAAGCGTTTCAACAAGGAATTTGGTTTGTTAGCAGTTTTGACCTCGTTTAGAGGGAGATGACGAGGGTCTCGTCCGATGAACACTTTTCAAGTGGGAGAAGGGACACATAAGAATGTTAGGAGACGGTTGGGAAAGTTAAAAGCAATGAGAAGTCGGATCGGTGTGCTCCAAGACTTAGATTGGACCGGTGTACTTCGGGCTTAGTTTGCCGCGTTTCCTGAAGCGGACTATCCTCTTTCCGTGGCGATATCCTAGGGGATACTCTATTGCCATCTAAGGGATTGAGGGCTTTCCTTCTAGATGGTCACGCAGCTCCTTGGCCGGGTACGGGAATGCTTCTAGTCTTTCGCGAGTAGAGGTAGACGTAGGACCTTGCAAGTCGTCGACCGTCAGCTTCTAGCCGATAGGGCGGTGTTCGACACTTGCGTCCATGTATAGACTGATGGGTGCGCACCTAGTGCTGGCACGGGATCCGTGACATAAGTGTACCCGATTAGAGGAAGGTGGGTAGTGAGAGGTGATGAGGCCTAGTCGCGTTCCTAGCGATTCTCGGGGGGGGGGGGGGGGGGGGGGGGGCATTCCGAAGAGAGTGGGACGCAGATCGACTAATAGAGGGGGTGGGTTTCGGTGTCCCGCCCTGACCTCGGAGTAAGTGAGGCACTTGGCTGGATACAAGGTAATGTCCTTATTTATGTCCGGCCAGAACAATATTCTCGGGGACTCCTGGTACAGCAAGTCGGATCCCGGATAGATGGAATAACAATTTGATGGCCCTTGACGGGAATGGGTTCACGAGTACCTTCGGATTTCAGAAGTCATGCTTGGGGCTTGGCGCAACGAGTTACGTTTAGCCTGAGTTTGGCTCTTGCATGGTTGGCTATGAAATCAGGGAAATGTTCTGCTCAGGGTCGGAATTTGCACTTTGAGAATTGGGTGTACAATTCCTGATCTCGGGAGAGTTCTAGGGTGAGCTCGGGATGCTCACAGGATCTTCCTTGAGTAGGTGAGAGTGTTGGCGAGGAGTATGATTATTAATCGTCCAAGTACGGCCTACACACTTTGTTCATTAAGTCCATGAATACCGGCAGTGTGTTGTTTAGGCCTACTGACAGAGGAGAAAGCTTGGATTGCTTGCATCCAGTTCGGGGAATGCGGACAACGTCGCGAATCCTGTGATAACCCGGGCGGGGGTCGACTTCTGAGAGGTAAGCTGCATTCTGCAACTACTCGGATAGGTTGTCGATCCTCGGGAGTGGTCATCAGTTCTTGACGGTTTGCTTGATGAGTTCATGACGCTTAGCGTACAAACAGAAGGGTCCGTCTGTCTCTTGTTAGGGAAGTTGGGCTTCCCGTGGAATTGAATTTGAGTGGTAGAGTTAGGGTTGGGAAGTTCCTACAGCAGCTTTGGCTGCCTTAGCATCTCAGGTGATGCTAGACGGTAGGGAGCCCTGACCATTGGTGCAGTGTTAGGAACGAGGTTTATTTGAAATTTTCACTTGTCTCGGGGAGGCTTTGGATGGTCCTCGACTACAGAAATGTCATGGACTCGGCTTTCCTTAGATTTATGTTCGACGCCGTGAGCGGAGGGTGCGTCGTAGTCCTTCTCAGGATACTAGTGCATCATCGAGGGATACGCTCTGCGAAGTTGCCATTCAGGTTTGTCCTCCTGAAAAACGGGAGTTTCACTGTGCGGAGAAGGATACGAGTGAGTTTGTCGGAAACGAACGATCTTGACTCAATAATGGGGTGACCGGCCCATCCAACGATAGCGTCAAAGCTTGATGGTTCGGTAAGAATTGGGTTGATGGAAAAAGTCTTAGGCAAACGAAGTATTGGAAATCCTAAGTTTGCATTCGTAGCTGCGACTATTGGTCATTAGCATATTCGATGAAAAGGGTGTCCGCAGGACTTTAGGTCCTAAGCTGATAAGGGGTCTAATTTCTAAGGAGGTAAGGTTTCCTTTAGTTCTTGAATCAAATAGTATGGAAGGAGAGGGTTATTCGACAGGGAACGTACCAGTAGCTGCATTGAGGTCCTGAGGGGTTTCCTCGGCTGTGATTGCGAGAGCACTGAGGGTCTCTGTGGTACGCTCTAGGAGACAATCCCCACGGAGGTGCTGGTTGCTCCCACATTCGAGGCATAGTAGCTTTCTGTTTGCATTTTCTGGACAGCACCAGGGGTAATGCCCTACTGTGTTGCAAAGTCTGCATACCGGGCACTTCCGGGCATGGTGGAAGTGGCACCTGCTGCACTGGGGGCGTGGTCTGGAGTAGGTGCGGGTTACGGCGGTGGATTCCTGGTTGATGCTAGTCCTTGAGGTTTGGTGGTGAATTTTCCTTCTCTTATTCTCACTTCGTTGGAAGAGGGCTGGAGAGGGAGGTAGGAGGTTGGTTCCAAAATCCTCATCCTCGTCCTGCCTGGTCGGCCCAAGAGGGAGAAGGGGTTCGTTGATTCCGAAGATCCCTTGGTTGATTCCAGCGACGATCTGGGCGATCACGCTTGGGAGTGAATTGCACGACAATCTGCTTGGCTATGCGATTCCCGCGTCTTCTCCTATGGAGGCATAGTTCTACAAGGGAAGGAAGAAAATAGTTTAGAATGCGCCATTTGGAAATTTTCTACTAGAATCCAACTCAAAGTTAGCGATCATCGAATACACGAGAGTAATGAGGGTGAACAGTTAGCACAAGTACGATAACGATAGTAGTAAAAGAGTGTACAAGCAAGATAAAAATATCCGCACGACAAGGATTCAAGAATTTGTAATAATGTTTGACAATAGAGAAAGGTTCACGTGACAAGACAAGTAAGGTTAAATAAAGATAGAGGTTTTCATCAATAATAGGAGGTTTCAGTACACAGAACAAAATTACTGAAAGAAATACAGGTACAATACACAGAGAAATCATAAATAATGGCTTAAGTCGTGTACAATGGGAAGATTACGACTAAGCCGGTACAGTACAAAGAAAAAGGGAAAAATATGCCTAGTAACGCTTCTTCAAGGAACATCATGGCGGCTATGGCTACGATAAGCGCTCCCATGACTATGCAGGCTCTGGTGAGGCCTGCACTGTCCGGGCGGTGGCCTGGGCCGTTAGTATGATCCGCCGGGACTGCTGTGCTAACTCGTTCGCAGCATCAGAGACTTCAAAGAGAAGAAGGCCCTGCTCCTGAGCTTCTTCAGCGAGTCCGCGTACCTGACGGTGTAAGTTGAGGAATGCGTCTGGTGGGAGAGGCTGGTGAG
>CAJVGC010000592.1:17319280-17450332 GCA_910822075.1 Senecio squalidus
AACGAAGTATTGGAAATCCTAAGTTTGATTCGTCTGCGACTATTGGTCATTAGCATATTCGATGAAAGGGTGTCCGCAGGACTTTAGGTCCTAAGCTGATAAGGGGTCTAATTTCTAAGGAGGTAAGGTTTCTTTAGTTCTTGAATCAAATAGTATGGAAGGAGGGGAACGTACCAGTAGCTGCATTGATGGTCCTGAGGGGTTTCCTCGGCTGTGATTGCGAGAGCACTGAGGGTCTCTGTGGTACGCTCTAGGAGACAATCCCCACGGAGGTGCTGGTGTGCTCCCACATTCGAGGCATAGTAGCTTTCTGTTTTGCATTTTCTGGACAGGCACCAGGGGGTAATGCCCTACTGTGTTGCAAAGTCTGCATACCGGGCACTTCCGGGCATGGTGGAAAGTGGCACCTGCTGCACTGGGGGCGTGGTCTGGAGTAGGTGCGGGTTACGGCGGTGGATTCCTGGTTGATGCTAGTCCTTGAGGTTTGGTGGTGAATTTTCCTTCTCTTATTCTCACTTCGTTGGAAGAGGGCTGGAGAGGGAGGTAGGAGGTTGGTTCTCCAAAATCCTCATCCTCGTCCTGCCTGGTCGGCCCAAGAGGAGAAGGGGTTCGTTGATTCCGAAGATCCCTTGGTTGATTCCAGCGACGATCTGGGCGAATCACGTGGGAGTAGCGCTGGAATTGCACCGACAATGCTGCTTGGCTATGCGATTCCCGCGTCTTCTCCTGGGAGGCATAGTTCTACAAGGGAAGGAAGAAAATAGTTTAGAATGCGCCATTTGTAAATTTTCTACTAGAATCCACTCAAAGTTAGCGATCATCGAAATACACGAGAGTAATGAGGGTGAACAGTTAGCACAAGTACGATAACGATAGTAGTAAAAGAGTGTACAAGCAAGATAAAAATATCCGCACGACAAGGATTCAAGGAATTTGTAATAATGTTGACAATAGAGAAAGGTTTCACGTGACAAGACAAGTAAGGTTAATAAGATAGGTTTTCATCAATAATAGGAGGTTTCAGTACACAGAACAAAATTACTGAAAGAAATACAAGTACAATACACAGAGAAATCATAAATAATGGCTTAAGTCGTGTACAATGGGAAGATTACGACTAAGCCGGTACAGTACAAAGAAAAAGGGAAAATATGCCTAGTAACATCATGGCGGCTATGGCTACGATAAGCGCTCCCATGACTATCGCAGGCTCTGGTGAGGCACTGCACTGTCCGGGCGGTGGCCTGAGCCGTTAGTATGATCCGCCGGGACTGCTGTGCTAACTTGTTCGCAGCATCAGAGACTTCAAAAGAAGGAGGCCCTGCTCCTGAGCTTCCTTCAGCAGAGTCCGCGGACCTGACGGTTGTCAGTTGAGGAATGCGATCTGGTGGGAGAGGCTGGTGAGTAGGTGGCATCATGGGTCGGGAGGCTCCGGACTCCTGAGCACGTCGTCTTTCTTCGATAAACTGGCGATCCCATGCGTAACGCTCCGATATCGGAGTACGAAAGGCGGGATCATAGGGATCCAAGAAAGACTGGGGAGGTGCGGGTCGGAACGGGCCCGACTGCTGATGCACAGGTGCTCCCGCGTTGGGTCCTCGAGGCTGTGGTGCTGCAAGGGGCACCAGTCTAGGAGGTGGAAGTACCGTCCTTGGGCTGGACCCATTACTGCTGCTGATGGTCTGGGATATGTCTTCCGTTAGGTCAGTCGTCTGGTGACGCTGACTTTCGGATGCCGTGTGGCCCTCAGAGGGTTCGTGAGAGGGGGAGGCGGCTCGGGGAAGTGATCGAGTCTGGGATCGGGAGTGCGATGACTGAGACATGGCGTATCTGCGAATAGAGAGTTACATAAGTACGGAGAAACTAAGAATATGAAAAACGTAAGTAAAATGCATGCACAGGTCAATTATGTGAGTGTCGGGAATTGACAAGACCGGGAATTTATGGACTCAAAACCGTTTAACGATAGCCTTTCACTTCATGTTCTTGCATAATTCATTTTGAACTACGGGAGGTTGATCAAGTCACGCATAGTTGAAAAAGATAATCATGCAATTGCGGAAAATAATATACTAAAATTTGAACCCGAAAATAATTTTTCTGAAAAGCCTTGGTTATAGTTTTGGTTTCGAAAACTCTTTTTTTTGAAAAATTTTTAAAACCGTTTTCACTATAACCCGTGCTCTGATACCAAGTCTGTCACACCCCGCTAAAGCGGAAACACGGAATGTGAAGAGCGAAGAATCATTTCACGGGTTACACTAAAATTAACGGTTCAAGTCATCAAGATTTAAATTGAAAAGTACAAGTCAAAGGTACAACCAAGATTCATGTAAGACCATAATACATAACAAAAATGTTTTTAAATAAAATTCCCAAAATAAGGTCTTCTTCCCAGGATACACTTCACACAAAAGGCTTGACCCGCCTGAGCAATGCACTTCATAACTTACGCTTAGTTCCTGAAACATGAGATAAAGTGTCAACTACGAAAACGTAGTGAGTGAGTTACAGTTTATAGATTGAAGAAAAGTTTCAATTTGAAAGTTCATAAGAGTTCGAGACAAGTCCAAAGTTCGTGAAAGTTCAAGATTTATTCGAAGTCAAGAAATTCACGATAAGTTCAAGTGCTTAAAATTCAAGAATAATTCGAATAAGTTTAAGTGCTTAGAATTCAAGAATAATTTAAATTCAAGATAAGTTCAAGTCCAAATAAGTTCAAAATAAGTTCAAATAAGTTCCAAGTTAAGTTCAAAAGTCAAGTAGTGTAGCGAGCGAAAGAGTTCGTAGTCATTACCTTAGCGGTGGATTAATCCACATATGTAAGACAGTAAGTAAGTATATGCGTAAATAAAGACCTATGATCCTCGAGTTGTACCAACCACTAAGCTCAGTATACGTAAGATTTAGTTTTACACACTAATCCGATTCTGGTCAAGTACCTGCCCACTAGTTCCAGTCTAGAGTTCGAGTTCGCGAGAACTTAGCAATATGTACCTTGGTCGCTACCCATTGGTAAGGAGTGACCGCTCCTAAGTATCGATACCCATAATCTATGCTAACGGCTTGTGTTAATAGTGTATAGAGTTCAGTCCAAGAAAAGTTGCGGGGCATTTAGTTCGTTCCGTTTTCAAAATCCTTTTTGTCTGTACTTATGGCGCTATATCCTCGCCTAGGGTTTTGTTCTGAAATACAACCAAGCTATCAATGTCTAATCAAGTATCCAAAGAGGCAAACCTAGGGAGTCTAAAGTAAGCCAATCCGAACAATTGATGTTGTTTACGCATATTAGTTCAAAGTTCTAAGATAGTTCAAAAGTTCTCAAAGTTCCAAGAGTTCAAGAGTTCAAGTTCAAAAGTTTCCAAAAATGGAAAGTAGTTCAATTAGTTCAAAAGTTTCTAAAATAGTTCAAAAGTTCTCAAAGAAATAAAAAGTGGTTCAATTAGTTCAAAAGTTTCTAAAATAGTTCAAAAGTTCTCAAAGAAATAGAAAGTGGTTCAATTAGTTCAAAAGTTTCTAAAATAGTTCAAAAGTTCTCAAAGAAATAGAAAGTGGTTCAGTTATTTCAAAAGTTTCTAAAATAGTTCAATAAGCAGTTGCACATAAAAGATATAGTTCCAAAAATAATTTGATCTCATGTTTCCCCCAAAAAGAGTACTTAAAAGGTAAAAGTAAGGAGGGGTGTAACTCACGGTTTGCGGAGAAAGTGAACTCGGAATCGGTCGGAAAAGGAGCCGGGAATCACGGAATGCCTAGGAATACCAAGGTTGTTCAAAAGTTAATTTCTTATTAGGTTACTTTATATAAGAGATTAGGTAACTTTTATTTATAATTAAATGTTAAAGTCAAAATAGTCCCAAAATTGGTCCGAAGCGGTTAACGTTTATTTTTAGTCCGGAGGTTCAAAGTTAAAGTTATCATTATGTTAGACATGTTTAGGTCGCTGAATTGGTTTAGGTTTTCTAGCGAAATTTGGGCAGCGCTTCCGCGCCCAAATTTTGTGTCCAAAACCTAAAGTCAATTCCGCTCATAAAACACGTATAACACTTAATAACTTATTTAACAAGTCCAAAAAGTCCAAAGAGTCAAATATAAGTCACCATTATCATTAGTTTTATTCATCTCAGTCCCATAATAATATTAGCAAAAGTACAGAACGTATACATAAGTTTTAAACGGCCAAAACGGTGATTTTCGGGAGGAACAGCAGCCCGGTGCGCAGCACCTCTCAGGGGGTGCTGCGCACCTCCTTGCTGTTCTTCCCCGTTTTGTGATTTATTTGCTAAAAACGTTTTGTCACCCATAGATTTCGACATGCAACCAGTAGTTATCTCATAAAACACCATGTTTATAGTTTCTAAACAAATTTTATCCACAAAAACATAGATCTAAGTATTATTTAGTTAAAAATCGTCTTTGTATAAAAAGTGACATAAATCTTTATAAAAACTCATTTTTATTGTTTAGATCTTACATGCAATTAGTAAGAACAGTAAATAAAGGTAAGATTAAAGTTTCTACCGAATGAAAGTGAGTGGATGATGTTTTTGAATGATCTAGAGCTCCAAAAGTGGTAGTAAAAGCTTGAACCGAAAATAAACTTGCACCTTCTTGTTTGTTTTGTTGATTGGACGATTTTGATGGAGGATTTATGGTGGGTTTGTGGCTGTGTTTTCTGCCTTCAATGGAGTTTTTAGAGAGGAGGAGATGAGAGAAATGAGAGAGTTTGGTAATTAGGTGAAATGTGTGTGTGTTTTTGATTTTAGAAAAATGGAAATGAAAATGAAATGGTAGAGTGTAGTAATGGGGGGTCTTGGGCAGGGATTTTGGCAGTAATGAGTGTCTAGGTTCGAGTATGATTGGTTGGTGGTTTACAAAAACGAGACAAGGACTAAAAATGTAACATTTTTGAAATCTAGCGTTAGGTGCTGCGCACCAAAACAATAGGTGCTGCGCACCGGGTGGTTTTTCAGATTTTATCTGATTTTTGTTTTTACGTTATTGCTTCGTTGGACCTTTTTTTTAATTGAAAGTTCTTAATTATGATTGGTTATGAACTTAGGAAAGTTCGTTATATGTTTTCTTGGTATTAGGACTTATGGAAGTTGGTTCCGGTTGTGATTCCGACATGTGCGCGTTTCCGATAAAAGTTCGATTTGAAGGCATAAGAGACAAAACGAGGGACATAGAGCGTAAAGAACACCTGAAATTTGACGGTTGTCACAGGAGACAACAGTCATTCTTCATCTATGAAAGCATCTGTCGCCATACAAGCCGCCGATGCCACCCCCACCACAGATCTGACGTTGACCTAACCACCACCTTCGCCGCCATATAAGCCCTACAAGCCGTTGATGCCGCCATATACCTATTGCGGCTAAGAAGATTGCAAAGCCGTTGATCGCCGCCATATACCTGTTCTGAGTTAATTTAAACCTATATGGAACAACCCTCTGTCAATATATAATGAAAAGTTGTTTTTTTTTTCAATTTAAAATTAATATTTTTAATTTATATATTATTTTTTTACTTAAATTCCACGTAGATAAAGACTTGTTACACATGAGGAGTTAGAAGGTAAAAGGTAACACGTGATACACAATAAACAAAATTAGTCAATATATGGTACTCAATAGAACTTTTGTGGATCCAGTGTACACAATAGAATTCGGTGGCAAGTTAGAAGCATACACAAGCCATTTGCCCTTTAACTTTCAAAGTTACTTAACCTTTTTTAAAACCCGAGTAAATCTAACTTGGAAGGGTGCTTTTTGGTTAAATTTTTTTTATTGTTTCTCTATAATAAATATCTTATATTTGAGATTTATTTTAATCAAAATTTAGGATTGTAATCGGATGTTAGTTATATACTCGTTGATATAGTATGATACCGTAAATATATGCGGTTATTAAATAGCTTATGAAAATGAAAATCTTAAACGTCTTCTTAAACAAAAATATAAATATAATGAATTTATAGATGAATACCATTTGAAATTTTTTCGAATGTTTTTTCATCAAATATGAGACTCGGATAAACACGTCTATAAATATATTTATATCGTTTCTAGACTCATTTTTCTTTTAGGATAATAACTTGTGTATGTCTTCAACCTGACACGAAATTCTTTTGTGTATCATATATTCTCAAAAGTCCTATTGAGTACTATGATATGACAATTTTTTGTTATTGTGTACCACCGGTGACCTCCTTAATGGGTAGCCGGTTATTTTGACTATTTCAAAGGTTTGAGTACACCACATGGTTGTCATGTCATTTATCAAACATAAAATGTTTTTGTTAAAAAAATTAAAATAAAATAAACACAAAGAAGCAATTTGGTCATTTAGAGATCACCTTCCTAACCACTAGATTTGATTTAATGAAATATCTCGTTGAGATTAATTGTGGGTTTTAGTTGATTATTAGGCTGGACGGAGTAAGGCAAAACTCACCTCGGTTTCACGTTCGGTGAGGGGTTTCGTAGATTAAATGTGTCGTCGAGTGTCGGTGGATTGCTTCGGTTGAGGGTTCTTGGTTGACGTTTGTTGGGTCGGGGAGTGTTTTGGTTAACACATATCTTTCAAGAACCCTCAACCGAAGCAATCCACCGACACCCGACGACACATTTAATCTACGAAACCCCTCACCGAACGTGAACCCGACCTTATTACGACCTTACCCAAACCAACCTTACCCAAACCCGGTGCCAGCATCGGAACAATGTGGTTTTCAATCTTTTGGGATGCAAACAAACACATTTATTGATTATGCGTCCCAACCTCCCTCGTGGCCATTTAGTCACCCAGACTATCTCTCGCAACCTCAAATGGGTGGTTCGTCATCACATCCACAAACTGATCCACCTAGGTCTCCGATTCATGCATTTAATTTCGGAGATGGCTACTCGCCTCAGTTTTCCGAACCTTATCAAGAGAACACCGGTTATTGGCAAAGTCAGCAGGGAAGTCAGCAAGAAATTGTTCAAGAAACTCAGCAAGAAGACGTTGCCACCTCACCAGCGAAGCCGAAGAAGAGAGCATCTTGCGCCCGCCAAAAGAAAGTGGATACCCAAAGTTCGTCCCGACAAACTGCGTGGACATAACACGAAGAAGTCGCCTTATGTAATGGTTGGCGTTCCGTTTCTGAAGACAGTGCAAATGGTAACACGAAGAGGATTGGACTGAGATTTTAAACTACATAGAGAGCAAAACAGTAATGGAAGATTGTCGGACTTACGATATGGTGGTGGGAAAATGGAAACAGATTCGACCCGTCGTGTCGCGATTTGCAGGAGTATACAATAAAGTGATACGTACGACTACTAGTGGAGCGTCAGACGAAGATTACGTTGAAAAGGCGATGACGATCTATCATAGTGAAGCTGGAAATCCGTTTAGATATCGGTATTGTTGGGAAGTTTTGAAACACAATCCGAAATTTTAAAATGTTGAGCCTCTAGATTTCAGCCAACCCTCTCAGGGAAGCAACAAGAAGCACAAGTCATTTGGTTATAGTTCGTTCAACACAGAGTCTGGAGATGCCAGTTTTAATCTGAATACTACTGTTGACGAAGATGATGAGGTGGCCGAAGTTCCACCACCACCGACAGGGAGGGACAAAGCAAAAGTTGCGTCGAAAAAGAAAGGGTCGAAAGCTTCGGGATCGTCAACTCTGAATGACGAAGCACTTGCTAGGTTGATAGTAGCTGAGATTGCACAGTGGGATAAATATATACAAATCAAAGAAAGGGAGGTTGCTGCTGCGGAGTATAGAGCCGAACAAGAAGACAAGAAACTATATTTCCAAGACTACGATTACATGACCGAGAACGAGCGAGCGGCATGGGAATCATTTCGGGCAAGGCTCAAAGCGAAGTATAATTGGGAGTTTTAGTTTACGTTTTGTTGGGTTATAACTTAGTCAATATAGTTTAACCATAAACAATGAAACCTAACAAACAAATGAAAGTAACTTAAACATTCAGTTTGAAGTTAAGAAGTTACTACGGAAGAACACAAGAACAAGTTAGTGCGGCTGTTCAACATGTTACTACTATTACTACGGAAGATGAAGTTACTACGGACAAAGTCAAAGTCAGGATAAGGAGGAAGTCAAGCCAAGACACGCGGAAGACAAAACTTATCTTGCAAGTATCAAATCTAATTAGATAGAGTTATAATTAGATTAGATTTCCTTTTGTTAATTAAGTAAAGTTTCCTTATTCTATGTTTAGATAAGGATAGACGTAGTTTCCTAGTTTATCTAGGTTTGCCTCAAGGTCTATAAATATAGATCCTTGTAGAGAGAAACAAACACGTTGTATTGATATCATTGATTAATACAATTGAGGCTGATAATTCGACAATAATTTGTTTATTCATTATTCATTATTAGTTGTTCGATAACTCGTAATATTGAAGTGTTCATCCGCTGCTGAACTTCTTCAATAGATCTCGATCTTAACGAAGGCAAACATATTAGTTTACATTAACTAATACGATCCTGACAAGTGGTATCAGAGCACAGGAGGTGCTTTAGATCCATCGATCAACGAGGTCTTAATCCTCATAATCAAGAATCAACACAACCATCATGACGGAAGTTGCAATTGGCAAAGTTCCTATTCTGAACAGCAACGAATTCGACTTATGGAAGCTACGAATCAAGCAACACATCTTACTATCTGACTATACAGTCTGGGATGTGATCATCAATGGAAACAAACCTCCTGCCACCAATGGAGCTGATGGACAACCAGGAATGGCTGCTCGAGCACCGGTGACTGATCTGGAACGAAGGGAAAAACAAACGGAGATCAAGGCTCTAAGTATTCTTCAAATTGCAATCCCCAACGAATATCAATCGCAATTCGAAGACTATGAAGATGCAAAATCGCTATGGGAGGCATTGGAGAAGAGATTCAGCGGAACGAAGAATACAAAGAAAAACAAGAAAGCTCTACTCAAACAGGAGTATGAAAACTTCAACTCCTTGCCTGGCGAACGAATGACTCAAACGTTTGATCGTTACAAAAAGCTCACTGGCGAGATGATCAGTGCAGGAATCAAGTACGATAAAGATGATCTTAACAGAAAGTTCATCCGCGCTCTAGGGAAGGAATGGATCGTGTACCCTGTTTCCTACAGACAAGGAGACACCCTAGAAGCACTAGAGTTGGATGATCTCTACAACGACCTAAGAGTCTTTGAATCTGAAGTCGAATCAGAGAAGGTTCTAACTACCAACCCTAGTATTACAAATAGTAATACTGCCCTTGCCACAACATCTGGAGGACCTAAACATGAAATCAGCGAAGAGATTTCATTCGAAGCCTTTATTTGTAAATGTTCAAATCTCACAAGTGAAGAGGTCAAACAGATGCACCAGGATGACTGTGATGAAATCGATCTAAAGTGGCAATCTGCTATGCTGGCACTACGAGCAAGAAGGTTCTTGAATAGGACAGGAAGGCGATTCAACCCACGAAACAACGAACGAATTACCTTCGATAAAAGCAAAGTAAAGTGCTATGAATGCAGTGAACTAGGTCACTTTGCTAGAGACTGTCCAAATAAGTCACGATCCAATAATCCACGAACCACTCAAGATACAAATCAGAGTGCACTCATGTCCCAGGACATCTTTGGATATGATTGGAGTGACTTGGCTGAAGAAACAAGTCAAAATAGAGCACTAATCTCTGAAGAACAAAACCACGTAGAAACCACTACTACTGTTCACCATGCATGCATAGCCGTAGTAATGGATGATACGGACATTCTGGGAAACTTAGTTGCTGCGGATGACTTAGTTTCTACGGAGCTCACATACACTGATATTGGAATTCCTGAAATCAGCGACAATATACTGGGATACGACTGGAATGATGATGATCAGGGAGCACCACAAGAAGATGCTCTCATGGCAATTGACTCACCACCTCCAGCATCTGCATCTCTAATGGCCGAGGTAAATTCCAACTTATGTACTTCTGAATGCAAAGCAATAATTGTTAAGTACAAAGACCACAATCAGTTAATGAGTGACTCCCTTAAAAACTTAGAAGAACAACGAAGGTCAGCACATAGGGTAATTGACAACCTAGAAAATCAGATTAAGTCCCACAAAATCAATGAACAAAGCTATCAAGAAAAGATTAATCTACTTGAATGGCAAAAAGAGGACTTACTTCTTAAACTCAAGGTGGCTAGGGATAACATCAAACTTCTAGAACAAGAACATGATAAAGTAGAGTTAGATGTAGGGAAGTTAGAGTTTGCTTCAAAATCTGTAAACGACTTATGCCAAAAACAAATACATAGTAAAGTTAAAGCTGGCCTAGGTTACAAAGAAGTTGCCCCTCCATTTAACCAAAACTATATCCCATCATCTTTAGATGAACCACGAATTCCCATCTCCCAGACACCACCTAAGGAAGCATTCAATGTTGATCCAATCAACTATGATGAAGTCCTTATTGAGGACTTAGTTGAAGAGAGTCAACTTAACATTGTGAAAAATAACAACATTCCGCTAGAAAATCATCTAATCACAATAGAAGGTTGCACTCAACAATCTTCACAGAGTCTAGTACGTATGCCATGCCCTAAACCCATTAACAACACCAAAACATTGGTTCAAAGAAAGCCCAAACCAGTTCCCAAAGAAACAGTTAAGACTTGGAATCACATAGGTAAACGAGGAAACCAACGCAATATGAATCAAGTCAAAACTCAAAAGGGACAAACTGTTAAATCCTCAAGAAAAGGGTGTTTTATTTGTGGTAAATTGAATCATTATGCAAAAATCTGTTATCACAATCCTCAAAATCAAACACAAGTGATTCAAAAACCACATAATGGGGTGGGATACAAAGGCAGGGATGTCTCTAAAAACAACTTTGTCAAACAGGTTTCTCCAGTAAATCAAGGTGTTAACAAACAAAACATAAAGAAAAATAGAGTTAATACTGCTAGACAATCAGCTGTTTCTATGGCCAAGGTTAATACGGAAAAAAGTAAGAGTGTTAATACTGCTCGTGTTAATACTGCTCATGTTAATACTGCTCGTGTTAATATTGTGAACACTAACCGTATGAAGCCTGCTCGTGTTAATACTACCAAAAGTAACTTTGTTACTAAGGCTATTATTAACAACACGAAACAACGGAATGTCAAATCAGTTCCTACTCAAATTGTTAAATCAAAAGTTGTTAACACCAAACTTGTTCAAAAAGAAACATCTTTCAAACGAGTGTGGCAACCAAAAGTTCAAGTAACTCAACCACCTATTCCCACTGATTTTTCAAAACTAGTACAAAGGAAGGTGAGTTACTTCGATGATATGGGAAAACCCAAGTCAACTTTGGCTTGGGTTCCCCTCAGAAACTAATCTCTATCGTTTATGTGCAGGTTCAGCCAACAAAAGAGAATGAGAACAGTTGGCATGTAGATAGTGGCTGCTCCAGGCACATGACGGGCAACATGTCATGCCTTCAGGACTTTGAAAAATTCAATGGTGGATACGTTGCCTTTGGAGGCAATCCAAAAGGAGGAAAGATTACTGGGAAAGGAACGATCAGCAATGGTACACTGCACTTCAAGGATGTGTACTATGTGCAACAGCTTCAATACAATCTGTTGAGTGTGTCTCAAGTCTGTGATGAGAAACACACACCAATATTCACTGCTACAGAATGTATTATAATGAAGCCTGGGTATGTCATTGATGAAAGTATGATTCTACTCAGAACACCAAGAAGAGACAATGTCTATTGCCTAGACATGTCCAAGGTTCAACTAAATTCACCCGAAGCATGCTTTCTCTCAAAAGCTACTTTCGATGAATCTACTATCTGGCATAGGAGGATGTGCCACATGAACCTTAATAACATCAACAAACTAGTTAAATCTAGTTTAGTTAGAGGTCTTCCAAACAAGCAGTTCAATCTCGAAGATAACTGCTTAGCATGCTTGAAGGGAAAGCAACACAAAACTTCCCACAAAACAAAGGAGATCAACTCTAACACCACACCTTTACATTTACTTCACATGGATCTCTTTGGTCCTACCAATGTAAAGAGTATCGCCAAGAAGTCATACTGTCTTGTCATTACTGATGACTTTTCAAGATATACATGGGTGTATTTTCTTGGAACCAAAGATGAGACAAGTCAGCTTCTCATCACTTTTGTCACCAAAGTTGAACACCAACTCAACCTGAAGATCAAGAAGATTAGATGTGACAACGGCACAGAGTTCAAAAACCAAGTGATGAATGACTTCTGTGACAAAAAGGGAATAGAAAGACAATTCAGCGCAGCAAGGACTCCTCAACAGAATGGCGTCACTGAAAGAAGAAATAGAACATTGATTGAAGCAGCACGAAGTATGTTGGCTGACTCCAATCTTCCAATGTTCTTCTTGGCAGAAGCAGTTAACACTGCCTGCTATGTCCAGAATAGGGTCCTGCTAGTCAAACCCCACAACAAGACTCCATATGAGCTAATTCACAAGAGACAACCTATGATAAGCTTCCTTCGCGCTTTTGGATGTCCTTGCACAGTTCTAAATTCAAAGGAGTATCTTGGAAAGTTTGATAGCAAAGGTGATGAAGGCACATTTGTTGGTTATTCATCTCAAAGTAAAGCTTATCGCGTATACAACCACAAAACAAAAATCATAGAGGAGAGCTCTAATGTGACCTTCAATGAGCACACCTTCACCAAGAAAGGACATGGACCAGCCTGGGTATTCGACTTGGATGCACTAACAAAATCTCTAAACTCCAACTTTGAGTTTAACACAAATCAAGTTGATACGGCTCCAGTTTCTACGGCAAATTCTATTCCTACTGCACCTGTTTCTACGGAGCAAGTTGCTACGGCTCCAATTACAGGTACTGCTCGTTTAGATGTGATGGAATACATCAATCTTCCCATCACTTTGGAAGATCCCATCACTTCAGAAGAATCTGACTCCTCTCACACTGAAGAAAACTCCACAAAAGAGGATGAAGAACCAGACTCTCCTCACACTGAAGACAATTCTACCAAAGAGGACGATGAACCACAACCACATTCACCATTAGCTACGGATAATGCAACAAGACCTAATGGAGTACCACGTCTCATTGAAGAGGATGAAAATGGAGTTGAACAATTGGTCTATGAGGACTTTGAACCTTATCCTACTACACATACCAACTCGTCATTCATTACTCCTCCAACCACTGGGCAAAATCCTAGCAATGATTTGCCCGACATGAATGATACAAACTTGGGAGTTGGATTACGCCTTGAAAAGGTCCCATCCTCTCGCGTTGCCAAGAACCATCCTTCTAATCAAATCATTGGCAACTTTGATATCTCCATGGAGACCAGAAGTCAAACCAAATCAAGAAAGGAACCATCAACTGCTCTCATCAACACATGTCTCTTTGCATGCTTTCTTTCACAAATGGAACCTAAGAAGATTCAGGAAGCATTACTAGATCCTCACTGGATTGAAGCATGTCAGGCATAGTTACTCCAATTCAAGATACAAGGAGTATGGGTACTAGTTGAGATCCCTTATGGCAAGAAAGTGATTGGTACACGCTGGATCTTCAGGAACAAGAAAGATGAACGTGGTATTGTGGTTAAAAACAAAGCACGACTGGTTGCACAAGGCTACACACAGGAAGAAGGAATCGATTATGAAGAAGTCTTTGCCCCAGTGGCTAGAATTGAAGCCATTCGACTATTTCTAGCTTTTGCATCATTTATGGGCTTCAAAGTCTATAAAATGGATGTCAAAAGTGCTTTTCTATATGGTGTCATCGAAGAAGAGGTCTATGTCAAACAACCTCCTGGTTTTGAGGACCCTCAGCATCCTCACAAAGTCTACAAATTGATCAAAGCTCTCTATGGGCTTCATCAAGCACCACGAGCTTGGTATGACACTCTGACAGACTATCTTCTTCAAAACAACTTTCAACGCGGAACAATTGACAAAACGCTCTTCTACAAAAAGACTAGCTCAGACATTCTACTTGTTCAAATCTATGTTGATGACATCATATTTGGATCCACCAGGGATTCATTGTGCAAGGAATTTGAGGATCTCATGCACAACAAATTTCAAATGAGTTCTATGGGAGAACTCACTTTCTTCTTGGGCTTACAAGTCAAGCAAAAACCGGATGGACTCCTAATCAGTCAAACCAAGTATGTCAAGGACATCCTCAACAAGTTTGGACTCACGGATTCCAAGGTAGCAAGAACTCCGGTGGAAACTCACAAACAACTGACGCCTGGTCTTGAGGGGGAGGATGTGGATATACACAACTATCGATCAATGATTGGATCCCTCGTGTATCTCACAGCTTCAAGACCAGACATCATGTTTGGAGTGTGTATATGCGCAAGATATCAAACAAGGCCCAAGATGTCACACCTAATTGCGGTCAAGAGAATCTTTCGCTACCTAAAGGGCAAGCCTAACTTAGGCTTATGGTATCCTAAAGACTCTCCCTTTGATCTAATTGCCTATTCTGACAGTGATTATGGTGGTGAAAATCTAGACAGGAAGTCAACAACTGGAGGGTGCCAATTTATTGGTTCAAGACTGGTGTCATGGCAATGCAAAAAACAAACAACGGTGTCAACATCTTCCACGGAAGCAGAATACATTGCCGCTGCTAGCTGTTGTGCTCAAGTACTTTGGATTCAAAACCAAATGATGGACTATGGCTATTCTTTCATGAACACGCCTATCTTCATTGACAATCAAAGCACAATAAGCATAATCAATAATCCAGTCAAGCACTCCAAAACAAAACATATAGAGATCCGCTACCACTTTATAAGAGATTGCAACGAGAAGAAACTGATCCACGTTGAGAAGATACACACTGAGAATCAACTCGCTGACCTTCTCACAAAGGCGTTTGATGTTGGACGATTCACATTCTTAATCACAAGCATAGGAATGATCAACACGGATGACTAACTCATATACTTTTTCTCTTATTATCTCTATTTTGTTTAAATGCAAGTCCCTTCGAGAGGCAGTAGTAACCTTATGATGAAAATCAAGTACCTTACTCTCTAGTATTGTACTATGTTACTACTGCAACATTAATAGTAAAAACAAAAAGTGCCCAAAGTATGAATAGTACGATCAAAGTGTTAGGACTACGGGAAGGTTTAACTACTACTGCCCTATGTCAACAACTTTGAACGGAATGGTTAATACGGACCAAGAATGTGTTACTACGGCCCCCTGGTTTAATACTGCCAGTAACTCAAGTTACTACGGACAGTCCAGTTAATACGGCCCATGAAACCATTACTACGGACCTTTAATCTACTTACTACGGACCTTTGTGTTAATACTGCAGATTATTATATTAATAAGGTTTCTTAATCAATAAGAATGCCCTAATTAATGATGATTTGACAAGTCAGAATACAACTTGTATCCCCACTTTACACGTGTCAAGCAAATAGACCATAACAATAACACGTGATAAAACCTGATTGGACCTAATTTTTGAAAATCAGGCGCGAGGCACAGCTACTAGTGCCACGTGGCTTTCTTTAATTGGACCATTACTTTTGAATGATTACCCGCGTCTAATCAGGGGAGTCAAGTTGTTAAAAATTTTCGGTATAAAAAGGGGTTAATTGAATCAATTGAAAATTACCGTTGTAAAAACCCCTAAATCTTCCAAGCAAAAGTTACCGTTAGACCTAAAATCATTCAATTTTCAATTTCGTTGTGACTAATATTCTACATTCTTGTGCATTACTGTTTCTACTCAATCACAGACCAACAATGGCGGAACAACTGCAATTTTACAAGACTCACAACATGGTCGCATGCTTGGAAAAGACTACCGATAACGCCGATTTCCATGAAATAATTGATTTCTTTAATCAATCAAAAATCAAGACGGCGTTAACCGTTAATCCGGAGATTGATGAATCCCACATAAGGGATTTTTGGACATCTGCCACTCTGGACAACGATGAGATTGCAATCAATGCTGTGGTGAGAGGTAAAGCAATCCAAGTGACAAAATCCTCTCTCCGAGTACATCTGAACCTTGACGATGAGGAAGGTATAGAACATGTCCCTCATGACACCCTGGTAACTGCTTTTACTAACATGGGATATGAGGGGGACCTAAATGTTTCCACATTTTTAAAAGCAAAACTTTCCCCCCAATGGAAATACATGTTGCATACTTTGCAACAATGTATGTCTCCCAAAAGAACAGGGTGGCATGAAGGAAGTTCAACATTAGCCAATGCAATGGTATGCTTGGCTACGGGGGGTACTTTTAATTTTTCTTACATGATTTTTGATGCAATGAGAAGAAATCTTGACAACCCAAATAAATTTCTTATGTATCCTAGATTTCTTCAACATTGTATAAACTGTGTTCACAAAGATCTCCCCAGATCTGAAAAATGTTTTGTCTCACATGCTCATTCAAGAAAAGTTTTTACAAATATGAGACACATAAACAAGGGTGGACCATCTCATGTGACACCACTATTCTCGAAAATGTTGGTGGTCACGATTCCCACAGCTGCGGGACAAGAAACTTTTCCTCTGTCCCAACCCACAGCTGCCACCATCAGTACCACTGCACTTACTCAGGGCACTAGTGCCATATCTGAAGCAGGTACTGCAGGTGGAAACCCTGAGGTTACTACGGTAGTTAATACTGCCCCTGTACCTCCAGTTGCTACTGTGAGTTCTACTCCAGTTGCTACTGCTTCAGTCACTACTGCTAAAGTGACTAAACCCAAAGCTTCTGCGCCTCACAAACCCCTCAAAGTTGCTTCTAAGAAAATCAAGAGGGTTACTCAGCCTCTTGTTTCTACAACCATCCCTCATACTACTACTGCAAAAGCAATCCCTGAAACATCTTCAGGATTGTATCACACATTAGGGGAAAACCTTGAACATACCCCCTTGTTCACTGAGTTGGTCACTAAGGAGAGGGAAGACCATGTGGGGAGGGCTAATACTACTGCAGCCTCTACTTCTTATAGTAGA
Source organism: Senecio squalidus (assembly GCA_910822075.1). Classification (NCBI taxonomy): domain Eukaryota; kingdom Viridiplantae; phylum Streptophyta; class Magnoliopsida; order Asterales; family Asteraceae; genus Senecio; species Senecio squalidus. Next base: position 17,336,336 of record CAJVGC010000592.1, read on the forward strand.
GCTCATGACAGTATTAACATAACTAAGACCCAAACTACGGCAACACCTACACTTGCTAAGAACTTGTTCTCAGATAAGGAAGGTGGTCCCTGGTGCCAAGAAACCATGGGGGAGATACCTGCTTCTGCTAGGCAGAAGAGTTTCTCTTTTCCCGAGGTTCTTCCACCTGTTGGTACCCAACAGGAAAGGGGTGAGGGTAGTGGTAGTCATATTAATGAATTGATGGGTATGTACCAAAATCTACTGGTGAGGGTTGAAAAGCAAGAAGAGATGCTGTCTTCTTTAACATCTTTGGTGCAACAAGTACTGGCTCAACAAGCTTTAATATCAGTCCAGTTACTGCCCAAAAGAATCACCACACAAGATGCTGGCAATTCACCAAAGCCATCCAGCTCATCCTCTTCAGATGACTCCCCAGCAGATGACAACAAGGGGGAGAAAGAAATAGATGTGTTATCATCTGGAGAGAGCAAAGGTGATGAAGACAAGGGAAGCACAGATACTGTCATCACTGCCACCTCCAATCAAGATGAAGAGATGGAGACAGACAGTATAGTTGAAGGAGAGACAGACTTTGATGCAAATATGGTAATAGATGCAGAGGGTGAAGAGATGGAAGTGGATACTCCACTTAAGGGGGAGCAGCAGCAGCAAGAAGTCAAGCAAATGGTTGAAGAAACAATAGACGAGATGGAAGATGAAACTTCACCAATTACTACTGAAACAAATGTTGCGGATCAAGATGCTGAAATGGTTGCTACGGATGATGTTACTACGGATCAAGTTACTACTGATCCTATGGTGACTAGTCCAATTACTACTGATCCAGTTTCTGCGGAGCAAGTTAATGCGGACCCAATGACAACCAGTCCAGTTGCTACGGTCACAGTTGCTACGGAGCCAATGATCATTAGTCCAGCTCCAGAAAAAGAGGAGGAAGATCATTCCTACCTATTCACAACCATTCCTCCCACGTTCGATCAAGCTTCCTCACAATTCCAAGTAATCCAAACTAAAGCTACAACTCCTTCTACCATCATTTCAGAAACTCCTTCTAGTATTGATCAACAAGAAGCTGCAAATGTTCTTATAAGAACAGAAATGTCAAGAACAAGTGTGATGGCTGATGAAGACACTCTAGCATCACAACTACTTAAGATCAAAGAGGAGAAAGAAATAGAGGATGGAAAGAAGATACTAGCTGAGAGAGTTGCAAAACAGAGAGCATCAGCTGCAATGGGTGAAAGACAAATGCAAACATCTTTAAGACTACCTGAACAATCTACTGGTTTGTCTGTTTCTATTCCTACAGGTATATTTGGATACATCACAGTGGATGAAAAGAAAAAGAAAGTACATAGGGTAGACCTTGATGCTCCAGAAGAAAGAGGAAAAGGCAAAGCTATTGCAGTGGAGAAATCAAAAACTGAAGAAGAAAGGAGCAAACAGGAAGCTTTTAATTTTCAAGGAATGACTGCTGAAGAAATTGAATTGCTTAGAAAAGAGCAAGAAGAAGCAGAGTTATTGAAAAGAATGGTTGCTGAGCTAGAAAAGGAGGAAAGGGCAAAAGAAAGGAAGGCAGCTGAACAACAAAAAGAAAGAATTTCTCATGAAGCCTTTAACTTTCAAGGTCTAACAGCTGAGGAGATAGAGGTGATCAGACAAGAGAATGAAGCTGCAGAGCTATATAACAGAATGCAACAAGCTGCTGCTGAGGATGAAGCCAGAGCAAAAGAGTTGCATAATGATGAACTCCTTCAAACACTGTGTTCTCAAGGCCAAGTTAGAGCAGATTTTGAGCTAAGTGTGAAGACTGTGGAAGAAGAAGAAGCTGCTCTTAAGAAATCAAAGTCCAAAACGAAGCCTGAGAAGAAGAAAGTGTCCAAGCCTACTCCTACACAAGCCAAGATAGCTGAGGATAGAAAGAAGTACACTAATTATCTCAAAAGCAAAGGTCATAGTGGCAGATCCTTAGGCCCTATGAAGCTTGCTACTATCTTAGAGCTTGTAAAGGAAGAAAGACAAAAGGAATCAAAAAGGGAAGCAGCACTTGGAAAGCTTGAAGAGAAAAAGAAGCTAAATGCAGAAAAAGTGTTGGCTGCAGCCCTTAGAACAGGAAGAAAGGTATTTCAACCTAAACCTGTTCCTAAAGTCAAACAATCAGAAGAGAAGCAGAAAAGAAAGAAGTTGGCATCAAAAAGGATTCCAATTCCTCCATCTAAAAGACACAAGATGAGTGATGCTGCTTCTGCCTCTCAAGAGAGCCCAGAAATTCCATTTGCTAATGTTAAAACTGAGCCTGAAGATATGGAACAAGACCCTCCTAGTACTACTCAAGGGGGAGATTATTCTGCATATATCAACCATGTTGATGGTTTGAAGTATACTCCATTGAAGGTAAAGCCTCCAGTGATCATTGATTGGAAATATATTGGTGGACCTTTGAAAACCGAATATGAAGTTACAAGAGCAGACAAGTCAAAGAAAAATCTTATAGCTTTTCATTGGGTATTCAGAGATTTTGATAGAGATGATCTGGAGAGGATGTATGAGATTGGTATAAGGAAATACTCTCATCAAAGAAAAGGAGTATGTCCTGGTATTGATCTGGCAATGGATGTTCTGTGTGGGTTGTTTGAGCCTGACTACAAGAAAACAAGTTCTGTCTTCAAGAAAGAAGGACCTAATAATCCTGTACTCAACTGGTATGTGTATGAGAAATGTGAAGCATACTCAATTATAAGAAGACATGGAGCAAGGGAATTCTACTTGGTAAGTCACAAGTATCCACACTTATTGAAGACGTTGGATGAGCTGATTGAAATGAAGCTGAATGGACCAAGAGATTCACTGCTTGCTCAAGAACTTATTTGGAAAATCTTGTGTCAAAGAATAGAAGAAAAGAACAAGATGGAAACTGACTTGTAAAACTCGTAGTTGTAATAGTTAATACTGCTTTATAAATAAAGTAGTTAATACTGTTGGAGCATAAAACTTGTACTTTTGATGTGTCATAAAAGTTCAAGGTTAGGGGGAGATTGTTGGGTTATAACTTAGTCAATATAGTTTAACCATAAACAATGAAACCTAACAAACAAATGAAAGTAACTTAAACATTCAGTTTGAAGTTAAGAAGTTACTACGGAAGAACACAAGAACAAGTTAGTGCGGCTGTTCAACATGTTACTACTATTACTACGGAAGATGAAGTTACTACGGACAAAGTCAAAGTCAAGATAAGGAGGAAGTCAAGCCAAGACACGCGGAAGACAAAACTTATCTTGCAAGTATCAAATCTAATTAGATAGAGTTATAATTAGATTAGATTTCCTTTTGTTAATTAAGTAAAGTTTCCTTATTCTATGTTTAGATAAGGATAGACGTAGTTTCCTAGTTTATCTAGGTTTGCCTCAAGGTCTATAAATATAGATCCTTGTAGAGAGAAACAAACACGTTGTATTGATATCATTGATTAATACAATTGAGGCTGATAATTCGACAATAATTTGTTTATTCATTATTCATTATTAGTTGTTCGATAACTCGTAATATTGAAGTGTTCATCCGCTGCTGAACTTCTTCAATAGATCTCGATCTTAACGAAGGCAAACATATTAGTTTACATTAACTAATACGATCCTGACACGTTTATCTATGTATCATTTACGTTTTAACTTATCTGTGTTTCGTTTAAGTTTTTAATTTCTCTATGAATCGTTTTTAACGTTTGAATAGAATTTTTAAATTTCGTTAATATTTTTTTTTCGTACGTTTACGTTTACGCAAATATTTATTTTTTTAGTTTATAAATAATATTATTTAAATGAAAAAGGTAAGGTGAGTTGGGGGTGAGTTTGGGTTAAAAGTGGCCGCGGTGAGTGCGTGGTGAGTCTTATTTCCTGAATAAGGTGAGTTTGTTTTCTGGAGAGAGAAAGCTGACGTGGCAAAGTGAGTTGGGGGTGAGTTGCTCTCCTTATTCCGTTTAGCCTTAACATAAAACACACATAGAGGCAATTTGGTCGATCTCTTTATAGCTTTCTCTACCCACCATGTTCTTATTCCACCATTTCGTCGGAGTTAAACCACCACCATTTCGCCTCGTCGGAGTATTTTGGCACCATTAAACCGTCGCGGAACAGCCTAAAAATATGAAGAAATCTGAAAATTGATATCAACACTAGCTAAACACTCTATTTTCCGATATGTTTTCCGGCAACTCCACAACAACTCTATGTTTTCCGGCGAGAATTAAATTACGACACATGTGTTACATATCTGCCATGGAAGCTAAAAAAAGAAGGTGATATCTAGAAAAATAGATGCCTAAAATATTAAAGTGAGTTTCAATAACTTTAATGTTATCTGGAGTATGGAAAGTTGTTCTCGATATAACTATTCAATCTTAACCACCATCTTCAACAACAACAACATCAGCCACCGTTTTATAATGTTAGTGTCAAAAAAAGAAAAAAAGAAAAAAGAAGTTTAATTATTTAATATTATTTTATTTAAATTATTTTAATAAAATTATTTTATTTATTTATTTTATTTTATTTAAATTTCACGTAGATAAAAACTTGTTACACGTCATCACATATCAGGTAACATGTAACCGATAGTACGCAATATCAAAAATTTGTCATATCATAGTACTCAATAAAAGTTTTGAAAATTTGGGGTACACAAAAGGATTTCATGACAAGTTGGTGACATACACAAGCTATTATCCCTTTTCTTTTTTGATAAGTACACGAAGCATGTTTCGTTTTTGGTCCCACAAATGGAGCCAAATGTTGCAACATAAAGCCGTTGTAGTGCTTGAACGGAAAAATCGAAAAGTGTTGTTTCTGTAGTTACTAAATTCGCCAGGTACTCCACGAATCGTGACTCGGATTATGTTGTATCGAATCTGATACCCCTTCGTATAGGGTACATTCAGAAAACGTGGATTCGTTATACCATTTAACGTTTCCAGAAAAGGTTCAATTTCGTTCCGATTGATTGTAGGTTTGCGTTTCGGGGCGAAAGAAACGATGTTTCAAAAGATGGTACGATTTTATGATAAAAACTAGTTTTTATGCATTAAATTTTCGAATTCGGTCTCTATTTTATAAGAGTTACAAATCAGGAGCACACAAAAAGTGGGACATGGACCTGAACAGTACTAACTTTGAAGGATAAAGCTCGAGATAAAAAGATATGCATTGTGAAAACTTAGATGAAAATGTTATTGATAGCGAGAAGATATGGATAGGAGTATCGAATTATACGCTACATCGTATCGGACAACGAACCGAAATGAATCTGCCCATTTCGTATCGGATTCCCGACACCCATCGAACCGCGAACCCAATATGCGTACTCAAATCGAAGCGAACCTCGTTTATGGTAGCTATGGTTTCTCCTTCGTAGGGTTGTAAACGAATCAGTCAGACACAAACGAATGTGTGTTCATGTTCCTTCATTTTACTTTTACCGGACAAATAAACGAACAAAGGCGCGTAAACGGACAAAAGAATTTGTTCATGTTCGTTCATTAAATTTTGAAATTATTCATGTTCGTTTATGTTCGTTCGTTAATAAATTAAACGAAGAAAAAATAACATAGTTGAACATAAACGAGTATAAATAAACATATACGAACATAAACGATGGTAAACATAAAGGTACCACTTTCAACGATGATCATAATGACATCATCATCCCATGATATAGTAAAAAAAACATCATTATCCTAGTTGAGATTTATATAATAACTTGTAGACAACTGTAGGATCGATATGATTATTTAGATCAAAGATTTATCAAAGAAGTTCAGCAGCGGAGATGAACACTTTGATATTCACAAGTTTATGATAATCAAATATTGTATATAAAAGAACAATAAGAACAAACAATAATGATTACCATCAAGCCTCAATCTATTAATAAATTAACAGACGTGTTTCTTTACATACAAGGATCTATAAAAGACCTTGAGGCTAAACCTAGCTTTTCTAGGAAACATCTAACACAACCTCAATCTATTTGATCAGAATAGACGTGTTTCTTCTCTTTACAAGGATCAATTTGACCTTGAGGCTGAACAAAGGGAAAACGATCTCAAGTGGTGAGATCGTTTGGTGTTTTCCTAAAGAATAAACATGATGAAAACCACACCTTTACAATGTCTAGAGATCTCTTTATATATAGAGTCTCATATGACTTACATAAGGAAACTAGTTACATAAGGAAACCTAGTTATATTAGGAGACTAATTCTTTTAGATCTTTATCTTGAAATTCAAGTCTTCCATAACTGAGTTGCAGGAGTAGTAACTTGCAGGAGTAGTAACTTGCAGGAGTAGTAACTGATGTGGAGCAGTAGTAACTGAGGAGTAGTAACAGAGAAGTAGTAACTGAGCAGTAGTAATTGTGTTCTTTTGAACTGTGCAATACTAACTGTTGTATGTAACGCAACTCTAGAATAACAATCTCGACAATTTAATCCTAACAATAACATAATCGAACGTTCAAAAACATAAATGAACGAACATGGCTTTTGTTCATGTTCGTTCGTTTAACTAAACGAACCAATCAATTTGTCCGTGTTCGTTCATTTATTAAAGAAACAAACATAAACGAGTTTACAACTGAACGATTCGATAACGGTTCATTGAATGTTCAATTCATTTGCAATCCTACTCCTCCATCTTCCCAAGTTGGAGTACACAACAAACATAAAGGAAACACAATAGAAGGAAATCGAGGCTGAAACCATGGGCCTATGGTTAAGTTAGAACTCAAATAAAAAAGATTATACATATATTTATATGTTAGTGAAATAAAGAGAAATGAAAGAAAAAATAAAGAGAAAGAATCCGAAGTCCTTACAAATGCGGTTGGAGCTTTTTATATATATGAGAAAATAGGTGTAATATTCAAAAAGAAATAAATAAATAAAAAATAAAAATTGGAAAGATTAAAATAATACTAATAATAATTGTTATTATAATACAATAAAGAATAGTTTATTTGAAATGATTTCCAAACAACAGAAAAAAATTACAATCGATATCATATTAATCAAAATACTAGAATAAACGAAGTATTAGATAAAATAACAACTAATCTATATCTATATTTACTATAATCTAGAGTTGTCGTTTCAGTTACGTGCGAGATATTCCAAATAGTGGAATGGTATGCATTTGAAACTCCTAACTCTTTGCATGGCCTATGTTTTAATTACCATAATGTGAGGTATAATGATATTTAAACTGTTCAGTTACCCTAAGTTAATAACACATTTGAAACGCCTGACTCTTTGGTTGCCCTGTGTTTTAATTATCATAATGTAAGGTATAATGGTGGTTTTGTGTTTTTCTATATAAGTTCTTTTGCATCAACAAACCCCATAACCACGTACAATTATGTCTCTTTCGAAAAACATGTCTCACTCAAAGATTGGCGCCCTTGACCCAACTAGAGAAGATTGGGTTGTTCATGTAAGGGTTTGTAGAATGTGGGAGGCAGTAAATACGAAACTCGGTGATGTTTTACTTGGGTTGGAGATGGTTATGGTTGATGATGAGGTAATAAATGGGGAAGATGATAGGCAAAAGGAAAAATTTGCCCTCACATGTCACTCATTTGAGAGGGAGGTTTTGAGAAGTTCGGAGCTCCAGAAAAGGTCGGCGGCGGTTAACCGGCCAAAACGATTCCACACATATTCACTGATTTGATTTTTTTTTTTGATATGAATATTCACTAGTTTGATATTGGAAAAAGAAAAATAAAAGTGAGTAAATAAATGTGTTATTGTTGGAAGCTAAGTTTTATACAAATAGGTACAAACCATGTGTTTTAATTTTAGAAAGTAGAAGGTCGGTGGGGGTTAAAAACACAAAACTCCCGACTCTGATAATTGTTCGTGACAAATCTCTTTAGAAATTGTCACCGCGCAACGCGCGGGAATACGAATTAACAATGAGTATGGGGTTAAATGATATAAGAAATTAACTAAATATATATTAATAATTTAAGTAAATGCTTAGTAAATAATTGTTAGTCCTTTCAACTTTAATATTACATAAGGAGTAATTGAGTAATATGAATGGTCACATGATAACATATTATAATAACGTACCACTTCTTTCTATTGATTTCCTTTGCAAAACAAATTTGGGACGGAGGAATCGGCCAAGCAGTTAAACAAGATTTAGTCCATGAATTTGAAGGAAGAAAACTAATGCAAGTATTTTTGGTTTAAGGTTAGACAACTATTTTCATTTTATTATATCATTATTTGTTAGAACTTAAAAATGATTTTTGAATTAAAGATTAAATTAATCCATCTTATTACATCCATATATATATATATATATATATATATATATATATATATATATATATATATATATATATATATATATATATATATATATATATACATATATATATATATATATATCTGTATGTGTGTGTGTGTGTGTGTGTGTGTGTTTTCGTTACCAAATTATACTCGCATATGTCATATTCCAAGTCGAATAAGAAATAATATGGAAATATTTGTTTGGAAAGATGTTTTGTTAATGTCTCGTTATTTATATTATCACATATTAGCCTAAATTACTAGAAAAGTGGTTGTTAAACCTCATTTTTAATAATAACAAGAAGTATTAATATAAGGAAACAATTCCAGTTGCGAGTAATTTTTGTGTTACGACTAAATTAGAATACTTTTCCTTACTTTGTGAATTATACTAGCATATATCTCTATTACTATATAATGCATTTGATGTTTTTAAAAGTTTAAGAAATTAAGAGATTGATTTTTAAGAGTTTTTATAAAAGATTTGACAATATAATACACAAAGCATACAATACAATACACAAAGCATATATTACAACACACAAAGCATACATTACAACAATTTCACACACAAAGCATACATTACAACAATTTCACACACAAAACCCTAAAAACTAAAACACCCTAAAACTAAAACAATAGACACACTAAAACAATACACACAAACACAACAACAAAACCCTAAAAACTAATCCTTTCTCTCTCTCATCTTGAGTCGTCGTCCCCCCTTTCTCTCTTCTTGAGCCGCCGTCACCACTAAAACAATACACACACACACACACCACAACAAACCTAAAACTAAAACAATCAAAACATGAGTGTCGGTTAATCTTGATCCGGGTGTTGCTTTTGCCAGTTAATCTTGATCCGGGTGTTGCTTTTGCGGGGAAAACATTGTTATTTTGGCCGCCCCTTTCTCTCTTGGTTTCCACGTTCACAACCAATTGTTATTTTGGCCGGAAAACATTCACTTTTGCCGGAAAACAGTGTTTTTGAACAATGTTTTTACTTTTGTTCCGAAAAACATTCACTTGCACAATATTGACTTTCTTTTGCTTGTTTTCTACTCTTTTCAAGTTTAAAGGAAAGTGTTTTCACTTTTTCTTCCGGATCTATAATCTTTGTTTTCATATTCGGTGCTTTTGGTGTTGAACAATATTGACTTTTTGTTTGTTGGAAAGTGTTTTCATATTCGGTGCTTTTCAGGTTTAAAGGTAAGTGTTAATATTGACTTTTTGTTTATTGGATCTATATCCTTTGTTTTCAAGATCACTTTTTGCTTGTTTTCTACTCTTTTCAGGTTTAAAGGAGTAGCGAATTTGGTGGATCCGGGTGGTATTTGGTGGATCTGTAGCTTTTGGTGTTTTTTTTGGCGGTTTAGAGGGTTGTTGTTTGGTGGTTTTTATGTCGATCTTGAGTCGCAGGTAAACCATTATCTCGATTGTGGAATTTGTTGTTTGGTGGTTTTTATGGTGGTTTAGAGGGTTTGTTGTTTGGTGGCTTTTGCTGAGTTTTGTTGTTTGGTGGTTTTCATGCAGGTTTGGTGGTTTCGTTGGCAGTTTTCTTTCGGGTGACTCTCGTGGAAATCAGTTAGAAAATGATTAAAATAAAGGTAAATTTTATTTTCATTTGCTGTTTTAATTTTTACTCCATTCTCAAAAAATTAAACATTTCTTTGTTTTTTTGATTTTTTTCATTGTGGAGGTGTTCTTGAGCCATTGGAGATCTTGATCCGCCATAGATCTTGAACAACCGGTGATCTTGACCACTGTTTATATCTTGAGCCGCCGGTAAACCTTAAGTCGCCGGTATTTGGTGGATCCGGTGGATTTTGGTGGTTTTTATGGCGGTTTAGAGGGTTGTTGTTTGGTGGTTTTTATGGCGATCTTGAGCCGCCTATAAACCATTATCTCGGTTGTAGAGTTTGTTGTTTGGTGGTTTTTATGACGGTTTAGAGGGTTTGTTGTTTGGTCGCTCTTTACTGAGTTTGTTGTTTGGTGGTTTTCATGCCGGTTTGGTTGTTTTGTTGACAGTTTTCTTTCAGGTGACTCCCGTGGAAATCAGTTAGAAAATGATTAAAAGAAAGGTAAATTTATTTCCATTTCCTGTCTTAATTTTCTTTCGGGTTCCTCGGTATATTTACTTTGATCTTGGTTTATTATTGCCTATACGGGACTTATTATTACGAGGCATTTATGCCGATAAATTGATGTCATTATGAGGCCAATGATTATATTAAAAATATGAGATCGGTGATTGAATTAAGTTATTTAAAATATGTGAGGCAATGATGATATCGTTGGGTTTTTTTTAGCAATATGATCATATACAATTTATAATGGTTTGGCAACTGTTTGATGGCATCAATTAAATGCAACTACATGTAGCAGCCAATTTTAACGATTCTGAGCCAAATGGCAAATTTATTATGACGGTTTGTTAGTTTCAAATGATGTTCAAAACAAATACGATTTATAAAAACTTGTATTTGACTGATGAAAAACATGAATTTTTTTTATTTTTTTAATTATATTAATTTTTAACCTAAAATAATCTGTTTTTAAATTTATCTGTTTTTAGAATATATTTAGACAAAATTTAAAATAATCTGTTTTTAACCTAAAATAATTTGTTTAAAAACATATTATTTTAAATTTTTGTCCAAATATATTTTAAAACATATTATTTTAAAAACATATTATTTTAGGTTAAAAATTAAAATAATCTGTTTTTAACCTAACATAGTCTGTTTATAAAAACAGATTATTAAAGGTTAAAAACAGATTATTTTAAGTTAAAAATTAATATAATTTGTTTTTTAACCTATAATAATCTGTTTTTATAAAAAAAAATGAGTATAAGATTGATATTTATAAAAAAATTAAAGCGGGAAAATTAAAAAATTAAAAAATATTCAAAAAATTTCAAACTTTTTGAATATTTTGAAATTTTTTAATTTTTCCCGCTTTATTTTTTTTATAAATACCAATCTTATACTCACTTCTTTTATATAAAAAAAAAATATTATTTTAGGTTAAAAAACAAATTATATTAATTATAATCCAAGTTCTGTATAGAACATATTTTTTGTGTATTAGTGTGTAAAACGGCATGTAGTTTATATTTTTTGAGATCAACTTGCTGATACGGAGTAGTGTGTTTTTTTGTTAGTTTTAGTGTGTGTAGAATGTAATAAGTGTTTTTTGTAAATTATGATTCATAATATGATTTGATTTTCGTTTTGGGTGAAGAAGATGGTGCTTCGAGCATTTTGAAACCGAAAAATAAAAGAGTTTTTGATTGAGAACTTACTTGTAGATGAGGAAAATTCAAATTGTTTGTTGTGATATAAAAATGTGATTATTTTTTTTTCTTCTTAATTTTTTAATTCTAAAGCATATATGTCTTTTGCTTTTTCTTGAAAATATGTTTGGGTCCTAGATATCAATTTCCAACAGTTTTTCGTAAAATAGGTTTTTTTTTTTTTATATTTTCGGAGAAACAAATATCGAAAAATATTGTGATTCAAAAGATAATAAACTAGAAAGTGTTATACTTAACATATGGATCACGAGACGGATTAAAAATTACTGAAAACTGTAGCCGCAAAACCATTTTACGAAATTAACTTCATCACTGCCGTCGCATAACGCGGGTTCTCTACTAGTATATATAATACTTTTACTTATATATAAAATATAAGGGTTTGGGGAGAGTGTGTTTTAGCTTATTTTGAAAAAAACACTTTTTTAAGCACCTGTTTGAGCCAACCTCATCTAATCTCTTACGCTGTTTTGGTTTTTTCCATTGATATATGTAAACTTTTGTTCTCGGTAGAGGTGGCAAATCCTATTATATGAAAGGCGGTTTACAAAATTTTAATATAATTTATTCATGACAGAAGTCGAAATTGGACAAATAATTCGTGATTATCAAGAACGGAACTATCAATATGCTTTTCATAAGAGAAGATTGTGAAGGTCTGCTTAAGTGATGGATTGCATAGTTATGGACTTAGAACTTATATTCTTGAATATTCACAACGTCCTCGGATTTGCCATCAGCTGATGTAGATTCACTTAAGGTAATTTGCTTTTAGTATATGCACACAACGTGTTTGATGAAACGCATAGAAAAATATTTTCAATAACACAAATCATTTTATATATTTTTAGTACTTGCATCCTTTCTTTCATTGTGCTAACGTTTGGGATAGAAGTTTGTTTCGATTTCTACAACGACCTTTAGCATAACTTATTTTTGTACTAAGGACACAGAAAAGTAAACAAGCATATGCCTCCCATTGGTCGTGGTTTGCCTTTTTCCTTTGCGAAAGATAACTTATGAGCAAGTAACACATGCCAAATTGGAAAAAGATTATTAGTTAAAAAGAATAGTAATTTATGATAAAGAAATCTTTCTTATAGATTTAGCAATAAAGGCGTTTATGTACACTTGATGATCATGTATTTCACATTGATCATTTTAGCTCTTCGTTATACGGTGATGCTCTTAAATCGGATCTTGAAGCAAAGAAATTATCCGTGAATGTGTACGCTAATATGCGTTACTGGCATCCATTCACTAAGGAAGCTGTTCAACAGGCAAGTATAACTATCATATAAATGTTCTTCTAACTTGAATAAATCTAGATATATAATATGATACTTCGTTTTAATTCGTGACAGATTAACAGGGACGGGATCACGAGACTTGTGGTGCTGCCCCTTTACCATGAGTTTTCTATTTCAACAACTGGGTTAAGTATTCGTGAGCTCATAAACATCTTAAGGTAATGTGGTAAACTCTTGATTTCAACTAATAAAACTCTTATATACGTATAAATGGGTTGATTGGGCTAATGTTTATCTCGAAGGGGTCGAACGGGTAAAGAAATACTTAAAAGGGAAACATGTCGAAAGTCGCTTAAAGTGTATTATTAATACACAAAATGTGACAACCGTCAAAACATAAGTCGAGAACACTAACCTTGACCTCGATACGCTATACTTGCTGCTTGCTATAACTAACTTTATGTGTTACGTGGTTACGTAGACACAACTCCTTAAGCTAAGCTCGATGTAACTCACACAAAAACTTTTAACGAAGGTTTACGTTACTCAAACAAAACATGTGTGTCTCGGAATCGAATTCGGAATCAAAGCTTTAAATGAATCCTAATACCAAGAAAGCACTTAATGAACTTGCCTAAGTTCATCCCAAAACAAATCGTAAACTTTCAACTAACGAAGATGCTTAACGATAAAACGAACGAAAAACGAAAAGGCAAGTCTGCCACCCCAACCGGGCCGCGGTGAACCCACCGCGCCGCGGTGGAGTGTGCAGACAGCCACATTCTTGTTTAACTCAAATTTAACTAAACGGACTAAAACTTTAACCCAACGATTTACTCCATGTTTTTAGAGCCCAAAGGCTTTGTAAAGGTCCAGTAAACCTCTTTTAACACTCACACAAACTCTTTTTCATAAACACCAAACACACACACACCAACACTCTCATTTTCACTCTCTCTCAATACAAACACCAACCAAGAACTATCTCTTGTTCTTATCATTTACATAGCTTAAACACACTAAAATCACAGTTAAAATCATCATAACAAACACCACAAGATCGTTCATAATCATCATTTGGAGCAAGGAAAAACTATTTTCTAGCAATTTGGGGCTAAAATCACCAAAGGAACACTTCAATCATCTTCAAATCACTTTCTACTCGGTATAAATCTCTCAAATCTTCTGTCTTTATAATATATACACTTTGCATGTGCAATCTAACCACTAAAAACGAGTTTTTATAAAGATTTGAGCCTATTTATGAACAAAAACGGGTTTTTCACAAATTGGATGGTTAGATCTATAAATTGTGGTTAAAAACACTAAATAAACCATAAGACATCAATTATCTAAGTTTATAACCGGTTGCATGTCAAAATCCGACTTATATACATCAAATTTCTTCAAAAACGAGTTTTGGTCAAAGCTGCCTGTCACATGACCGCGGGGCGGTCATGTGACCGCGGGGCGGTCGTGACTCGTGACCGCAGCGCGGCCATCCCACCGCGGGGCGGTCGTGCTGCAGACAGGTTACACAAAAATCTAAATTTAAACCGTTTTGAATCGTAACGCTAAACCGGTCATTTGAACCCTTGATCAAAACTTAAATTCACGAACTATAACATGTAATAGGGTAACTTATTCATCATATAATCCCTATCTTGTTTTCATAAGTTAAAGATTATTGTTATGACGTTTGTAAGCGGGAAAGTGTTAAAAATTGGATTTACAAACTATAGCGCGGAAGCGCTGCCCGATTTTAGTAAAACCAAATACAAGCACTTTATAACATAAGCATTTCGTTGACTAACGATGTTATAAACTCATAAACAATCATACTCACTCAATAACTTGGTATAACTATAGGATTTCCGGTGATTCCGAGCACCTTCCGAGCACGTTACGATTATCTTCGCAAACAGTGAGTTACAAGCCCCTACTCTTTTAAACGCTTTTAATACTTTTTGGGGTGAAATGCGAGTCTTAGGCTTAACTATATTTAAGCTGAAAAACGCTTTACTACTTGAATGCTAAACGAAAGCTATTTGATACTCGAAAACTATTGTGAAACGCTTTATTACTAGAATACTTTTGTGAAACGCTTTGATACTCGAAAACTATTATGAAAACGATTTGATACTCAATGCTATTACGAAAACACTTATATATTTTGAATACTACTATGAAATGCGTTGATATTTTGAATACTAAAACGAATAACTATTTTGCCGGCATTGTTGAGGGTTTTGCCAACAATGTCGAGAACACGAAAGCTATAATTGCCAATGACTAAAACATCGATCGTCATGTTGCGGACTTTGTACAACATGGACGTGAGAAACCACTGAAAATTCCCGAAAACTACCAAGAGCATTAGTTGCTATTAATCCCTTTGGAAAGGACCGTTAGTAGATATGGATAGCGCTATTAGGGTAAATTGACCCTCACCACAACGACCTATAACGATGGTGCATAATACTAAATGGGTAGGCTTTAGGCTTAGCAACGATCATTGGGCAATACATAGGATTGTCACATAGTCGCGCTATGTGGTCAATGCCTACGAACACAAACACGAATACTTATCGTCTTACACATGTGGATGGTTCCACCGCTGAGGTAACGACAAAACAAAACATGTACACTATATTTTACGCATGGTTATGCGACAACTATTTGAACACTATATTTTACGCATGGTTATGCGACAACTATTTGAACACTATATTTTACGCATGGTTATGCGACAACTATTTGAACACTATATTTTACGCATGGTTATGAGACAACTATTTGAACACTATATTTTACGCATGGTTATGCGACAACTATTTGAACACTATATTTTACGCATGGTTATGCGACAACTATTTGAACACTATATTTTACGCATGGTTATGCGACAACTATTTGAACACTATATTTTACGCATGGTTATGCGACCACTATTTTAATGCTATATTCTTACGCATTGCTATGCGTCTAAACTTGATTACTTACTTTACGCATTGCTATGCGTCATCGCTTTGAATACTTAAACTTTGTAGCTCACTAACTACGTCTCCCGTAGTTAACACTTGACTCGTATTTTCAGGTTACGATTAAGCTTGCTGATGACTTTATGCTTTGGGCTGATGACTTCAAGAATGGGAAAGGGTTCGGGTGGCTTGGCTATGAACACTTAACTTGTATTTCGGATATGCAAGCGATGCTTTAAACATTTGTAAACCTTTGAAGCTATGTTTCTTTTAATATAATTTGGTGTGGAATTATAAACTTGTGTATCGAATGCTATTGCTCTTCACACCCTGCGTTCCGCTTTAGCGGGGTGTGACAGACTTGGTATCAGAGCGCAAGGTTATAGTGAATACCGATTTTTCAAAAAAAATCAAACTATAACTAGTTTCGAAAACGAAAGATTTTATTTAACCAAAACGCGAAGGCATTGTTTAACTTGAATTATTCGTAGCCTGATCACCTATGAATAATTTGGACTAAGTTATGCCGGAACGGGATTGGAAAAAAACATTAAACGAACCTCCCCGGGAATTCTTGAAGTCAGACCCACTCAGACCTAGATGCTATACTTAAGATACTCTATGTGCTCAGCTTATTACTAACACTAACATGAGCCGTATCTTCGATTTAACTCGTTTCCGGCCTAGGCTTCGCCGAGAGGGAAAGAGTTAGCTACGTTCGACACGAAACGCTTCATGCTTTAGACTTATACTTAGATAACACTGAGACTTAGTGGGAATTTGATCTCGTTCACCTTACTATGATGCGATGAAAGGAACGAATTTAATCGTGTAAGACGACGGGGTAGATACCCGACGCATACTCTTGAGGACTCACATCTTCCTACGAACTCGATATACATTTCTGATACCTTATGGAGGTACATGAGCGTGGAGCTAACACCATCGTAAACTATTACATTACAATATAACGACTCGGATCTGGACTAGTTTATACTGTCCCTTGCCGACTATATCACCCGTTCTCTTGACAGAGACGACACCTTCTCGACTATCGACACTATATACACCTTATCCCACTAATATTTACGCGACGCCTTTTATGGAAACCGAGAAGTATTCCCGCGTAAGACATGAGTGCAGTTGCAACTCGACATACTAAGTGATACACCCAAGATATCCGATAGCTAAGGATTCACACTGGAAGACATGATGGATTCATGCGACAAGTTTACGGATCTCCAGAAAGGATCCAGAAGCCGAGGTATCATAACACTCGTATTCACAAACTATCACTTCACATACTTCATACCAAAGGAACGATACATAGGGCAGACCAGACAACTCGATGCTAGTGGTGGAATTGGTACACGTAAGAGTTTGAAAATCACTGTTATCGCTCGCTCGCCTTAGTACACCCAATATAGTAATCTCCGGTCGACACGAATTCTTAATCTAAATCGCATGATATTCCCCTAGCGTAAACATGTATGCCGCATACCTTACTTTCATTTAGTGACAACATAATCATGCGAAATAATGAACAATAAGTGATGGTACTCGATTAAAGGACTAGCATTTACGAAATCGCTAGGATATCGCAAACTCATCTAGGGAATTGTTGGTCATTGTGGATTCCCAGACTTGAATACGAACCTAAGGTCACTTCAAACCAAGGTAGGTTTTGGAAGTATATCCTAAAACGAAGGATCATCACGAAGGTATGATCACATTGTTATGATTACGATAAACCACGGGATAGCTATCTGTCAAACATGTTGAAGTCATGTCTCTGCAAGGAATTCATCTAAACACCTGCTCTACAATAAGACCTTATCCACGCAAGGCGACATGGAAAGGACAACCCTAAACCTTATACCCGAAAAACACTCACAACCATGGTAATGGCTCGTGCTATTTAACCAAGAAAGTGCACAAGAAAACGATTCGCAGTAAGGAAGTACCGGAAGTATCCTGGTGGCTTGCCCGAACTAATACTAGTCCATAAGTAAAACTTAAACATTAAATCGATACTCAACACAACTTTTGCATCCCGATCATCATACGAGTTAGAGCCTTCGTTATACGAACTGAGGAAGCGAGATACGACCCCCGAGTAGTTGCAGCTCTGACACAGTAATAGAAACGGATTGGTTGACCATTCAAGATGCGAAAATCTTTTGCTTAGATAAAACGATTAGGATGCCGTTAGAAGTAATTGATTAGTACATAGGAGATAGGCTGGGGCAAACTTCGAAACTTATACCGGTAATGAAACGCGCAAATATTTGAATAAGGCTGCTATACATTGTTAGTAACGTAAAGGACAAACAAACACAAGCAGCAGACCTTAAGGAAGTGCGATAGTTGGAGACTATCCGGGGGCATTTCCGAAGAACTACTAGGACTACCAGCCACTGAAGGCAAGTAGAGCTTAGAATCGAAGAAAATTCCTGGAGCGACACGAGTGACAAGGACGCCATCCCACTAACTCTGACTGAGTTGCAGGAACTATGCAACCAAGTTCATGAATCATTGGATAAGGATTTATC
The DNA here is from genome assembly GCA_910822075.1 of Senecio squalidus. Classification (NCBI taxonomy): domain Eukaryota; kingdom Viridiplantae; phylum Streptophyta; class Magnoliopsida; order Asterales; family Asteraceae; genus Senecio; species Senecio squalidus. The sequence continues at coordinate 17,354,795 of CAJVGC010000592.1, forward strand.
CGACCAAGCTTACCACCATGGGGAAAGCCGGCCTATTTGTTGAAAAGGAATATGGATTGTTCCGCATGTGTAACGACTACCGAGTATTGGAATAAACTAACCGTCAAGAATCGATACCCTCCTCCACGAATCGACGATATTTTAATCTACTCGCGCACCCGCGCAGAGCACTTAAAACTATTATTGGAATTACTCAAGGAACAACAACTTTACGCAAAGCTTGCAAAGTGTGAATTCTGGCTGCGTGAAGTCAAATTTCTCGGACACGTAGTCAATGGATCCGGAATTCACATTGATCCATCAAAAATCGAAACTATACGGAATTTGGAAACTCTCAAAAGTCCGAGAGAAATCCGCGAATTTTTAGGACTAACTGGTTATTACCGACGACTCATTCAAGACTTCTCTAAAGAAAGCTAAACCCCTAACAAAGTTAACTCAAAAGAACGAGAAGTTCAACTGGGGAGATGCACCAGAACAAGCCTTCAATATCCTAAAAACGAAACTGTGCAATGCTCCGATTCTAACTCTTCCTGAGGGAAACGAAGACTTCGTAGTTTATTGTGACGCATCTAACCTAGGATTAGGTTGTGTATTGATGCAACGAAACAAAGTCATAGCTTACGCATCGCGACAACTTAAGAAACACGAGGTCAACTACGCTACTCACGACTTAGAACTAGGAGCGATAGTTTTTGCCTTAAAAACCTGGAGACATTATCTCCATGGAACGAAATGCATGGTATTCACGGACCATAGGAGTCTGCAACACATACTAGATCAGAAGCTACTCAATATGAGGGAAAAGGAGAGGGTTGGAACTCCTTAGCAACTACGACTGTAATATTAAATATCACCCTGGCAAAGCAAAACCGACTTGAGAACGCGTATAGAAAGTGCCCAGCATGAGGCTTTGAAGGCAGATAACATAAAGGTCGAAACCTTGCACAAGCACGACAAAAATTTTATAAGGAAGAGCGTCGATGTCTATTACTTTAAGGACTGAGCCTGGATTCCTACGACTAACGAATTGAGAAAGACCATTATGGACGAAGCACACCGAACACGATATTCCATTCATCCAGGGAAAAGCAAGATGTATAAGGACCTCAAGGAACATTATTGGTGGCCTGGAACAAAAAGAGACGTTGCCTTATACGTAGAGAAATGCCTCACTTGTGCGAAAGTGAAGGCTGAATACCAAAAGTCATCCGGATTACTACAACAACCTGAAATTCCCGAGTGGAAATGGGGACAAATCACAATGGACTTCGTCGCAAAGTCACCTCGAACATCAAAGGATAACGATATGATCTAGGTTGTAGTAGATCGACTAACGAAGTCAGCATACTTTATTCCCATCGAGGAAAAGATTTAACGCGGAAAAACTTGTCCAAATATACATCAACGAGGTAGTGACTCGTCACGGAATACCCACGTCAATTATCTCGGACAGAGATACTCGCTTCACTTCCAGATTTTGGAAGCCATTCCAAGAATCTTCTGGCACACCATTATATTTAAGCACGGCTTACTATCCACGGATCGATGGTCAAAGCGAACTTACAATACAAATCTTAGATGATATGCTAAAAGCATGTGTTATTGACTTCGGAGGAAGTCAGGATAATCATATACCACTAACATGATTCTCCTATAACACTAGTTATCGCACTAGTATCTAGTGTGCGCCTTTTAAGCTCTTTATGAAAGGAAATGTGAATCCCCACTGTGTGGTTGGAACCAGGAGATCGACAACTAATTAGCACAGATGTAGTGCAAGAAACGATTGATAAATCACAACGACAAAGGAACGACTAAGACTGCTAGAAGTCGTCAAAAGAGTTACGCTGAGATGCGCTATAAAAGACTTAGGAATTCAAGTCGGCAACAAAGTACTTCTTAAGGTGTCACCTAGGAAAGGTGAAGTACGCCGCGGAAAACACTAGAAAACTTAACTCCAGATACGTAGGACCATTTGAGGTACTCGAAAGGGTAGGTCCAGTTGCGTGTCGTTGGGAACCACCGCAAGAGCAGGATAACACGCATAACACTTTTCATGTGTCGATACTGACAAATTACTCCTCGAACGAAACACTTATCACACCTATAGAGGAAGTACAACCACACGAAAAGCTCCAATTTATCGAGGAACCGATTGAAATAATAGAACGCGAAACTAAGAATTTAAGACACAATGAAATCCCCATAGTGAGGGTACGATGGAACGCAAAACGAGGCCCCGAATATACCTGGGAACAAGAGGATCAAATGATGCTTAAGTATCCTCATCTCTTCACTTCTCCAACAACGAATACTACAAGTTGAAATTTCGGGACGAAATTCTTTCAACGTGGGGAGAATGTGACAACCGTCAAAACATAAGTCGAGAACACTAACCTTGACCTCGATACGCTATACTTGCTGCTTGCTATAACTAACTTTATGTGTTACGTGGTTACGTAGACGCAACTCCTTAAGCTAAGCTCGATGTAACTCACACAAAAACTTTTAACGTAGGTTTACGTTACTCAAACAAAACATGTGTGTCTCGGAATCGAATTCGGAATCAAAGCTTTAAATGAATCCTAATACCAAGAAAGCACTTAATGAACTTGCCTAAGTTCATCCCAAAACAAATCGTAAACTTTCAACTAACGAAGATGCTTAACGATAAAACGAACGAAAAACGAAAAGGCAAGTCTGCCACCCCAACCGCGCCGCGGTGAACCCACCGCGCCGCGGTGGAGTGTGCAGACAGCCACATTCTTGTTTAACTCAAATTTAACTAAACGGACTAAAACTTTAACCCAACGATTTACTCCATGTTTTTAGAGCCCAAAGGCTTTGTAAAGGTCCAGTAAACCTCTTTTAACACTCACACAAACTCTTTTTCATAAACACCAAACACACACACACCAACACTCTCATTTTCACTCTCTCTCAATACAAACACCAACCAAGAACTATCTCTTGTTCTTATCATTTACAGAGCTTAAACACACTAAAATCACAGTTAAAATCATCATAACAAACACCACAAGATCGTTCATAATCATCATTTGGAGCAAGGAAAAACTATTTTCTAGCAATTTGGGGCTAAAATCACCAAAGGAACACTTCAATCATCTTCAAATCACTTTCTACTCGGTATAAATCTCTCAAATCTTCTGTCTTTATAATATATACACTTTGCATGTGCAATCTAACCACTAAAAACGAGTTTTTATAAAGATTTGAGCCTATTTATGAACAAAAACGGGTTTTTCACAAATTGGATGGTTAGATCTATAAATTGTGGTTAAAAACACTAAATAAACCATAAGACATCAATTATCTAAGTTTATAACCGGTTGCATGTCAAAATCCGACTTATATACATCAAATTTCTTCAAAAACGAGTTTTGGTTAAAAATCGTGACTCGTGACCGCGGCGCGGCCATCCCACCGCGGGGCGGTCGTGCTGCAGACAGGTTACACAAAAATCTAAATTTAAACCGTTTTGAATCGTAACGCTAAACCGGTCATTTGAACACTTGATCAAAACTGAAATTCACGAACTATAACCTGTAATAGGGTAACTTATTCATCATATAATCCCTATCTTGTTTTCATAAGTTAAAGATTATTGTTATGACGTTTGTAAGCGGGAAAGTGTTAAAAATTGGATTTACAAACTATAGCGCGGAAGCGCTGCCCGATTTTAGTAAAACCAAATACAAGCACTTTATAACATAAGCATTTCGTTGACTAACGATGTTATAAACTCATAAACAATCATACTCACTCAATAACTTGGTATAACTATAGGATTTCCGGTGATTCCGAGCACCTTCCGAGCACGTTACGATTATCTTCGCAAACAGTGAGTTACAAACCCCTACTCTTTTAAACGCTTTTAATACTTTTTGGGGTGAAATGCGAGTCTTAGGCTTAACTATATTTAAGCTGAAAAACGCTTTACTACTTGAATGCTAAACGAAAGCTATTTGATACTCGAAAACTATTGTGAAACGCTTTATTACTAGAATACTTTTGTGAAACGCTTTGATACTCGAAAACTATTATGAAAACGATTTGATACTCAATGCTATTACGAAAACACTTATATATTTTGAATACTACTATGAAATGCGTTGATATTTTGAATAATAAAACGAATAACTATTTTGCCGGCATTGTTGAGGGTTTTGCCAACAATGTCGAGAACACGAAAGCTATAATTGCCAATGACTAAAACATCGATCGTCATGTTGCGGACTTTGTACAACATGGACGTGAGAAACCACTGAAAATTCCCGAAAACTACCAAGAGCATTAGTTGCTATTAATCCCTTTGGAAAGGACCGTTAGTAGATATGGATAGCGCTATTAGGGTAAATTGACCCTCACCACAACGACCTATAACGATGGTGCATAATACTAAATGGGTAGGCTTTAGGCTTAGCAACGATCATTGGGCAATACATAGGATTGTCACATAGTCGCGCTATGTGGTCAATGCCTACGAACACAAACACGAATACTTATCGTCTTACACATGTGGATGGTTCCACCGCTGAGGTAACGACAAAACAAAACATGTACACTATATTTTACGCATGGTTATGCGACAACTATTTGAACACTATATTTTACGCATGGTTATGCGACAACTATTTGAACACTATATTTTACGCATGGTTATGCGACAACTATTTGAACACTATATTTTACGCATGGTTATGCGACAACTATTTGAACACTATATTTTACGCATGGTTATGAGACAACTATTTGAACACTATATTTTACGCATGGTTATGCGACAACTATTTGAACACTATATTTTACGCATGGTTATGCGACAACTATTTGAACACTATATTTTACGCATGGTTATGCGACAACTATTTGAACACTATATTTTACGCATGGTTATGCGACCACTATTTTAATGCTATATTCTTACGCATTGCTATGCGTCTAAACTTGATTACTTACTTTACGCATTGCTATGCGTCAACGCTTTGAATACTTAAACTTTGTAGCTCACTAACTACGTCTCCCGTAGTTAACACTTGACTCGTATTTTCAGGTTACGATTAAGCTTGCTGATGACTTTATGCTTTGGGCTGATGACTTCAAGAATGGGAAAGGGTTCGGGTGGCTTGGCTATGAACACTTAACTTGTATTTCGGATATGCAAACGATGCTTTAAACATTTGTAAACCTTTGAAGCTATGTTTCTTTTAATATAATTTGGTGTGGAATTATAAACTTGTGTATCGAATGCTATTGCTCTTCACACCCTGCGTTCCGCTTTAGCGGGGTGTGACACAAAACCTCCTAATTAAGAAAATAAAAAATATATTATTGTTGAAGTAAATTTAGCTTTCTAAGCATATTTCACATACTAATTGTTCATTAAACTTTTTAAATAATATTGGACAACAAGTTTTTGAAACCAAATCACCAAATCCATTTTCACCGAGTATAAAAAATAACTTATATTAACTTGTTACCCAACACCTATATTTTTAGCATGCTGACAGACATATAAGTTTGTGTGATTTAACGTGTAGAGAAGAACAAATTTTGTCAAGACTTCATGTTGCTATTATCAAGTCATGGTTTCAGCGCAATGGTTATATCAACTTCATGGCTGATTTAATTGAGGAGTTGCATGTTTTTGATACACCTCGAGAGGTATATTTCACTTATAAGAGTTGTAGGTACAAAATTACTTTTATAACTTTCACTGTTTATTTTACTTTTTGTAATTGATTTATATTATAGTAGGTTTGGTCATCACTTCAAGTAATTCTGACTACAGGTGGCAAAATGAGAGAGTTCGGTAATGGGTCGAGTTGGATTGTTGCGCAAGCACATTTTATTCTTTTTATTGAAAAGATTAAAATTATTTATTTGTTAAATGTGATTACAATACTATAATATTCAAAATAATAATCTATACTTTTTAATTATGCGATTTAGACGGTTTTATGCATGACTATCAACACCTTTTGACTTGCTCTACCCATTTGATCCGTTAGTGACAAAACATAAAATCAGTCGACCCATTTATATATGAATGGGTTAAGATAGCCACCTATACTTTTGTGTTTCTTTCTATACCATAATTTCTTTATTTGCGGCCAATATTTTTATGTGAACTATTAACTCCATCTGAAATTTTGTTTATGTCCCTTCTTCGCTCAGTGGTTAAAAATAAGATTTACGACATATATGTCTTTCTTATTGCCTACAAGTCCACCAGGTTGATATGTCCTTTGTTTATTCTTATTAGAGCCGAGTTGGGCCCCTGCGGAAGTTGAAACCTTTCACTGAGGAAGTACTTATTGAACTTGGCTAAAAAGGTGTAAATAGTCTTCTTGCGGTTCCTCTTAGGTAGGAACAATACTATTACAATAGTAATATAACTTTAAACGACTTCAGAGGTTAAAAGCTAACTTTGGGCGACTTTAAACCCATTTCACCCATTTATTTGGTTCTCCATTAAGCTAAACCTAATTAGAGTAATTTTCATAGATGGTTATGTAGTTTATGGATTTGGTAGGTCATGCACCTTTTTTGTGGGTTTGGAGAGTAATTTTCATGTATATTCAAAGGGATCACCTATGTAATGAAACATTGAAGTATGTTTATCAAACAAAATACAAGTTTGTTCTATTTATTTAAATCGTTAAAAAAAATGACTTAACCCAACAAAGATATAAAATGTTATTATACAATTTAATATTTTCTATTTTAAAAGTTTCAATAAATATTTCCGCGTTATCGCGGGTTATAAGATAGTATATATATATATGGGAGGGTTCTTGTGAAAAGTCTTAAATTTATAAAAAGTTGAGAAAACATTGTGAGAGTGACATGTGACAACTTTAAAAAAAAAATATTTTTTTATTTTTTAATAAAAAAATATTATTTTTACTAAAAAAAATATTTAAAAAAAAATCAAATTTTTTTTTTTGCTCGATAAAAGTTAATTACGAAAAAAATATGATGCACACCTATGATGAAAACTTATGTGTGCATCATAGTTAAATATCATAGCTTTTTGTGCATCATTAACATGCATCATATGACGTGGCACACGACGTTATCACAACAAAATTTCGAAAAAAAAAAATCCCAATTTTTTTTTTTTTTTTTAATAAAAAAATATTACTTTTTTTATTAAAAAAATATATTTTTTTTAAATATCAATAAGCATCCACATGTCATTTCCACCTTGCTTCCTCAACTTTTTACACATTTAAATTTTTTTACTTGATCTTACTCCTATATATATATATATATATATATATATATATATATATATATATATATATATATATATATATATATATATATATATATATATATATATATATATATATATATATGTATATGTATATGTATATATATATATATATATATATATATATATATATATATATATATATATATATATATATATATATATATATATATATCTATATATATATATATATATATATATATATCTATATATATATATATATATATATATATATATATATATATATATATATATATATATATATATATATAATATATATAGATTGGGGTTCAAAAGGGATCTCTTTTTTGCTAGAGATCCAGGGATCCACTTTTTAGCCACAAGATCAACTAAAATTCGTGGCTGAGATTAAAAGTAGGGTTAAATGAATTATAAGGAAAAGACAAGGAGGGGCAATATAGTCTTTTTACCTTTTTTTTTTTTTTTTTTTACTCACACGCGCTTTTGTGTCACACGGAGGGGCTTTTGTCTTTTGTCTTTTTGTCTTTCTGCTTTTGTGTCACATTTACCAAAACAATAATATATTCTTTTCACATAAATGCATTAAACAAATATTGAGCACATTTACCAAGTAAATATTCTTTCACATAAATGTATTAAACAATAATTTATTCCAACCACTTGCAATAAAGCCAAAATACATAATGCATTAAACAAAATTATATTCTTTCACATACATAATGCATTAAACAAAATTATATGTAAAAACTATAGAATCATAGGTGATTACTAAACATTTGGTGACATTTTACATTAACATACTAAGACACATTATTAATAAAATCACAGGTGATTACTAAACATTTGGTGACATTTTACATCAACATACTAAGACATTAAATAATAAACAGTTTCTTAATGTAAAAACTACATAATCACAGGTGATTAAATAAGCATTTGGTGACATTTTACATCAACATACTAAAGAAAATTATTAATAAAATCACAGGTGATTACTAAACATTTTGATGACATTTTACATCAACATATAAGGCACTAAATTAATACAATCACAGGTGATTACTAAACATTTGGTGACATTTTACATCAACATACTAAGACATTAAATAATAAACAGTTTCTTAATGTAAAAACTACATAATCACAGGTGATTAAATAAGCATTTGGTGACATTTTACATCAACATACTAAAGAAAATTATTAATAAAATCACAGGTGATTACTAAACATTTTGATGACATTATACATCAACATATAAGGCACTAAATTAATACAATCACTGGTGATTACTAAACATTTGGTGACATTTTACATCAACATACTAAGACATTAAATAATAAACAGTTTCTTAATGTAAAAACTACATAATCACAGGTGATTAAATAAGCATTTGGTGACATTTTACATCAACATACTAAAGAAAATTATTAATAAAATCACAGGTGATTACTAAACATTTTGATGACATTTTACATCAACATATAAGGCACTAAATTAATACAATCACAGGTGATTACTAGACATTTACATCAAGGTACTAAGGCACTAAATTAAGAACCTTAAATGTATTAAGGTATTAAGGCACTAAATCACAGGTGATTTTCCTTTATAATTTGTTGACTACAAAATTACATTTAAGATATTTAGTGACTTAATTTAATAAAATCACATGTGACATAGTTATTGTTCAAAGAAAATACACCAAACCGAAAGTATTTCTCAAACAAAATATTTGTCTACTCATTTCAAATAAAATTCAACTAGTAAAGTAACATATTAAATTATTGTTGGTTGTTGAATCCCCTCTTTCTTCAATAGCTTCTTTTGAAATTAGCGTCATCATCTGCAATTAAAAAAAAAATCGGATCTAAGAATCGATTGCTAAAATATCCTTCAATCGATTGTTAATATTTGTGTCAAACCTTCAATTGATTGTTAATATTACAATCTAAGGCACATTATTAATAAAATCACAGGTGATTACTAAACATTTTGTGACATTTTACATCAACATACTAAGGAACATTATTAATAAAATCACAGGTGATTACTAAACATTTTTGTGACATTTTACATCAACATACTAAGGCACATTATTAATAAAATCACAGGTGATTACTAAACATTTTGTGACATTTTACATCAACATACTAAGGAACATTATTAATAAAATCACAGGTGATTACTAAACATTTTTGTGACATTTTACATCAACATACTAAGGCACATTATTAATAAAATCACAAGTGATTACTAAACATTTTTGTGACATTTTACATCAACATACTAAGGCACATTATTAATAAAATCACAGGTGATTACTAAAAATTTTGGTGACATTTTACATCTAGGTACTAAGCCACTAAATTATAAACAGTTCTTAATGTAAAAACTTTAGAATCACAAGTGATTACTAAACATTTTTTATGACATTTAAGGCACTAAATTAATACAATCACAGGTGATTACTATAGATTTTGTGACAATTTACATCAAGGTACTAAGGCACTAAATTATAAAACAGTTCTTAATGTAAAAACTATAGAATCACAGGTGATTACTAAACATTTTGGCGACATTTTACATCAACATACTAAGGCACTAAATTAATAAAATCACCTGTAATCACCTATTTTATATATATTTCTCTTTAATCATAATGAAGAGAAAATGCAAAATCTGAATGAATAAATGAAACCCCAGAAACACCTTTACACGTGACCTTCCATTCTCTCTCACGCGACCTCTTCACTGTAAAGTTGAAAAAAAAGGTAAAACTAAGAATTGGGGTGTAAAGGTGATTATTCCTTTTAACAAAGTATTCCTGGATTACTGTTACAAACTAAAACACATGATTAATGCTACTAATATGCTGCTCTTCGATGGTGTGGAAAGTAATGAGATTCTATGAGACACTATCTTACTTCTACACCTTCATAGTCAGATTATACGAAAACAAAAGTAATAAAAAATAATTAAATAAAAAGATAATGACCTGGTAAATCCCAGGGTTCTAATTTGCAAACATCGACTTCAGGGATGATGTGGACTTCGGAATGACGGCCGTTAATTTTTTGACGGAGGTAGTAAGTGATGAGTTCTTCGTCGGTTGGACGGAATCTGAAACCTAACGGAAGTGTTTCCATGGATGAATGCTGGAAACCCTAGTGTGGTCTTGATTGGGGGAATGGAAAAAGATGAATGAAAAGAAAAGGTTTGGCTACTTTTTTGAAGGAGGAGAATGGCCAGTTTTGTTTTAGGGTAAAATTAATATTTTCTCTTTCCATTTTAGGGGCGCGTGTAACTTTAAAATAATTTCTGAATATGACTAAAATGCCCCTCCGTGTGTTTGATCTATTAATGAATTTGTGTGGTTATAAAGGTGATCCCTGGATCTCTAGCAAAAAAGAGATCTCTATTGAACCCTCCCCTATATATATATATATATATATATTGAATGGTTCATGCGAGAACTCTTATTTTTGCGAGAACTATGAGAAATCTCACAAAAATTGTTAAATCACATTTTATTTTGTTCATTCACATGTAAACTTTTTTGGAGATAAATAATCTAGTAAATATAAACGTAAAAAACTAAAAAAAATCATGTAAAATATCGTAAAAAAATTTCGTTCATATATGAATACTCATTTTTTGAAAAAAACCGTTCACATGTGAACAATTCTAAATACGCGTAAATTCAAACAATATTTTTGTAATTTTTCAGTTATATTTTTACTAGATTTTTAACATTCATAAGTTTTTTACATGTCAATGGATATAATTGCATGTTAATTGACACTTTTTTCAATTATTCTTGCAGTTCTCGCAGAAAAATGAGTTCTCGTATATATATATATATATATATATATATATATATATATATATATATATATATATATATATATATATATATATATATATATATATATATATATATATATATATATATATATAAGAAAACTAAGGATATTACAAACTCCCTACTTGAATAAATTTTGCGCTCATATCTTTGTATTTGTTTGATTTGATCCGGTGATCGCATTCTTTCGGTGGTCTTTTCACTTTTGCTATTGTGGTTATTGGAGATAAGGTACGAATACTTTAGGTGGTACTAGGATCATTTTGGTAACATCTTTCCTCTCAAAACTTTGTTTGAATTGTGTATAAAGATTATTGGTATGACATGCTTATTTGTGAACTTGTTTAGTTTGTTAGTCTTTAAGTGTGTTATGATTTCCTCATTTTAGATGTATTAACGAAGTTGAAAATCATATTTGTATATTGGGAAATTATAATACGTTGGTCTTTGTAAATTGTGTAAAAACCGTGTCTTTAAAACCCAACCAGAATAGCCCTTAAACTGTCCCCGAACAACCCTTAAACCGCTGCCAAATTAGTCCCTAAATCAGTCCCCGAACACCCCTAAGCTGTCCCACTTCAGCCCCGAAACAACCCATTTTAGTCCCCCGAAACAACCCTTAAGCAGTCCCGAAACAACCTGAAATAAGCCCCTAAACAACCCCTACTTGTCCCGAATTAGTTTGGTAAAGAACACGTGTGAGTGTGGCGATTGGTATGGTGATTCGTATAGATTGTCCCTCATTCCGTGTGCCTTTGCATGCCCCAATAAGTGTCCTTTTACTTTGTTATTTGTAAAGCTTTGACAATCTTCTTATAGTGACTCGTGACAAGAGTTAGCCAAACAGTTGGCTTAGACACGTAAACGAATAAAAAGCCATATTAATAAACATTTTAAGTTTAGATACTTGCGTACATTTTTAAATAGCTTTCTAAAACATATTTCGAATGTCTATTAATCACTTTGAAAAGTTGTAAAAGTATTTGAAAATTTATATTACGTAAGTCGGTCAAAACGGTTTCTTAAAATATGCCTAAGAGTAACCTATCCATGGAGGTCTCATGAGCTCGTTATTCTGACATCGATAACATGGCATCGACCGTAGCGATGTATTTTGGTTTATCTACGGCTTCTCCTTTTGATTACCCGATTGTTGGTACGAGCTCTTTGTTATACATTATTATAGGAGGCGTATGGATCGATCCTAGGAGTTTTGTGTGTTTGACGGTGGACGTTTATCGTAGTGTCATACGAAACGTTTGCACCGAAATGAATGATTAGTGGAGTAGATACCCTATGATTTAATTGATATTTGTTACATATTTGTTCGACTCTTAATGCATTATTTTATGAAATTTAGCCTTTTTACATTTTGATATATGTCGCATTATATACTTTGGGATTATGTATATATTTGTACTTTGCTTTGAAAATAAGTTCGTTTTTATAATAAGTTTGTATTTGAAATAAGTCTTTGCATGTCATACCATACTCTTGTATCTTTTATCCCGTCACTGGGCTTTTGGCTCAGTCGTATTTCTTTTTCTTCTTTCTTTTACGACAGGTGATCATGTGGGCTTTGGGAACGAGGGAAGAGTGTAGAGTTGAAGTGGACTTAGCACATTTGCCTTAGATTTTCTCAAGCTTTAGTACTTTGGATCTTTTGTTTTATTAGTATCTTTTGATGAATGTCGGTTAAGTTTGTCTTTGACTCTTGTTTGACTTTGAATAAAATTAACGCCTTTTTTTACCTTTAAGTTCTTTTTGTTATCATTTTATACGCTTTATAAGATTAAGGCGTTACATAGGATGTGCCCTTCCAATATGATGAACGATTACATACATGTTAGCTATCATTATAATACATATCCCATATTGAGTACATATTTTGATTTATATAATAGAATACTTGTTCACTTGCCTTGTGTCTAGACTTTAGTGTATGTTGGTTAAAATGATGTTATACATTGTTCAACTAAATTAATCATATGTTCGATAACGGACATACTTCAATGTCAACGAATGATCAAAAATTATTTGGAAGGGTTTTGTTATTCAAGGGTATTGTCAAAGTCAACGGTACATAGGAGAGGAAGATAGAAGAAGAAAGAAACCTGTTAATAATGAAAAGCAAAAAAGTGGAAAAAAGATAAAAAGCAAGATCTGATCTGATCTGAGTCAAACACAAACACAAACACAAACTCAAACACAAACACATGGAATGGTATTCATAGGTTTCTTGTCGTAGCCGCATTCTTTATTTTGGCCGCCTTTTTCTTGTTTTTATCTCAAACTGTACATACACACACACTAGATTAGATAAAGTTTGTTAATTTCAAGATACCCATTTCAAAACAACAAGAGAAGATGGAGGGTGGATTTGTTGTTTTTTTTGTTTTGGTTATTGGGTTTTGTTGTTTAGGATTAGGATCAGGCAATGTTGTTTTCCAGGTTCATCATAAGTTTGCTAAAATATCCTTGACTCAGTTTAAAGCTCATGATTCCGACCGCCATAGGAGAAGGATTCTCTCTGCTGTTGACCTTCCTATTGGCGGCGATGGCAGCCCCACCTCGTCCGCGTTAGTTCCCTTTCCTCCCTCCCTCCCTCCCTCCCTCATCGAATATCCAATTATTAAATATTTTATTTATATATAGGTTGTATTTCACTAAGATTCGGATTGGAACTCCACCAAAGGAATATCATGTACAGGTTGATACAGGGAGTGATCTTCTATGGGTTAATTGTGCTGGCTGTTCTAAATGTCCTAAGAAAAGCGACCTTGGTGTATGTTCTTCTTTCTTCGTTTCATTTCCTACTTATTACTATTTACTTTTATAACCGTTTTATATATGTCAACCAGATATCACTTTCTTTATACAATCCAGAGATTTCATCAACATCTAAAATGGTTACATGTGATCAAGATATTTGCGTATCCACACTCAATGGCCCTAATGACGACTGCAAGGTCGGTATGTATTGTTCCTATTCTGTCACTTATGGTGATGGGAGCAACACCATGGGATATTTTGTCAAGGATATTATACAACTTGACCGTGCTTCTGGAAACCTTCAAACCACACCAATGAATGGAACTATAGCATTTGGGCAAGTCTAATTATTTCCATTCATACTCTACTTTCGTATCCCAAAACACATATGTTTTAAGTAATGACGCAAAACTCGCCCTTAAAACTTCTTTTTTTGTTACATGTGTCAAGATTACCTTTTATAGTTTAACCATTAAGAGCTATAAATGTTAAACTCATAATACTTCATTTATTATCCATAATAAAATAATAGGTGTGGATCACAACAATCTGGGGAGTTGGGTTCATCACAGCAAGCACTAGATGGGATACTTGGGTTCGGGCAGTCAAATTCTTCAATGCTTTCACAACTTGCTTCTGCTAAAAAGGCGAAAAAAATATTTTCACATTGCTTGGATGGCTCTCAAGGAGGAGGCATATTTGCTATCGGAGAAGTGGTGCAGCCTAAAGTACAAACAACTCCAATGATTCCCGAGTAAGTTCTCTAAAAATAATTACATCATTTTTATTCACTTTTCATAAAAATGACTTCAAATTATATGAATCCTGCCATGTCAGCAATTAAAAGATTTGGAAAATGTAAGTTCAAACCTCCATATCACCAGATTAGGAAATCATTTCAATATAAAATAAATTTTGGGACATGCGTGATGCCGAACTGAAATGTAGACCCCGAGGTGTAGATTTTCAATGTTTTGGATTGAAATAAAGATAACCAAAGAAAGTTTCAGTTTTCTACTTATTAAGGGATTCTTATAATCCTTAGAAAAGAAAAGGTGTAGAGGACTAATTGGGGCTTTCGGAAGATTCTTATCACACTTCAGTTTCTTATTCCAAATTTTTGTTATACGATAATGTTATTGTCCTAAGTATTTCAAAACTGCTATTCGGATAATGTTCTGCTTACATTACTAGCATTAACCTCTTCCATCTTTTTCACACAATAAATATATGTTCGTTTTTTTTGTTTTTTTTTTTAATTTATCTGAATAATAGGGCACATTATAATGTTGAGTTGAAGGCAATTGAGGTAGGTGGTGATATTCTACAACTCCCAACAGATATTTTTGATGTTGGATCCAAGCGAGGAACTATCGTTGACAGTGGTACAACCTTGGCTTATTTACCTGATCTCGTTTACAAGCAAATACTACAAAAGGTATGTCAAATCTTATAAACCCTCTTTACATTCCCTATTCGGCTATAAATTCTAGAGGTGGAAACATCGGAAGGTTGTGTGACTGATCAAAATGGGCCATTTCAAAATATTAAATCTTTATCTTTAACCAATATATCAAATGTTATTTATGAAATTTATTATTTATTACTGAAAACTGTTTAACTAATTTTAATGGTGATGTTATGGGTCAAAAGTGGTCAACCCACCCTAACACGACCCGTAATTTAATAGTTTAGCCCTTTTGGATATGTTTTTCATCCAAACAATCCCAATAAATTAGCAAAAAGCCAAAAACCCCACATTGAGCTAGTTTTGTCAATGTTGGCCAACTTTGATTAACTTGAGTTGTTATTTTATTTTTTTTCTTTATGAATCTTATTATCTTTTTGACCTAGATTGAAGCTGCACAACCTAATTTAAAGAGTCACATTGTTGAGCAGCAGTTCACATGCTACAAGTACTCTGGAAAGTAAGTGTTCTTTTGCTGGTCTCGTTTTCTATTTTCAAAAGTATAGATTCTTTTGATAGTTATGATATTGTTTGGTACGGAAGTAGTTTGATGAGTGGCTATTGAACTGCAACATGCTATGCCTAATACTTGTTCTGGTTGTTTTATAATTAAATTATTGATCGGGTTTACTCATTCTGTTTTTACCTTTTCATGGTTTGTCATCGAGATGCAAGCATAATAAATAACTAGGTAATTGGTGTGTCTTGTATCAGATAGGCTCATTGAGAATTTCAGTTTATCCGCTTCTGGTTTTGTTTACAATGCTATCTAACTGAAGTCGCTAAAAGCTCAATGTTCTGAAGAGTTTACATAATATAGTTTCAACATTTTTAATAGGAAAAAGCTAGGTTCAATGAAATCCGCTACCAATAAGCATCTATTAAAGCTAGAAAAGTTAAAAATTATATATCTTAAAATTTTACTCATGCTAGCTAGTTTTTTTTTTAATATTTTGATTATAGATGTCCTTTTACCCCGTTAATGATTTTTCTTGTGTATAGAAGTTATGTATGTCTTTTTGCAAGTCATGTACCTGACTTTGATGATTGATTTGCCTTTATGGAGAAACCTTTTCTTACAAAGCCATAAAGAAAACGAGCTAAACTTCATAACTATGGGAGGATTTCTAAAGGCAGATAACATAACTGTGGTTAATATTATACTAAAAAAAAAATTATTCTACACACATTATGTTGGTCCTTTTCACCATTTCCTTTTCGGAGTTTTAAAGTCGATATATTACCTATATATCCAACATCATCATCGGTACTACTCATGATAGATAACCTTGAAATTTTCAAAGGACAACCAAGTTCTAAACATCATTCGCAGTTGCTACGTTTATATGTTGATTGAGATCTTAAAATTAGACATTAGGGTCTAAAGGTTCACATCTAATCTTCTTTAAATTCTTATTTTTCCTTAATTATTTCTGGATTTTACTTTTGACTTACTTTCAGCGTTCTGCAACATTATATTTTTGGCTCGTTACACTGTATTAATCATCTGTTAATGCAGTGTTGATAAGGGTTTTCCAGATATCACTTTTCACTTTGCGAATTCAGCTTCTTTGAAAGTTTATCCTCGTCAATACCTCTTTGAAGTTCAGGTAAACATTCCAAGTTCTTCTTATCTGTGTATTAATGGTTTGCTGAATGGTTATATTATGACACTTTTCTTCAGGATCATGTGTGGTGTATCGGTTTTCAGGACAGTGAGTTGCAATCGGATGGTGGAAAAGAGATAACTTTGTTGGGAGGTCAGCCATTAATCATATTCTTGTATTTCTGCTAGTCTCGAATCATAGTATTTTTTTTTAAAAGGTTTAAACTGTGTCATGATACCTTTTTTTTTTGCAATATTATATAAAATCACTGAATAAACTGTAACATTCACTGCTAATCATGAACAAATGTTTTGCCTGCTTAGCTTTTCAATGTTTCTTTTTGACAAGTACCGGTCTAATATCATTTGCCCAAGTACCGGTCGAATCATAATATTCACTTTCATCTACATGATCAATCACTTTGCTTGACTATGTACTGTGGATTGAGGGAGTAATATTTTGGGGTATTTTTCTATCACGGTCAAATATACCTTATGTTAGCAACGACTCTTGAACCCACTTTTCTTAAGGCTTTCTCCTTTTCCTCATGAATTTGGCAAATCTATAGGCATGTACAACTATTACTGCATGATATATAACAAAACGTCAATTTTACTTCTATATTTTTGTCTTAAGAAAATTTGCTTATATTGAATAAACAAATATTTTGTATGCAGATCTTGTATTGACAGATAAACTTGTGACATATGATTTGGAAAAGCAGACAGTTGGATGGGTGGACTATAATTGTAAGTATAGGTTCCTCTGTGATTTTCTTTTAGTTCCCTTTTTCATGTGATGGCAAAATGAGTGGCAGGTGTAACAGGTCAAAAAAGGGAGTTTTTAATTCGAGTCAAAACGAGTAGTGCAGGTCATACATTCTTTGTATATTAGAAATAGTTAATGTATTGTATATGACTATAAAAACTGTATTATTAAAATAATATCCGTTTTATTTTTCTGTAAATCTATTTAAGTAAGCATATCAGCGACTTTCAACCCATTTATGCTGCTCGACCCCATTTTACTTGTGACCCATTTTAAGTTGTTATTATTGACACATTTGACCCATAGGGATCTAATATTTCATATTCTATCCCGAATCAATCCATTTTCAAGTAAATGGGTAACAAAAATGTCAGCTCCACCAAAATGTGTTGTCTGTATTCGTTCTTTAGTAGCCATAAGATGAAATGCCACCCTCTTTAAAAGGGATGCGCGCTGAATGTCTATGACATGAAACGGGTTGTAGGATATAGTGAAGATAACATTTTGGTTTTTATTTTGGTTTAGGTTCATCTAGCATAAAAGTGAAAGACGAAGAAACGGGGAAAGTGTATTCGGTGAGTGCACATGATATATCTCCTTCAAACCGTATAGGTAGCTCAACCGTAATAGTGGCATCTTGCTTCATGTTTCTTGTAATGGCTAACTTGATAATCAACCCGCGAAGGAAGAATTGAGATTTGTTTCATTGATTTAGTTGAGATTTCATTTGATTGATTGTATACAAAAAGATTATATATAGAGTACAGTGAGTGATGAGAAGTTATAATGGTTTAACATAGTACAGTATTTTAGTTCCCATGAATCAGACTATTTGGTCTCCTTTATTATTTAAGTTTTTTTTTTTCTTCTTGTTCAACCTTGTTCATCTTCATCATAGTTTTATGCTGTTTTTTTTTATTCACCATTTAGTTTAGGTACGGGTGTTCGTTGGGTTATTTGGTTTGGATTATTCGGTTTTTTACAAACTAATAATCCACCGATAAACCAAATCAAATCGAATATAACGACATCCAAATCAAACCATTCATATAAGGGTTTAGTTTGTTCGAGTATTTAGATTTTAGTTTAATTCATATTAAACTCTTCGGATATTTATGTTTATTTGGATTTGCACTTTCGAGTATTAAGATAGCGTTTATGTGATTTGAAGTAGGTAATTGGAAACGTTTTTTTAACAATAAATATTTATTTGGTTTTTGTATGTTACCCTGATTAAAAAGATGCTCAAAATTAAAACCGAACAATTAAACCACTGCTCGGTTTCATCCAAATCCAAACCAGATCTTAAACAACTCAATTGAAATATATCAAATGACAATTATACTAGACGGGTATTCGGATAATCCAAATAACGAAGACCCATTGAATGCCCGTGGAAAGGGAATATTATCCGGAATATGTATGAGTCATACCAAATCTTCTACTTTCTTCTTCCAAACCTTAATTAATTTATAGATTACACATGGGAATAACAAAACCAAACGTAAACGTATTCCCAAAGCAGAGAGATGGGTGGAAAATGGTGGTGTTTCGGCGATCAGACCTCCGACGACGACGATCTTAACCCGATACTTCTGGTTAGTGGCATAGGTGGGACTATTCTTAATTCCAAACCAAAGAGTTGGTTCGGGTTAACCACTCGTGTCTGGGTCCGTATTCTTCTTGCTGATCTCGAGTTCAGAAAAAGAGTCTGGTCTACTTACAATCCCCAAACTGGTATCTTCTTTATTTATTTTTTCCAAAGTTCTAAGTAGCGTGAGGCGTGGCGTAGCGACTGCCACGACTCAAGCCTTACAAGCTATAGCGAGCCTACAACCTTTGTTAAGGCGTGATATATAGCGGCAATATTTAGTATACAAATAAACAAAATTAGTATACAAATATTTGTGTGTGAGTATGACTGTGTGATACAGATTGGTTTCACTTATTTATCTATTTTTTTTTAGTTTATATGAGTAGTCCATTTAATATAAGTCCAAATACGTGAATTGAAAAAGCCCAAATCTGAAATAACAATAAACACTTCAAGAAAAGCGCGACGCCACACGCAATAGCGCGCGATATGGCGTTATAGCGCGCCTTACATCACGCTACGCTTTAAGACAACGCTATGGACTGATTCGTGACGCCTCGCGCCTTAGCGGTGCTATAGCACGCTATTTAGAACCTTGATTTTTTCTATTCTTTATTCACCTAAAATATTAATATTAATATTAATATTAATGGTTTCAGGCTACACAGAAGCGTTGGATGATTCCTCTGATATTGTTGTTCCACAAGATGATTTCGGACTTTATGCTATTGATATTTTGGATCCCTCTTTTGTAATATTTTTACCCATCATCATTTTTTATTCTTATTTTCCTTTTCAATATAATCTCACTCATATATATTTGAGTGTTCAGTGGATCAAACTTTTACATGTCACCGATGTCTACCATTTTCATGATATGATCGATATGCTTCTTAATTGTGGATATAAGAAAGGGACCACTTTGTTTGGATTCGGATATGACTTCCGCCAAAGCAATAGGTTTACCTTCACTTTTAACTAAACCCTTTCGTTATATGGATCCGCCTTTATATATTGTATCTTTTGCAGAACTGACCAATCCATGGATGGTCTCAAACAAAAACTGGAGACTGCATATGAAGCTTCTGGGGGTAGAAAAGTCGACCTTATATCGCACTCTATGGGTGGATTGCTAGTTTCGTGTTTCATATCACTTCATTCTGATGTATCACCACTCACCTCTTGTCTTATGTTTTTACCCTTTTCAATGAATCTATATGCCAACATTTACTTATTATAGGTGTTTTCCAAGTATGTCAATAAGTGGATAACTATCGCAACCCCTTTCCAAGGTAACTTTTCATTTTTTACTAGTTTTGAAAAAAGTTTCGTCAACGTGTATATACTGTCTCCACCTAAACACCTATAATTTAATGGAAAATAGTAACGAAATTCGTATAAATTTGGCATTAATATTGGGTTTGACATCATAAGGAAAAATTATCTCTTTCGAGTTTAGCATCAAAGTGTTAATAAATACTTTGAGGAAGCTAATATTTAGTGTATCAGGTGCACCGGGATGCATTAATGATTCTCTTCTAACTGGATTACAGTTTGTGGAGGGAATTGAAGGCTACTTCTTTGTTTCAAGGTGGTCAATGCATCAACTGGTAATCATTCGCTATATGTGTGTTATTAAGCTTATATAAGTGGGTTTTTGGAAACATTAATCTGAGTTTGCTTCAATATTACATAATCAAGCTTAAAATACATGCATAATGTCTAGGGACAAAAACAACGTTCAGGGAAATATCAATATAAGTATAAAAATTGAAACCCATGAGAAGGTGATTGGGTTTTCTTTTTTGTGTTTTCAGTTGGTTGAATGCCCATCGATATACGAGATGCTGCCTAATCCCGATTTCAATTGGAAAAAGCAACCTGAAATTGTGGTTTGGAGAAACAATTCGGAAAAAGGACAGGATCTGGTCAAAATGGAAAGGTATTGCACGTCTGGATGTGTGGAGCTGTTTCTAGAAGCATTGAAGGACAATGAGGTATGTGCTTTCTTTGTCAAAATATATCATCTTCACTCGGAACTTTCATCATTCATTTTCCTAGTGATTGGATATGGTTTTTCAGACGAGACTGTGGTCTTGGTTGTAGATTATTGGTTTTTATCCTGGTCAAAGTTAAGTGTTATCCCAAAACAAGTTCACAATCGGCTTATAACTGTCAGTCGAGTTTTTTCTTAGTTTGAAAATCAAGAGAATTGTTTCTCCTTGTAAAACATCTGTCCATATTTAAAAGAAATCTGCCCATATATAAGGGTATTAGTTTCGATTGCTTTTAGTCAATAAAAGTTGAAGAAAAACTATCAGATATGAAATTGAGAATGAGTAGGTTTGACTTATATAACATTGAAACTCAAAGCATTTGTTGTTGTTTTCCCTTATTTAACTGTGACAGATAGAGTATAACAAGAAGACCATACCTTTGCCGTTCAATTCTGATATCTACAAATGGGCTTCTACTACGCGCAAGATGCTAAACAACGTACAGCTCCCCAAAGGGATTGATTTTTACAGCATTTATGGAACATCATTGGAAACACCTTTTGATGTTTGGTATGTTATGTATCCTGAGTCTTGATTAGAAGTGGCAAAATGGGCGGGTAACTGGTCAAACTGATTTGCGTTTCAGCGGGTCATCTTTTAGTAGTCTTCGGATTGTGTTGAACTACAAACACTTCTTATATAAATAACAAAATCAATTACAATAAGAATTGAATGATGTAGAATGTTGTGTGCGATAAAAATAAACTTTGGGGGACTTTCAACTTGTTTGACCTGTTTTGCTTTGACCCAGATGCTTTTGTTTATTGTTTCTTAATTGAATGCGTATTATTATGATGCAGCTATGGTTCAGAAATAGATCCAATCAACGACCCAACTGAGATATGCCACACATTGGTAAGTCATTCAATCCTTCGGTTAACCATTGAAATTGAAATCCAAAGCTCGAACTAATGGGCTAGCCCGAATAACCCCAAAATCAACATTAAACTAAGATGGAAACTGTTTGTTTCCCCCAATTGAAGGTTATAAGATAGCAAAAATTTCCTACTCTTATTCTTGGTTCGTTTGTGCAGCCTGAATACTCATATGTGGATGGCGATGGAACAGTTCCCTCAGAGTCGGCAATGGTATTATTCCTATGTTATTTCATGTTTAACATATTAAATTTAATGACTTATTTTTCACTTTTTAAAGAACATGTGATGACCCAATATTGTTAAACTTTCAAATATAACAACATAGAAGTAAGTTCTTGTTAGATTTCTAAAAATGTTGGGTTAGAAATTAAACACTGCATTAGCAGATATGACCACCAACGTCAAAGACTCTTCATTTTTTTACCAGACTATAGTGATGCATAGAACCTCCTAAACGGTTTATTCAAAATTTAGATTTATTATTGGAACAATATTTTTTTGTATCCATAAATAGTTATTTATATGAACTTTTTTTTAGTTAAAATTAGATTAAAAAAAAGGGGACAACAAGGTGTTTGTGGCCCACCCAACCCGACCTGCTGGTTTCGACCAGTAGTAAAAATGACTGTTTTCCCTTTCGAACCCATTTCTCAACACGCCCATAGTATCCCGAAACTTAATTATGATGTACATGTACAGGGAGATGGATTTGAAGCAATAGAACGGGTAGGAATCCCGGGTGCTCACCGGGCACTATTAAGAGATGAAACTGTATTTGAATACATAAGAAAGTGGCTGGGAATTGAAGAAAAGAACACTTCACGTGTAAAGACCTCTAAAATTGTCAATGTTGGTTCAAGTTGAAGCATATCTAGTGGTTTTCGCTTCAACGTGATGAAAACTTGTGGTCATTGTATCTTTTAGTAATTGCCGATTCTAAGAAGAAAAAAGATGCAAAAGTATTTGCAGGTTATTTCCATTATTGATAAACACGCGGTTATGTACCTATTTATTATGTCGAAATAAGAGTTCACTTGATGCAAACCTTGTTTAGTTTGGGCTAACCATCGAGTATTAATCATCATACTTCAAAATAAAATGATATTAAGCTTTATTAATCTCATGTTTCAATATTAGTTATCACAAATGTGTTTTAAGGTTATACATAATTATATAAACAAGTTTTTCTATTGTTTGAAATAACTGTAATTAACTAATCTAATCTAATAAACATTATTAATCATTACAAATATTATATTTGGACTTCAAATTGTGTTTGTTTTGATCATTTGTTGAGTGAATTGTTTTGTATTTAGGTTTTTGGGGTAGTAATCGTTTTGGATTATTTGAGTTTTACCGACTACATATATATCCAATGATCAATCCAAATTTTGTGACGCCCAAAATCATACAAAAACAATCCAAACAACGTGTTGGTTTATTTGGTCAGGCTTTTGATTATTCAAATAAAAGTGTTAATAAATTTTTATATAATTTTATTTGAATAATTATATTACATGAATGTCAATTAAACAAATTTAGGTATTCATATTAGAATATTTGGATACTTAAACTCGTATTTAGGCTATTAGGTAATTCGGATAAGACTAGTAAACATCTTTTTTTTTTTGACAATTAATGTTTATTTGGGTTTATCCCATGATTAAAGATACACACAACTAAAATTAAATCATTAAACCAATGTTTTATTCGATTTCATCCGGAACCTAATCTGAATCCAAATAGTCCAATTTAAATAACCAAAGTGATAGATATATTGGGTAGGTTAATCGTTAATCCAAACCTGAATTGCTTTGAGACTTATATTAGTAGAATTATAGTTTAAAATGATTAAGCTTGAATAATTTTGTTTAAGTGGGTGTTTGTTTCGGCTTATGAGCTTATGAAATTTTTGATAAGCTAATAAGTCCATTTTTTCCGGCGTATGAGCTTATCAAGTTGAGTTTAAGACTTTAAATAAGCCATAAGCTCAACTTCATCAACTCATAAGTCGAAAAAATGGGCTTATGAGCTTATAAAAAATTACATAAGCTCATAAGCCCGTTTAATAAGCCAAAACAAATAAATAGCTAAAAAGCATATATATATATATATATATATATAATTATAAAAGTAATACCTGTTGAAAACAATTGAGTTGGGTTTCGGATATATGACCCGAATCCTACCTTCACTTGCTTGATTTCCATTCTACCCAACACAGGTATTTTAATTAGATGATGTTCATTTTCCCGCTTTTATACACTTATTTATTACCAATTTTTTTGTAGGTTTTGATTCTAATGGGGTCTCGTTCTTCTACTCATTCTTACTATAAGAAAACTGTAATTATTCTCCCTTCTTTTTTCATTAATTCACCATTTTTCATTCATTCTTATATGTTAAACACAGGTTACTCTCCATGACTGGTGGCTAATTAAACCCGAAACCGAAACCGAAACCAAAGCCCTAGGTGTTGCAGGCATCACTTGCAATTCCCAACAGTATATCCTCGACTTCTCTTTTATCTTATCTTATCTTATATTTTCTTTTATTATTTAGGCTTAGGTAATAAAAAATATGAAACAAACATGTAGAAATCGGACTGCTCGATGCTTCACTTCTGCACCCATTTCAAAGGTGTTTGATATATTTGAGTTACAGACGGTTGACAATGTATCTATCATTCTTCAAGGCTTTATTAACAAATACCGAACCCTTCAAAATGGATTTTCCGATGAGGTTTCTACTTACTTTTACCTTTTTTTTCAACATTTCCCCCCTTTTTAATCATCTTTATCACACAGGTGTTTAAACACTTTGTTTTCGGCTTTCCTGTTTATTGGGAGGAGTTTTCTGCTACCTGCCCTAAAAGAGGATCAACTCTCGCACAAGGTAAATACCCAACGGATTCATATACCCACTTAGGATAGACATATATTTCTTATAATCTACGTTTTATGACACCAATATCACTACATGAAGACGGGAAAGACACTGTTGTTGAACAACATGATGTTTTTCATGATTGTCATGACAACTTTGTGGATCCAGAAATCAAAGATTGCCAACACACAAGCGATAAAACTACTACTCTCCACACCGCATCATCACCTGTAACTTTTCTTACTCTTTATGCTTCTTTCTTATCATCGCGTTTTAGTCATTTTTTTACGGATTCGTTGGTTTCTTAAACAGGAGCATTTAGTTAACACTAGAGATGAAGTTTTATGTGAAGAAACTCCTGTGACATTGGAATTTGAAGATGATCCACGTCTCGTGATGAATCCCATCAGTATTGATGTTGGTGGTATAAAGCATAACTTTGTGAAAAAGACCCCGGACTCATCAAAGTGTTTAGTGGGTTCTAGCAGGCGTATGACAAGATCTATGAGAAAGATGGATGTCAGTAAAAATAAATCTTTACTGTCTCATGATATATTCAGTTTGGACAAAGTCTCTCTTGTCGATCCCGTGAATTTAGCAAACATTTCACGGAAGGATAAAAATGACGACTTATCTAATAACAAGGCTGTGGATTTTAGTGTGATGTCTGGAAGCATGGAAAATATTCCAAAAGTATCTGGTGGATGCGGAAAAGAGTCAAATGAAAGTGCAAGTTGTTCTGATTACAAGGTGAGATCAAAACGAAAACCGAAGGACCAAAATGTGGATGTTACTGAGGAGGTTATTAGAAATAAGTTAAAGTCTCAAGTTAGTAAAAAGAAAAATAAGGAGGATACTGATGATTTACAGATTGACAAAGGGAGAAGTAATTTAGGGGTAAAACGCTCTAAATCCGTCTGTTCTGAAAGTAGCACGCCTAGTGTGGGATACCAACAGGTAATTGCCTCCTCCACTGAGGTTTTCAAGTTTGCTTCTACTACACCGGATGTAAATGATGACCCCCTGAAAGCAACCATGAAAGCTTGCCGAACTAAGAAAAAAAACAAAAAAGAAGAAATGCCTTCAGCACACGGAACCGGTTCCAAAAAAGCAATCATGACTCGAAGCAGGTGTAAAAGCAAAGTGACACCACAACGTGAGATGCCTAAAAGGAAGCCGCTCATAACAACTCCTAAATCTACTTCAAGGGCAATCAAGGTAAATATCTTTCTTTAGATGCAACACAAGTATGTAAAAGATGAATTTACGGATTAACATAAGAGCTTAATAAGGCTCACCAACTAATACTCAAGTTCGACTAGAAAGTCTATTCGATTAGCTTGTGAGTTGGTTTGAATCAGTTACACAAATGATTCTTGGAATATATTCTATCTGTTGCTGCTATTATATATTGCAACCACACCAATGTTGGTGTCCATTTATTTTTTGAAATGCAAAATGTGAAATTTGATTAATCGGGTGACATCGTGTAGGCCTCCAAGGATCTATATGGAAGTCCAAACCTTGTGTCTCCAGAAGATTTCAGTGGTAAAAAATCTAGATCTGGTAAGAGCTAGTCTACAAAGCGATCGGTTTTACCCTTTGTGTGCACTGTCAGTTATAAGATAATCACATGCTTCAACTTTATGCAGGAAGAGTCCTTCTACCTACTTTGGAATTCTGGCGCAACCAGAAAGTGGTTTATGATAAGGTTTGTACTACTTTTTAAGTTTATTCGATATTCAATACGTGACTTACTTAGGATGCTTATGTCTGCTTATAACTTTCAGGATCACCAAGTGTATGGAATTCAGGAACCTCTTTGACACAATTATAGGAAGGCATTGTGATTAAGGAAACTGCAAATTACCAAATGCTAGCGGGCTTCTTAGTCGATTGTGTGTGCATCTTTTTTGCTTACAAACTAATTCATAGTTAGTGCACTATGTAACTTCTTATAATCAATGCCTTTTTGTATTCCACGGCTGAGATTCAACCCCTATCTGATGATATATGGCATGGCAGAATAGCATATCTACTATGTTGAAGGTTGTAGAAACATCAGCTATTGGTTTTTTGCTGCGTCGTTATATAAATATGTGTATTTTGTGATGTTGTGTTTTACCAACTATTAACTAAATCCAACCAATTCAAACTTGAAAAGCCACACCGTTTTAGGTCCATCTTTAGAATGATTGTATTCCGTTTACGTTTTGATTTGAGACAACCAAATATTTAGATGTTCAGTTAGTTTCTTTTTCATTTTCAACATCATTCTATACCTCAGTTCGATCTAGCTACTATGTTATGTTCAAAGCGTGGTACAATAGTGTCGATTTTGAAGACATGTTAAATTCTAAATACTCTGTAATGCAAATACTCCCTCTACACTTCTTCCATTCAATTTGAATTCCGCTAAACTATGGTTATATTGACATCTTCATTCGTGAAAAAATTAATCACATAATAGCATCATCTATTATTTCGACTACTTTAATTCACATCAACATCCTCTTGCAAAAAAGAAACAGTAAAATTGAAACATCCATCAATACCAAACAAAAAATTTGACATTTATTTCACTCAACAGATACGATATCATACTCCCATTGCTCACGTACTAACATAGCTCTTAAAAGACGGACCAACACCAAATATCTTGCTCATAACTCAACACAACAAGAGTATTTAAGTTAATTTATGGATGGTTTTCATATCAACTGCTTCGAGTAGTGTTCCTGTACGGACACGATCCCACCACTCGAACAAGAAATTGTCTACAATTAACCTGTACCATGGAGAGAGCTTCAGACCGTCTTCACCAGCATCTGCCTTCTTTAACAACTCTTTCAACTGTTCTGGGTTCACATACTTTATATCTTTCACTTCATCTGGGTTTGGCTTCAAACCAACATCACGTATGATGAAGAGTAGGTAATCAACTGACAATTCAAACCAATTTGACAGTTAGCTTCGCTTCAAAAGTATCCCAACTACAAAATATGATTACTACATTATAAACAAATGCTACAAAAATAAAAAAATACATGGCATAAAAACAGGTGTCAATATCAACCCACTTACCTATTTATGAATGGGTCGCTTTCAATACTGTTTTATTTTTAGAGGGTCAACACTCAACAGGGTTAAAAACGAAACAGGCTACTCAGCGTTAAGCCAAATTAATTTAGCTAAGCAACTGTGTAAAATCTATTTTCTCATAATTCTATGGTATTACGTGAAACCGGAGATCATTAGTGTGACCACAAAATCGAAACTCAATATCTTTTCAGGGAAGACATGGTATTATTAGAGCGTATGCTTCACAAGCTGATTGGTTTAAATATGTCACAACTAGTTCAACTAAAGGACTACGTTGCTAATATATATTAATGTAATCATGTACTGCATTGTGAGCAGATGGTTGAGTGGGCAAAGATATCAATTCGGAAAGAAAAAAAATGATGTAAAATAATTTGAGGTAGGACATTTACGTTCATGTTCTCCCCATTTTCCATCTGATGGAGCCTTGTAGAGAATGCGACCCAAGGGTGTAAACTGATCAACTGGAACATCTTCAGCAGGGATACCCAGTTCATCGAGGAGCTTCCTCTGTGCGGCATTCCGGACCCCAAGGGCATTTTCATGAATAAGCTCGGACTCCCTATACAGTGGATGACTGCAACATGTGTTTGTCCATACCAAAGGGAAAGTAACCTTGGTTGCAGAGCGTTGCTGCAGCAAATATAATGAGATAAAGTTGAAATTGAATTGATTAGTAAAAAATGTTATGACTCAGTCGATTTCAACGGGTTATGCATAGCAATGTTATGACTCCTAGACGTTTTGATGTAGTTTTTAAACGTATTGGCTTTGCAATCCAAAAAGGGTTAGCGGCGCAGCTTGTTGCCCGCTTGCCTTCTGTCAGTTTGTAAATTCTTACGTTCTAAATCTAATATATCGATAAATAGTAAAAAATGATTTGAATAATAATATACCTGAAGAAGTAAGTCGTATTTTTGGTTGAACAAGAAGACACTGAATGCTCTATGAAGCAAATTGTGTTTTTCAATGTTCTCCATCAAGTGACCTGTTAAGAAATTGATGATTACGATTTACGAATATGAGATTGATATTGAGATTAGTATTATCATGAATAAAATAGTTTTTATGAGCAATACAATTGTATTTGGTATCATGTCCAACAACCTTGTCATTCTCGTCCACCAAAATGCATCTGCAACCATCAAATTGAAGTTAGTTTGAGAATTAAATAGTGATAATAAAGAGAAAGGAAGAAAGAGGAAACTGACTGGTCTTGGAACATGAGAAGTCTCTGAACAGCATCCATACCGGAATCGTCGCCCATGGCAGATGAACAACGGCGGAGTTGAAAAGCAGCTACGCCGGAGATACAGGATTTAAAGGAAGAAGAAGATGGTAGGAGCTTTAAATTGGGTAAATTTAACATTTCCTTTTCTTCGTGATTTGCTGATTTGTTACCTAGTGCTACTCAAAAGGAGATACCCAACAAAAGGGAAATTTGTCTCTACTCCTAATATACATACCTAGTAATTGGAAAAGAAGGCTTAAAATTATGCATTATTTTTCTTTTAATAACTAAAAATTATTGTATGAAAGTCATATATAATCATATCATACCCGCGCGGTGCAGCGGTGACCAAAACTTGATATTTCATATAATTTTGCTGAAAGACATATGATCACGAAAAATTAATTTGAAGAAAGATAAATAACATGAAAAAAAAATATTCAAACTACAATCATAATGTAGAAACTGAGATACAAAAATCCAAATAATACACTTGTATTTTATTCATCATCATGTAAAACTTTTCGATAGACAACATTTGATGTGTATACTCCGTCTCGTTTAAAATCTTTGGCAGGCTTCACTAACACCTTTGCAATTTTCGCGTGATATCCCTCTTGAGAATGCCACATAGAGTTGCCCATGTGAAAAAAAACGGATTCTGGTAGATAAACACCGACGTGTGGAATTGTCTGACCATGTGCTTTATTGATTGTCATGGCAAAGCTAAGTCTTATGAGAAACTGTTTTCGCTTCAGTTTGAACGGAAACATGTCGTCATAACGTTGGTTCCATAAGACAAATCCCCCAAACAAAGTTTTGATTTCTCTCATCACATACACGGATTGAGATAAAGAAAATAATAAGGATTGTATAAACAAAAAACTAATAATAGATAACGATGTATATACAAATTAAGTAATGAACCCAATCAGGATCCCATCTGTAATGAACCCAATCAGGATCCCATCTCTGCCCAAACAGATTTCATTACACATCCGTGATAAATATTTACTATATAAAACAATGAAATAAATGGTTATGGAAAACGAGTATTACAAGTAGAAAAATGTCGTAAAAGTTATGGGCGACCTTCAACGTGTTTGACCCGTTTTTAAGTTAAAACACAACCCAAGTCGACCCGTTCTTAAATAAATGGGTTGAAAAAGAGAAGAAACTCATAAAAGACTCGTTCTTGACCATCCCTTTAGCTCCTGAAACAGCAACCATGGATCCCGACATACGACGAGCGTTGGCTTTTTGAAGCGTTGTATCATCTGTATCGTCCAAAACTGATTGTATCTTCCCCGACTTTTAACAGCTATCATACAAAAAACAAATACGTAAAAACCATAAAATACTAAATGAGTTTTTTTTTAGCTAATATCACCTGAAAGTCAAAATGTATCCTAGTTGACTTTATGTCGATAAAGGATGAAGATAAATGTACCTGAACAAGAACCATATGTAGAGTGCCGATTTTACTCCATTTTAACGACATTACCCATATGAAAATTCAATCGAGCATTATCAACAACATTACCCATATGAAAATTCAATAGGCATATGATAAACTTTATTTATTTACCAACATACCTTAAGGAGTGCTACATGATCACCAACATTACCCATATGAAAATTCAATCGAGCATTATCAGCATGGTCTGTTGGATTTCCGACATTTACCAACATACCTTAAGGAGTGCTACATGATATCAATATTTAAACTCAGAACTACATTAGCAAGATTGGTCCGTTGGATTTCCGGGACAGTGTTGTCTTCCAAATCGTTAAAATAGTTGTAGTTGGTATACAACCTGAAGCATTTCCCAGGACCCGTTCTTCCGAATCGGCCAGCTCTTTGATTTGCAGATGCTTTTGAGATAGGAGTAATCACTAAATGACTACATCCCAGTACGAGGGTTATAAGATTTCATCTTTACAAAACCTGGATCGATGATATATTTTATGCCATCGATTGTCAATGATGTTTCCGCAATGTTAGTAGCAAGGACCACCTTCCGCTCCCCTTCCGGAGTTGGTATAAAGATTTTAGCCTGAAGCTCAGTTGGAAGGTTTGCATAAATAGGACATAAAACTTCATATATGAATCAACTTTTAAATAAAAACTACCTCATCTCGCGATGTTCAGCTGCAGGTAGTTTGACACCATCAAATAGATACTGTTCATCTTCAATATCATCTTTGAAATTGAAAAAATTTAGGTAAATATAAATAGTACAAATCATGTACATAGTTGAAAGTAGTTAACGATATTCAACAATACCTAATTTCCTCCAATTTCTTCAGCTCTGTTTTCTTGAGATATTCTTGCCTTCAAACTTATCTCTAAATGGATAGAAGAAAGAAGCATAAAAAAGATTAACGTGAGAAAGCATAAATTAAGTAGGGAAAATGCAATGGATGACCATTGTACTACCTAAAAATATCCGTATAGGTCATTGTACAAAATTTACGTCTATCTACATCACTATACCGCATTTTACCGTTTATTTAAACCATTTTTTTTCAAACAACCGGTCAAAAACCGGTGACGTCACCCCCCACTAATTCTCTCTCTTTCATTTTTAAAATACCAAATCCAATTGGGATCGTCACTTTATTTTTTTATTAAACCCTAATCTTCGCAGAACCCTAATTCATAAACCCTAAATCATCGATCAACGTTCAAATTGGAAATCGTGGAGCATTCAAGTATGATAACGATCAACTTTCATCGTGGTGGTAGATTTGAAAAAGATCCTTTTAGTTATGAGTACGATATGCTAACTGTTTTGAAGGATGTGGACATAGATTCCATGAATTTCAGTAAGTTTAAATCTTTTTTAGAAGAATCATCATCTGCTTTATGCAAAAAAAAAAATTTCTTGTTCCTGGTAAAGATTTAGTGTCTGGATTGAGGCATTTGAATTCTGATATTGGTTTAGTTAGTTTTATAAAATATGCTGAAGACAATGGAGGTTTGATTGAGGTTTACATTGGCCACTGGGAGTGTGAGATAACTAGGGACCTGATTAAGGATGGAAATGGTCGTGTAACTGATACAGTAGATAATGTTGAAGTAGAAAGTGATAATGATGATGAAGAAGAAGATATGTATGATATGTACTCGTCGGATGAAAGTGACACTGCATTTGTAGATCACCTTTCAGAAGGTGAGGATGAGGTATTTGAAGTTAGGAGTAGCAAAATTAGTCTGCCTAAACCTAAAAAGAAAGCAGTTAAAATGTTTGATAAAACATTTTTGTCTAAGATTTATGGGGGTTTAGATAGTGAAAAATGGTTTGAGAAGGAAGTATGTGTTGAAGGTGAACATGGAGCAGATGAAAAGGATGGATTGGGAGGGCCAGTGCATGATCCTAGCATTAAATGGAAGTTCATGAGACCACATTTAGGTGAAAGGTATGAGAATCCACAGCAATTGAAAAGGTGTTTGGCTTTCTATGCTCTTGCTAATGGATACCAGTTGTATTACACAGTTAATGATGGTAAGAGGCTTTTAGCTAAATGTAGTAAAAATGTTGGTGATGGTCCCAAATGCACATTTAGATTGTGGGCATCTTGGATGCAGAAGGAAAAGTCCTTTCAAATCAAGAGTTTACAAGATGAGCATAGATGTTCAAAGAGTTATGACTTTGGAAGCTTGATTACTTGCAACTGGATAGCTAGGAACTATGCTAAAAAATCATGGCAAGACCTAATATCAAAGTTAAGGAGATACAGGAAGCTATGTTGAAGAAGTATAAGTGTAGAGTGACTTTTGGTCAGGCTAGAAGGGGGAAGATCAAAGCATTGGAACAATATGAGACTTGTTTAGAAGATCATTATGGACAGTTTTGGTCATATGCAGAAGAGATTATTACATCTAACCCAGGAATCACTTGCTTAATGAGTGTTGAACCAATGCCAGATGGGAAAAGTTACTTTAAAAGCTTTTATGTTTGTTTTAAGGGACTGAAAGATGGTTGGTTGGCAGGATGTAGGAAGGTTTTAGGGATTGATGGGTGTTTTTTGAAAACTATATGCAAAGGAGAGTTGCTTGCAGCTGTAGGAAGAGATGGGAATAACCAGATGTTTCCAGTGGCTTGGGCAGTTGTGAGCATTGAGAACAAAGAGAATTGGAAATGGTTTATGGAATGTTTAGTGGCAGATTTGAGTTAAACTATGGTGAAGGTCTAACTATCATCTCAGATCAACACAAGGTAATTTTTATATCAGTTCTTAAGGTAATTTTATGTCAATTAACTTTGTAAGTATTCTTTTTTAGGGTATTTTGGAAGCAGCCAAGGAGGTCATACCTTTAGCAGAACATAGACAGTGTGCAAGGAACATATATGCAAACTTCAGAAAGAAGTTTACAGGTGTGTTGTTTAGAAACATATTCTGGAAAGCATCAAAGGCCACCTTCCCTGCTAGATTTGAGAGATATATGGAGGAGTTGAAAAGGGCAAGCAAAGAAGCAGAAAAACATCTAAGGGAAAGGCAACCAAATAGCTGGAGCAGGGCCTTTTTTACAACAGATAGGGCATGTGATGCAGTGGAAAATGGAATAAGTGAATGCTTCAACTCTGTTATAGTGGATGCTAGAAGGAAACCAATTATAAACATGCTGGAGGATATCAGATTGTATATCATGGTAAGGATGCAGAAGATGAGAGAGAATCATGAATCATGGAGTCATGATATTTGCCCAAGCATAAGGAAGAAGATTGCAAAGATTCAGGGCTTGCATAGGTATGATTTTCCCATTAAATTTACCTCTATTTAAATGTTTTTTGGCTAATATTTCTTATAATGTGTAGGCATTGGGAGGTTTTTCCATGTGGAAACAGTTTGTTTGAGGTAAGGAATGGTTATACTGCATTTAGAGTAGATGAAGTTAAGTGGACCTGTAGTTAGGGGTGACCAAAAAAACCGAGAACCGGTTAGAACCGCAAAAACGGCCCGACTTTGGACCGGAAACGAACTGGACCGGCTATGGTGGTCCGGTTCTCGGTTCTAAAAAATACTTAAAAAATAAATTCGGTGCGGTCCGTGTCTAAACCGGCGGTTCACCGGTTCGAACCGAAAAGTTAACTTTTTCTTTAATATATTTAATCTTATATTCATTAATATTCATTAAATAATTAAAATCGATTATGTTTTTAGAGTCAACTATCACTATATTTGGATGCTTTTAGAAGTTCATTATCTACGGACAATGTTCAAGCTTTGATTTGTACTCAAGATTGGATAAAAAATCCAAGAAAAAATGTTACTGAAATTGATGAAGAAGATTTGGAAGACTTTAAAGATATTAATAAAGGTATTAACTTTTAAATTTTAATAAGAACAAAGATTTTCTTATATGTATGTATTTTTATATAATTACTAACTATTATTTGATTATTTATAGATATTTTGGAAAAAATTGTCGAGATGGAAGATGTGGAGAAGCTAGATGATTGATAATACACATGACGAATGAATAAACAATTTACGTTTTTTGTTTTTACTATTCGTATTTGGTTTGGTTTTAGTTTTTTACTATGCCTATTACGTATTTACGTTTATGATTTGTAATTCGATACGAGTACTTTTTGTGTTGCTTATCGTTTAACCTACTTTATTCTTAATCTTTGCATGACTTTTTTTCTTTTTTAAATTGAATAACCTTTTTTGTTTCTATGTTGTATATTGTGTGAGGTATTAAAACCGAAAAGAACCGAAAAACCGGCTAGAACCGACTAGGAACCGGACCGGAAATGACACGGAAAAAGCGGTCCGGTCCTTGGTCCACCGTTTCTTGATTTTTTTTGTCTCGGTGCGGTCCGGTCCGTGTCTTTTGAACACCCCTACCTGTAGTTGTAGATTATGGCAGTTGTCAGGTATTCCTTGTGAACATGGGTATGTAGTTATCTTTCATTTACACAAGAATCCAGACCATTATGTGTCAAATTACTTCAAAAAACCCATGTTTTTAGCTACATATAACCATTTCATAAATCCCTTAAATGGTATTGAACAATGGCCACCATCTAATAACCAAAAACCATTACCCCCCATTGCTAGAAGAATGTCTGGTAGACCCAAACACAAAAGAAGGAGAGATGCCTTTAAGGGTGGTAATCAAGATAAGACTAAGGTTAGAAGGATTGGGAGGGTAATGCATTGTAAAAATTGTGGGGAAGAGGGACACAATAGGGCCACTTGCACAGTGGTTAGAGATGGTGATGTTAGGGGTGATGGTGAAGCTGTTAGAGGTGGTGGTAAAGCTGTTAGGGGTGATAGAGGTGGTGGTAAAGCTGTTAGGGGTGGTGGTAGAGGGGATAGAGGTGGTGGTAAAGTTGTTAGGGGTGGTGTTAGAGGTGGTGGCAAAGCTGTTAGGGGTGGTGGTAGGGGGGATAGAGGTGGTGTCAAAGATGTTAGGGGTGGTGTTAGAGGTGGTGGCAAAGCTTTAGGGGTGGTGGTAGGGGGATAGAGGTGGTGGCAAAGCTGTTAGGGGTGGTGGAAGAGGGGATAGAGGTGGTGGTAAAGCTGTTAGGGGTGAACAATTGGAACAAATTGTGGAAGAAGAACCACTTAATGAACAAGAGGGAAGTACTGAAGAGGTAAGTGTTAGAAGGAGATTATTCAAGGAGGTGGATCAGAATGTGGAAGAAGAGATTACAATTAATAGGAAGGTTGTTAGACAAATAGGGCCAGGAGATTCTTTAGATGGTAGTGCATATCCAGGTGGTATTAAACCAATTGGTTATGGCGTATCCTGAGATCCTATTGATGGAGAGCCAATGTTAGGGGTAAGTACTCTTTATTTTTCATTTTATTATTCTTTTTATATATGTAACAATTTAACTGTGTGTTGTAGAATAAGGATGGACTTCCAAGGTATGCTTGGCCACCGGGGATAACTGTAGAAGATTGCATAATAGAGGCTGGTCAAGATGTGAATGCAGTGTTGCATCACTACAAAGAACAAGAACCTGAGGAAATCCATATTGTGTCTCAGCCTCCTTTGGCAACTCAAGAAGCTGAGGAAATTCCAGTTGTCACTCCTAAGAGGAGGTTCAAGAGGCTTCTGAAGAGGCCACCACCAATGTCTGAAGTTGCAGTCAATGAACCTCCTTTGGCAACTCAAGAAGATGAGGGAAGTACTGAAGTTGCAGTCAATGAACCTCCTTTGGCAACTCAAGAAAATGAGGGAAGTAGTGAAGTTGCAGTCAATGTCACTCCCAAGCAAAGGAAGCAAAAGGTGAAGTTACAGGTGAAGAGGAGGCCACCTTCTGAAAGAATCAAGATTGCACATTTCAAGAAGCCATTGTCACCAGGTCCTGGTTTAACTGTTGATGACTGTATATCACTTGATTAGGAATGTAGTCTGATTAGCATGATGTAGTATGGAACTTGTTAATGTTGTCTTTTGGTTGTACTTGTTGTCTATTTGTAACTTATGCCAGTTCATGTTGGCTGTAAGTGTCTTTTGGTTAAATGTTTAGGAACTTGTTAAGGTAGTATATTGGATGTTGGTAAATGGTTGTAAATGTCTTTTGTTGGTAAATGGTTGTAATTGTCTTTTGGTTTTACAGCAATTGGAAATTTGGGAAATGTTGGTTTTGTTAATTGGTAAATGTTGGTTTTGTTTAGTTGGTTTTGTTAATTGGTAATTTTGGTCATTGCCATTTGGGCAAAATGTCATTAAACAGCCATTTGGGAAAAATTGGTCATTGCCATTACATATAACCATTACACAGTCAACAATACAAAATGCCATTTCGGCAAAATGCAATTACATATTACCATTACAATAGAAATAGAAAACAGAGTATTACAAATCCTACAACAAACAACAATCTCATATAAAACAATCGATTTGCAGCTTGCTTTTTCACCATCTCTAATTCAGGTTCCAAAATCTTCACCCTCGAGTACAATTCATACATCCTCGCATGATACCATCTGTTTGGTAGCTCCGGATCAAACCATCTAAAAAAGTTGCAATTTTTTGTTGGATCCTATTAAAGAGATATCTATTAATAACCTAGAAATCGAGATGAACAAAAACAGAAGAAAATTTGGGACTTACAAGATAGTTTGGACAACCTAGAAATCGTCTTCCTGGATTGATAGATGTCCACGACGTCCAGCATCTAGCAGTCGCTCCACAATTACAAATTCGTAAATCCATCCCCAATTGAATGTCTGCAAATTTCGCAATTGATAAACCCTAAATTTCTTGTTTATAACGTTGGAAATATAAAGTTAGAGAAAGGATGACGTGGCGGTTACCAACAGGTTTCAAGTCACCAAACTGATCTATTTAAACGGTTTCTTAAAGTTAAGGTTATAATTTAAACGGTATAATGCGGTATAGTGATGTAGATAGACGTAAATTTTGTACAATGACCTATACGGATATTTTGTGGTAGTACGATGGTCATCCAGTGCATTTTCCCAATTAAGTATAGACTACAAATTAACAAAGCTTTAAACTCTTGGTTTAGACCTTAAAGCTCCA
Source organism: Senecio squalidus (assembly GCA_910822075.1). Lineage (NCBI taxonomy): Eukaryota > Viridiplantae > Streptophyta > Magnoliopsida > Asterales > Asteraceae > Senecio > Senecio squalidus. The sequence continues at coordinate 17,392,820 of CAJVGC010000592.1, forward strand.
ATGTCATCATCTTCCAAGGCATTGGCTCTCCTGATTGCTTCTTCTGTTATCCAAATAAGTGAAACATGATAAAAATTAATTATAGCATTCTTTATGTTTCCGCAATTATATAACTTTAAATGTAACTCAAAGAATACCTTCCTCCCTCTTGGACAACTTCTGTTCAGTCAACTGTTAAATAAAATTACGAAGAAGTTAGAAACAGCAAATATCGATTAATCTTAACAATGGTTTTATTTTGATGAATATTGATTAGCGTTAAGAATGAAATGTCTATATAATCATATTCATTTCACGCAAACCTTTGTTGTCCTTGAAGCATCTTTTTTCCTTAGATGTTGCTCCAACTCCTCTCGTTCTTTTTGGTCACACAATCTTTCTTCTTCAGACTGTAACAAGAGTAGAACATGAATTAATATTTGACCCATGAATTACAATTAAATATCACTCAAAAAGAGTATAATAATTCACTAAACAACTTAACCGAAATTTAATGCCAGAAAACTAACAACATGTCATACTCCAGAATCCTCTGATTCGACATGAGAAACTTTTCGTTTAACCCGTCTATCTTGTCATATAATTCCAGCTCCCTGCAACACCACATACAATCATAAAAATTACCAAACAGTAGTTTATTATAAGAAATAAATCAAAATCTATCAATAAGAATAGAAGTAATATACCTCATCATCATCATCTTCTTGGTTTTCACTCTTCTTTCTGAAAATTTTCGCCTTTTTATCAGTCTTTTTAGACTTGGGTGGAGCAACAGAAACAGAGACACCGCGGTCACCATTGACATCATAGGAGGTGACAAAACAGTAAAATTCAATCTCATTTCATCATTTGGGAATTCTTTATATAGCTTTGGAATTATAAATCTCCATCCAGAAGTGTTCATTAGCTTCTCATCTCGTAAGTTATCCACGATCCAAGACATCTTATTTGTCTGAAAAAAGAGATAAGTGAGTATAAGACAATATCTTATTTAGTACTCTGATATGAATAGAAAATTTTGTCAAAAATGAAAGAAAAATTCGTACACAGCTAGAGGGGACAATACAGAGGGTAGTGGGACAAAAAGGACTGGGTTTGAAACATGTCATTTTTTAGTAGGTGTCGAAACAGGAAATGAGGGTCTTGTTGACCCGTACATCCGATGATTTCAACCGAGTGTCACCCCCATTTGATTCCATTTTCACACACAAACCCAACTATTTACTAAATTAACAAACAACAAATTCCTTCAAATTAACCAACAAAACACAATAAAAATCAAGACGTTAAAAACCCCTTTTCGCCGAAATCGATAAAGCAAAACCTAAATATCAAAACAATAGTACCACCATTCTAATTACAGTTTCAAGATTCAAACCCTAACCAAACCCACCTAAACAAATATAATTTTGAACACAATCATTACACAAAAATTGTTCTAAATTTGATGCAAATTATCAAAAACTCACCGAATTAACGAAACCCTTGTCTGCAAAATAAGTATAACCGCTTTTGAGTGTGACTCCGTGACCACCGGCTCTTCCATAATTGTTTTAGTTTTATCTGCAAAATAAGACATCAAATGTAATGAGTAAATAAACAAAGAATATGTGGGACAATTGCTTATATGACCAACAAATAATCACAAAATTATTTAAGATAGAGCCATATAAGTGCATGATAGTAAATAAAATTGTAAGCTCACCGTCTCCAAGTAACCGTTGTTGTAACTGGACCTTAGATGTTTCTTCCACAACAATATTCCTAGTTGAGAAACAGAGTCAAGATGTGCAGTCAAAGCCAAAGATAAAGCAAGAAGATGATCCTTTTGCTGAGTATATGGAGAAGGAGTCTTGGTTTTCAAATACTCAACAAGAAGATCCAGTTCCTACTCAATCTTCTAAATCTACACTGCCAAAAGACTATTATGTAGATGATCATGATGTCACAGCTATGATTGAAGAATTGTCTAATTTGATTGATGAGAGTGCATATGGGGGTGATTTAGATCAATATGGGTTTCCCATTGATGCTGCTGATGTTTCAGTTCAAGGAGAAAAGAAGGTATCCTTAGAGGAGTTGAGGCCTCAAAGATAAGAACTGTTAAACATGAAGAGATGTATTCTTCCACCTATAGTTGGTTGGAGGTTTGATCATTATAGTAGTGCAATTGTTATCAAGAGAAAAAGCAGAACTGGTACAATGACTCAGTCCTTTGACATATCTGAGAAACTCATGCAAATCTCTGTGGAAGATGCCAGAAGACTCTATCAGTTGAAGATGGTGAACCATGGTCAATATGCTCATGGATATGATTATGAGAGGTTCATTCATGAATGTGCTAAGACTGATTTTGCCAAATTTAGAAAGAAATTTAGAGCAAAAAGGAAAAGGATGACTATGTTCATTGCTCCCATGAAAAAAGTCAAAGTTGTGCATCAAAAGCCCAAGATACTCATATGGTGGGTAGACTATGAGAATGATGAGATTGTTCTGAGCAGAGAAGATGGTGAGGATGAGAGGCTCTATGAAAATGCCGACCTGGGAGAGCTCTCTAATGACGATATTCTTACTATTTTCAACCTTCCACTTGATAAAATACAACCTGATGATAAAGAAAGAAGGATAGCCCTGGAGGTTGTAGCTTGGGAGGTTGATTAAATCAGAAGGGGTACAAGAGACAAAAGATAGAGTCTGATGGTTATTTTGAAGATGGTAATGGAGCTTAATCTAGCAAAATGAAGATTTTGGAAGCATCATCCAAGGGAGAGATTGTTGGAGCATATAGGATTGATGTTGGAGCATATAAGATTGATGTTGAAGCTTCCAAAGATCTTAGTCATAGTGTATATTGGTAGATATTTAGTTCGGATGAACAATGTTCATCACTTGAACTAAATATTAGAGTTTAATATCAGGAAGACTTTAGGTCGGGTGAACTAACTCTTCACCAGAGTTAATTTCAAGTTCACCTGAACTAAAGTTAAATGATGTTTTAATTATTAGTTCACCCGAAGTGTTTTTAAATAAAAATAAGGGTTGTTATAATGTAATGGTTAAATAGCTTAGCCTATAAATAGTGGTGAGCGGAGTTCAGAAATGGTGAGTTTGATGAATCAATATCTCTGTAACAAACTTTCTCGGCATTTAAGGCTTTGAAAATAATAACTTCATTTGTTGAAATTCTTGTTCTAATTCCAGTAGTTTGATCAATAGCTTGTTATTCCGCAACCTGTTATAGATTCCTTACACATTGAGTGTTTTGGCTTTGAGGATTGATCAGACCTGACAAGAAGGCAAAATAAGATGCGTTTGAAAATTACATATGAAACGGAAACTTCAACATCTCTATCAACTGGAAGTTCAAGGAGACTTTACACCTTCTAATCCACCATTTTTAAATATAAACACAATTATAGAATTTAAAGCCATATGATTATAGAACGACGGTAACCATGAAGTTCAATAAATACATCAACGTTCAAGGTGTTTAATGTCAATTCAATGCATGTGCTTTACTTAGATGATACACATTCATATCAAGCAATCATTCAGCCATCCAGACAATCCATAAGACAATTGAAGGCCACAACCACGTGACCTATCTTAAGAAAAGTCTAACCCTAATTTGACTTTTGAGTTTTAATTGAGTTTCCAAAATAAATACAATCATTGATTATGATGAAAAACATACATGCAAGGTATGGTGAAGATTAGTTGCATCAATTCACCTTCGGTCACCCTTTTATATCAAACATGTGGTGTGCGTAGATTTCAATTACAAATATGTTTCAATCCTATCAAAATTTACAACACAAATCAAATAAAAAAGGCATTAAATTAAATCATCGGCTGAAATTTCTATCAAACATTAACATTTAGATATTTATCGTTTTTATATTGAAGTCGATGTCTTTTTTGGCATTGAGGCTGGAAGGCTAGTAAATTCTAACAAATAATTATAACTAAAACATTTTAATCATACTAGTATAGTACCCGCACGGTGCAGCGGGGATAATAAACTATTTGATATAATTATATTACGAATATTTAACAACGGAAATTAAATACGCAAAAAGATAAAAACATAAAATGTATTTAAACTCTAATCATAATGTAAAACGTAAAGATACGTATAGATACGAACTTTTAAAAGATAGAAAATATAGTTTGTTGCAATTTTTGTTGTCCTTGTACTTGTTAAAACATTTGCCCATCAATAGTCGTTTTTTTTTCTATTTCTTGTTTGTTTCAAACTCACTTTACACTCTTTTTTTCTTGAATCGAGTTCTCTAATAGTTTTATATCTCGTTATCGGTTCTTCTTGGTAAGCTTCTTGCAATTGTTGACCATCTAAAACATAACATTGTAATGACAAATAAACCTACCTAGAAGTAAGAGCTTTTAAAGATAAAGATAGTATAAAATGGTCTCATATTTTTTAAAGAAAATGAGTAAAAACCTATTTGAGCATGTATATCCATAATGATGGTTTCTTCTTGAGAGAATACCCAACCTTTCTTAAGGTCTGATCTCAGATAGTTCAGTTATTTTTTTCAGCCCTACACTTAAACATAAATAAATAAACATTTTTAGCATATGAAACCTCATCAAGTACAATTAGGACCAACATGTGTGACATAAGTGTGTATGTGTTGACCCGACTTCCCATTCTACATCAAACAAATTACAAAACAAACTTAGGAATCATTTTTAAGATGAACCTCTTTCGACTTCCTATTCTCCATCAATTTTTGCATGGTTTGTAATCGAACTTTTTTATGAATTTGACCCATTTGTTAACAAATAAATACCGTTAATTACGGTATGGACTTACATGTCGGTTTTGGTTTCCAATCATAAATTCTTTAATCAATATAAACGAAATTGGTTATTGCTATTATGGTAAATAAACACTTCTAAGTCTACATGTTTAAAGTATCTTTCCGTTCATTTACTCTATAAGGCTAAAACTTTATTAACCAACATTATTTAATTATAAGTTATTTTGAATAATGATATGTGGTGAGAGATATAAAAACCGTAGTTAAGTAATTTCAATGACTAAGGTTTTAGAGAATTAAGACTATGTGGGAAATGTTTTCTAATATAGTAGAAAAAGATTATATTATAGTGTAGATTTAGTATACGTATTTTAGTAGAAAAAATGCATAATATTTTAATTATTTTAAGTTTATGGGGTTAAAAAAATAAAATTTATAATTTTGAAAGTTTTTAAATTAAATAGAAAGTATTTTAATTTTTTTTTAATTACATAGGAATTATAAGTTACTTTGTTAGATGTTAATTTTGTTTTAAATTAATTAGGAGAGAGCGTGTTGTTTGAGTTAAATAATAATAAATATAGATTAAGGGTATTAAGGTAATTTCAATTACTTAAAATTAAGGGATTAAGACTCTAAGGGGAGATTCATTATAATATAGTATAGATTTAATTATTTTAAGTTTATGGGGTTATAAAATAAAATTTATAATTTTGAAAGTTTTTAAATTAAATAGAAAGTATTTTTTTTTTTTTTTAATTACATAGGAATTATAAGTTACTTTGTTAGATGTTAATTTTGTTTTAAATTAATTAGGAGAGAGCGTGTTGTTTGAGTTAAATAATAATAAATATAGACTAAGGGTATTAAGGTAATTTCAATTACTTAAAATTAAAGGATTAAGACTCTGGAGATTCATTATAATATAGTATAGATAATCAATTGAAACATGTTTATTTTCTGACTACAATAAACACAATTACTCATTCATTCCAGTTCCATCTTTCAACTCAGTATTATTCATATATATATATTTGTTTAATAAATAAACAAACTCTCATAAAATAATTCATAAACTATCCACTAATCGTTTCTGTTTTATTTACGAGTGAAAAAATGGTGTTTGCCAATACAAAACACATGAAAACATGCAAATCCCTAACATCGCTTATTGGGCTGAAATAAAAACCCAAATCCATACCAATACCTGCTGCTTTGTTTAACATTCACCGGTAACCTGAATCACCTTATCTCCGGCGGCAACATCATCATCGATCCGTCAAAGTTTGTAAAATCGTTCGGAAAATAGTTGAGATCTATTCAAGGAGGTAGCTTTGCACGGACCTAATCGATTCACACATGCCTTTTCTAATCGAACTATTTTTTTTAATTTCCATCATATATATATATATATATCTAATACATATATTGAATATCAATTCGTTGTATGTTACGATTGATTTTGCTGGAGATTTTTCGAATGCGTGATCCAAGTTTTTCTAGTATTTTTTACTTTATTATATTATATACAAATAAAAAAGAAATTGTATTTTATTGATCAATAGCATTTGGTGCTGTAATATACTTTTAGTTTACCCGAACGAGGCCTTTTGTATATGTTGTTTATTTGTGTCTGTCATTATCTCTTTGACTGATTGCTAAATGTAATTTACGAGCGCTTTAACGAACTATAATGACGCATCTCTAACAGAATGTTAAAACATTACCTTTTCTGCGATAAAAAGAGCTTTTGGAATTCACGAACAATGCATTGATATCAGTTATTACTGTAATTGTTCTCTTACGTTATAAATTTGTCATTTTCTATATGAGAACACTATCGTTATGATGATATTAGGTGAAATGCTGTCTGCAATGGAAACAAACTGCCAGACGAATGGTAGTAACGATGATGCAAGTAAAAATTATGTTGGATATGCTCAGGCTCGATATGTGAGTGGATGGATGTACGTCAGTGAACAAGGCCAATATTGTGGGCCCTACTTACAGGAGCAACTGTTTGATGGTCTATCAACTAGTTATCTGCCAGAACACCTTCATGTGTATCCCGTCTTTAACGGAAAGATGGGGAATCCCGTGCCTTTAAAGTACTTTCGCCAATTTCCTGATCATGTTGCCACGGGTTTCGTTTACTTAAAGGCTTCGGCATCCAGTTTCAAGGATGGTTCTGATAAAAGTCTTCATGGGGTCATGAATTCAGAGAAAGAAGAAATGAGTACCGGTGCAGTTTCTACGTCCAATCAGCAGATACCAATTTCTGAAGCATCTAATTCAACTTCATCATTTCCATCTATGGTATATCTACAAAAACAATTGAAACTTTTTTAATGCTGTTTACGTGAATTAGTTTTTTTTTTTATGGATTATCTCTTTACTATGTCTTGATTTGAGTCTTCAGTCTGGTGAAGAAAAATGCTGGCTTTTTGAAGATGATCTGGGAAAGAAACATGGTCCACATTCCCTTATGGAACTATATTCCTGGCTTCATTATGGATATCTCCGTGGTTCAGTGATGGTAAGTCATGATTTGGAAGATCATATAGTTGTTTTAGATGTACGATATGTGTGGAATTTATATTCCATACCTTTTTTGTTTTGAGGATACGCATATCTATAAAGCGGCCGTTATGCATTTTTTTTTACGATCCTATTTTCTATAGTAGTTGGGAAGATCTGCAGTTATTGCACATGTCTTTAAGGATTTGAAAGCTTTCTTTTATCACCATGTTTTTGTTATGTGCATCTTTTTCTATTGGCATTATTCTAATTTTAATGTTGATACTTTGCAGGTTTATCATTCTGAGAGTATAGTTAAACCTTCCAATTTGCAGTCTTTGATAGATTCATGGGCAACTTCTGGATGTGGAAGTATTTCTAAAGCCGATTCTAACAATGAAACCGACTTTTTGAAGGGTTTTGTGTCTGATATTTCCGAGGATCTTAGTTCCCAGTTGCATTCTGGAGTTATGAAAACGACAAGAAAGACTGTGTTGGATGAAATAATAAGCCATGTAATTACGGAATGTGTTACTGCTAAGAAAGCTGACAAGCATCTCAAGCATGAAGAGTCCAAGCAGACTGTCCAAACCTGCTTATTGGATGGCATAACGGTAGTTACCCATGTGCTTATATTTGATGTTGCATGATATGTTTGGCTGTAAGTTTTATTTTGATCATTATGTTACGAAACTAGGACTTGGAGCATTGTTCTGGGAGCGAAGGAGCAGCACCTCATAGTGTTGACAAACAAACGTCCCTTTTAGAATCTGCGAAGCCTCTTAACTGCAAGGAATCTGCCGTAAGCTCAGAAAACTTTTGTAGAGCATATGATGACTTTTGCAGAAAACTCTTTGACTCCTGCATGCAAGTCATATGGAATGCTGTCATCTATGATTCGGTGGCAGATCAAATATCTATCTGGAGGAATGAAAAACTGTGGTCTAACCGTAATGCTGTCGTTGAGTTAACTGAGGGGTTACCTGTTGAGGAGGTAAGTTGTATTTTTTGAAGTGTGTGTATTGTTTTTTTTTAATTTCTTTATGCAAATGTTTTCAAAATTGCAGCCTGAACAAGAATCTTCATCTTCTAAGAATGATTATCCCCCTGGTTTTGAAGTGTCTGAAATGCATGAGGAAGTTGCTTCTAAAGGTGACTGCTTTAGGGATGACGACTTAGAACACATAGTGGAAGGTGTAAAAAGTGAGATTCATCAATCTGCAAAGATGTCTTTGGTTCAATATATTGAAAATCTTGTTGATGAGGAAGTGAGAAAAGTTGTTAAGACAAAAAGAAAAAACATTCGAAGGAAAGAGGTAAACTTGATATATCAGCGTTTTTCAGGCTTGCACTTATTTTATAAAGCTGTTTGTATGAACCATATATTCAATCTTTGCAGGTTACTGTTGACTCCCGAGTTCAGCGCAGTCGTACAAATCGACATGATGTTTCTAATAGTTCATCGCAAACACAATTATTTCAACAAAATTTGTTAGTATCTAAGATGCCTTCGTCTACCTGGTTTGAAAATGCGCTCATGAAAGTATATGCACATGAGGATATAGTTCAGAATAAACATAACCTCCAATCGATTGTCTCTAAGGAGAATTCTAAAACCCTTGCTCATCAAGAATGTCATTTTCGCCCTTCTAGGGCGATGGCGTCTATTCCTAAGATTGAGATCTATGTTACATTGGCTGCCTGTAGACAGAAGCTGCATGATATTGTACTCAAAGAGTGGTTTTCCATATCTATGAATGATGCTATTGATAAGCATATTAAGTTGGTGCATTCTTCTAAGCAGCACAGTAATATTACTGCAACAGTGGTAAGTTTATGGTATTAAAATTAGTCATTTTGTATGCTTTAGAGGTGGCAATGTAGACATTCAACTAATGAATGGGTTGTTTTAGCTAATGTTTTATTTCGAAAGGTCAAATGGGTAAAATAAAATAAAAGGAGCTTAAAAAGGAGCATGTCAGATGGGTCAAAATGGTTGAAAGTCAGCCACCCAGTATTTTTAATTCATAACACTTTGTAAAAAGATTTTGTTTAAATAAATTAAGATTATTTTTAAAATATTATATTTCATTTTTGACACACTAATTATCCATTATTATTGTTTACTGTTCAAAAACTGTTCCGGGTCAGTCATATCTGTTTTGATGTGCACCAAAAATTACGGTTTGACCCAGATCTATTCCGGCCAGTTATGAAGACCACCCACTTTGCCAGCTAGTTTATTTTCTTTCAGGCACCACCGAAAATGAATTTTAAATCTTTTTTTCCAGGGAGGAGCAAGCGAAAGGAAGGAGAAGGCTACAGGGTTCACTGCCGCATATGACAAATATCGGGAGCAATTAAGGAATGGTCAAAGTCAAAGTCCAGGACCATCAGAGGCAACTTTTGGTTATGGGAATTATACTTACTGCCGCACAAGGAAGCCAAAGAAAAGAAAGTTTGCATCTTTGTCTGGTCAACTGACTGGACAATTGGTTGACACTTCAAGGAGACGTGATCTATCTGCACAAGTAAATGAACATGAGGTAGTTGAATATGGTAATGAACTTGCAGTAAGTGATCATCCAACTAAAAGAGTTTCTGGAGTTGATTCATCATCCAATAGTATAACATGTCAGAAATCCTTGAAGGTTTCTACTCTAAGTCGGGGTACTTTATTTAACAAAATTCTGTTAGTTTGATGTTTTAAGACCAGTGTTAGTTTTACATAAGATCGGTTATTCTCTTCATTTTTTACCTACATAATGACACATTTGTTTATGGTGTAGAATCTAGTAAAGAAAATGATCTGGATTTTACTGCGCATGCTTATGGTCTTAGAAGCAATGAATCCCCTGCTGGTAATTCGTCAAAAAATGTTGCAGGAGGTAAGTGTGTTCTACCTTTCATGTTTAAATTTTCCCTCTTCTAGAGTGGTAATTTTGACCCATTGACTTCTGAATGGGTTATGTTTGATCTCTAACTAATCATATGGGCCAACTTCGATAGTCTGTAACTACAAACTTCTGCTTTTCATGCTTAAAACCTCCTAATTTATTATCTGCAGAAGTTAGGTTTCTATTGAAATGGTATCGATTTTGTAATCATGCTTGAAATATTAGTTAGTTATAACATAACGTCTGTAGAAGTTGGGTTAGGTTTCAAATCAACCTTGCTTGTTTTGACTAATGAAAAACTAACCCATCTTCCACCTCTGCCATGGTTTATTCTGTTGCATATGTGTGCATTTAATGGTTGGTGATCTTGTGTTCTTGTTTACAGCACTTAAAGTGGGGAAACTGAAAAGGAAGACCTCTGTGGATAATATGACAGAACTATGCTCTGCAAAAGTTCCCAAACTAGCAATTGATGATGCCAAGAAAGCAAAGAAGGTCCAAAATAGCAGATCAAAAATATCAAAAACCGGGCCCATATCTAACGGATGTGCTCGTGCTTCAATTGATGGGTGGCAATGGCGTAGGTGGTCTTTACAAGCAACTCCTGCTGAAAGGACCCGTTTTCGGGGAGCTCACATCATTAATGTAAAATATACTGGTCCAGAGACTAATGCATCTCATCTTTCAAGTGGCAAGGGATTATCTGCTAGAACAAACAGGGTGAAACTGCGAAGCCTTCTTGCTGCTGCAGACGGTACAGACCTTCTAAAAGCTACGCAGCTAAAGGTGATGAAAGTTTAAGATTTCCTTATTCTTTGTCATGCTTATGTTGGAGGCAAATTGGGTGGTCTTTTACGGCCCAGAAAGGTTGGGGTCAAAATGGGTAGTTTTGGTACAGGTTAAAAACCGATAGATTGCTGTATTGAACTTAAACACTTCATGTCCAAAATATATAGTGTGTTAAATATGATTACAAAAGGTATATTATATGTTTTTAATAGAACGATTTAGGAGGTTTTATGTATTAAAAATACACTTTGACACTTTGGAAGTTTTAATAGAACGATTTAGGAGGTAATTAAGCGTGTTCCCTTTTAAGCTGGAAGTTTTTATTTTATATAACTCGTTGACTTGATAGAAACATTACCCTAACTGAGCTATTTGTAAGTAAATGGGTCGTATTTGCCTCTTATCTTTTACGGCTTATGTTTCTTATTAGGCAAGAAAAAAGCGTTTACGTTTTCAACGAAGCAAGATACATGATTGGGGTCTTGTTGCACTTGAGCCAATTGAAGCAGAAGATTTTGTTATTGAATATGTTGGCGAATTGATACGTTCTCGTGTAAGCTTTTCCATCTTATATCTTCTCACTGATTGCATTATGTTGATTAGAGTTTCATGTAATACGAATAACATCTATTTTGTGTGGATCTTTAATTTTATTCTTTGGTTCTGCCCATGTTCCACTGTCATGCCCTTGTAACTTTTCACAATCTCTTCAGTGCATGCTGTCTTCATTTTTTTTCTTTTGTTGGTTTAGTTGTTACTAACTCCCAACTTTTTTCTTTCAGATATCTGATATCCGCGAACGATATTATGAAAAAATGGGAATCGGAAGCAGTTATCTTTTTAGATTGGATGACGGTTATGTGGTAAGTTTTACTTGGTAACTGATATAAAACAATTCCGTCCCTATTCCTATGCAGTTTATCGAATGGAGAACTGCAACTTAAGTTTGGGATCTTTTTTAAATTTCATATTAGATTTTCCTCTACTTTGCTGAATTTGAAACTAATTTAGAGTTTGGTGATCTTATGTTTTAGTTTTAATCATATTCTGTATCTCTAATCACGGCTACAATTTGTGTTTAGGTTGATGCGACAAAGCGTGGTGGGGTTGCTAGGTTCATAAACCATTCATGCGAGGTACAATGATCCATTCTTCGATATTTTTAACATATGGCGTGAATGTATCTACTCGTATTTATAAATTGTAAATATTTGTTGCAGCCTAATTGTTATACTAAGGTTATAAGCGTTGATGGTCAAAAAAAGATATTCATTTATGCAAAGCGGCAGATAGTCTCAGGAGAAGAAATTACTTACAATTACAAGTTCCCTTTGGAAGAGAAAAAGATACCCTGCAACTGTGGCTCTAGGAGGTATTTACAAAAAATTACATTTGCTGTCTGTAATCTGTTTTGTACTTCCCTGTTACACTTTTTCTTATATTGCCATCTAGTAGCATTTCTGTTCCACTAACTGGCCTTGTGATGCTTGCCATCGGATATTTGTGCATTTTTGTGAGTCAAGTAATTTTGATCCATGTACTTATGAATGGGTCGGGTGGGGCTATGCTTTATGTCAAACAGGTGATATAAATTATTAGGGGAATGTGCGGAACGGTTGAAAGCTGCCTTGGTCTTTTTGTATTGCATATTTTGTTTTTGTAACCACATTTAAGGCATTGTACTTATTCTTTAAAAATAGACAAAAAAGTGTCTGCAAGCCAATTCAATCTGGACCTTTTTGATCCGTAGTTAAAAATGACATGTTTCAGTCTGAACTTGTTTTGACACATTAAAATCAACCTGATTTACCCACCCATCTTGCCACCTCTAATCTTAACCCTTGATTACTGCCTAAGAAGTAAAAGTAGCAATGGAAATTGAAAGAATAAGTTAATGGGTGCCTCCATTGATGAAGGTCCAGTTCCAGAGGCAGTGAAATTGCTATCAATGATGGCAATTGTAATAAAAACTTACTACCGTGTACATAGCTTCTCTATAGTGGATAAGATGGTAATTTCGATTTGTTCCTTTTTATATCTACTAATCTAGTCTCAACTAGCTTGAAAAGCTATACATTGAATTTCGAGTTGTGCCTTTTTATATATGAGCTAACCTAAATCGAAATTTTCATTGTTAGCTCAGCCCTACGCCTCTGTAGCTTGCTAGCTTAATTTTTTCTAATTTTTTATTTTTTTATTTTTTTGTGTGTTTGTCATTTCTCAATTTCATGTTCCTAGTTAGTTGTATCACATGTGATTAATATATAGGTATTTATATCATCAGCTGCAAGAAATTTTATTGCATTCTGATAAGTTTTTATATGATACAAATGTTAATTCGGAATGATATCGATCTTTGAAATACACCTAGTTTATTCTAGTGGTTGGAAGTTTGACAGTCTCTTTGTGGTTGCAATATCTATGCTTCTAAATCTAGTTGTTTATGTGGCATTTGTTTCTGAATTGTCGAACCATAAATTTTGACAGTAATTTTCTTATACATGGATTTTGTGATTGTAGATGCCGTGGATCGATGAATTGAGAAGTTACAAGTCCTCTACATGGTATGCTAGTTCTTTTTTAAGTGGATTATATGATTCCATTCTTTATGGCTAACATATGCTTCAAATTTCCGTACAAGTAGATAGTTTATTTTTGCTAAATTTAGACATCAATTGGTGTTCACTACCTCAAAATTTGTTATTTTCATATCAACTAAAACAAAGAGTCTTATATAGTATTAAACATCTAGAATTTTTTTGAAGGCACTTACATTTCATGCACTGATATCTGTGTTAACTTCAAAATCAACACAAGCCACTTATCCTAAGAAGGGTTAATGCTAAACAAAAAATAGAAATTATAGACGGTGTTATGTTTTATGTAGAGGTGGCAAGATGAGTGGGTCCGACATGTTGGGTATCATATGGGTAAGTTTTTTACGAACACCAAAACACTTATGTTCATGTTATTTGATTTTGTTTGTAACTAATTAATGCATTGGTTATGATGACAATAGTATTTTAAATCTCTGAGTACAGCGATCTAGAAGGTTGAATGCATTAAATATACACTTTGGGTGGTTAGCAATGTAGTTTGACCCATTTGAGGCTAGCTGAGTTTTTTTAGTGACCCATGTGACTTTTTTTTAGTCGACGGGTTACGTGTCCACTTCAGTTTCATGGGTGCGGTTAGAGGCATGCATGACTTGCCATTGTGACATTTTTTTTTGTGGTAAATTGTTATATTGCAGTGATAGATGTTGATATGTTCTACTTCGAAAACAAGAATGTTGAATTGGGACTATATTTCAGGGTAATGATGGCAGGCTAATGCTGTGGATGTTTGCGGGAATCGATCAAATTACCATTAGCTAACCGTATACGCGATCTCACAATTTCTTTATTCTTTTGAAGATGGACGACCAAGTGATGTGCATATTCTTGTAGCTTGTCTCAGTTGCAGATGAGTTTCTCCCCTTACATTTTGTAAATCAGTCATTCATTGGCCAGTTTTGTGTTTATAGATATATACATTAAACACATTGTACAGAATTACCCCAAATTTTGACTAGATAACCTTTAATATGAAATTTAATTTACCTAGATGATTGAACACCCTTCCTCTCTTTCTTTCTATGGATTGCCTTTGGGAGTGGATTTTGTTCCCACCGTGTGTTAAACGTTTATTACAAGCTAACAAAACAATAAACCGTATTTGTGAACCTAATGATATTCCCAAGCTATAGTTGTATTTTCATTTCTCTCCTGGATATTGGGGATCTATAAATGCTAGTTATTTGGCCTTGTTTATCAAGTCGGTGTATCCGTGAGATGTCTTATTCTCTTCTAAAGTGCACTAAAGTAGTTCTTTTGGATCGATTCTTTGAGTAGAATCTTGTTTTTTAAAAACTAAGTAACTTTATATCGACACTGGTGTTTAATGGATCGTTTTATATAAAATTGTTAAAAAACCAGCTGGGTTAGTGGACCACATATAATTGCATGTTCTTATTGCATGAGGCACCTATGTTATATGATGAGTGAATTGTAGTTTTATGTTTTTTCTTTTCTTTCTTCAATTGGTTTTGGCGCAGGCATAAGTGAAGGGATAAATTTGGTCTCGACCTCGGGGGCAAACATGGTGTTTTACAACTTTCTGGTATGATTCCTCACTTCTCTTGCAATATATTGTGTTAACAACCCGGTTTTGTGTGACCTTCCAAGCTCTTAAGTTAGACCAAATGATCTATCCATAGCTCAACCACAATCATAAGATAAAATAATCGCACGATCATAAAACAACAAAGTGTCGGCAATTGGATGTGTTGTTATTGAAGTGGCGTGAACTTACGCTTATATTTTGTGATTCTCTTTGGTAATGACAAAAACCTCATGTCTTGTTAGGAACGGTTGTTGAATCCATGAGTGTGAAGGGTTCACGGTTCGGTTAACCTCACTATTTTGAGAACCTCAAACCTCGTCCAAATGAATTCAATATAAAACTAAAAAAAACAGGAGAAAAAATTACAGGGTTATCTTGGATTATTTTGCGGAATTCCTTGTTATCTCAACAAGTTACCGACGAAGGCTCGATATAATTAACTGGCCGTTCATTAACAACAAAGAACAATAAACAAATCCCATGGTCTTCATGATCTATTCATAAACTCAAATACGATATTCAACAAATAACCTTATATACAGTTATTAATAATTCTTTTAATAAAGATAACTTCTAAACAAAAAAAAAGTAAATCAAACTGAATATCGCAAGTCTAGAATAACTTGAATTTCACCCCCTATAAATGATCTTAAATGCCTGAAAGCCGCTCCGTCTTGTAGCTAATCTAGACTTTAAGACCGTGTCCAATCGACCATGCAGTTTTTTGTTAAAATTCGATGTTTTATGTTATTTTGGAATCATCATAGTTACGATGTTTCCCTGCATCATAGGCGATCCACGTTAAATGATTTGTTTTAGGCTTTACGGTTTTTTGAACAGCCCTACCTATAACAACTGGCCTAAAATTTCAGTTGGTACCACATTACAAGAGTAGTAACTCCTTGTTTTTATTCTTAATCCGAACAAAATGAAAAATTTAGTAAGAGAGTGTGTTTTGTTTTGATGGCCAAATATCCGTTGATTTATTGAATAAATATTGAATTATATTCAACTAATTTATGAACCTTTGTATGTAGTCAACAGACATGGAATGGTGAAAAGATTGGTATTAGATCCGACCTTAGCTCAAATGGAAGAGTAGAAGGATTTCGGCTAATCAGAGTGTGTTGCTTTGCCTCTGGCTTTTCGTAATCCTTTGGCTGTCGGTTCAAGTCCGACAGGTCGGCTTCTTCTTCTTCTTCCCCCCACCCCCCCACACACACGTATTGTGTTAACTAGAAAAACCTTGTTAAATTTGAGTTTGAGAAGTTGTATGGCATTGTTTAGGTTTTAAAATGTCACAAAAAAAAAATAGTTTAGACTTGCATCAATTGATCAGATCACAACAAAATCTTTCTGTAATTTATCTAGTCATGAAAAAAAATAAATGATCGAGCACAACCTAGAAAGGTCTTTGTGCAATTTATCGAGAAGAATTTGAGAACCGGTCCCTCTAAAAACACACTTACTAAAACGAATGGAATGATATCTCTTGGTGTAGCCTTTGCGGAGCTGAATGATCTTATTTACATGCTCATATTATTTGAATTTGTAAGAATGCTCATCTACAAATAGACATGTTGGGAGTCGGAAGGTCTCATGTTAGACCTATTTGATCTTGAAGTCCATTTTTCTCTACGACCAGAGTTTCGATTACTTATGAAGTCGTTATGGCTATTGCTATTTCAAAAGGTGTGTTTGTTGTAAAACATAGAAGATTAGTTATGTTACTGTTGTAACTTGTTCTAGTTTGAAAGAACCTGTCACAATAAAGTATGTAATTAATCTTAAATAAAAGTAAACAAATAACACAAACCTGTCAAAACAAAATCTTTATGTAGTTGTATTGTGGTAACCTATCAACCTCGAGAGTAGGGTATTTGAAATCAAATTCAAAAACGGTCGCAACAAACATGAAACAGAAATTATTATAATTATAATACAAGTGGGATATCTTAAATCATTAAAAGTTTATAAACTCATTCACCTTTGCAGAACCAGTTGCAGCTTGGGGCACTTAACAACCTATAGTTTAATTAGAATTAACCCGAGTCTTACGCAATAATAGTTGTTAATCAATTACTTGCTCCCAATGTTGTGTTTAATTATTTTAATCCATGTTTTTCATACCGATTGTTATGCAACCATCTCCGAGATGTCTTAGTGGTAATGTGCCATATCAATCTCATAAGAAACTTGGGTTTGAACCTTCCTAAGTAAACATCTTGGGATAAGCATGGGTAAATGCAGAAACGGCTACAAGAACCGGAAAAAGGCGTGCTCTCTCAGCGTGGCATGAGTATGGATCCTTATCTGTTTACCCATTTTTATACCTATTGTAATGTGTTTGAGAGGTGGTTTGGGTTAACCGTTTAACTAACTAAAAATAAAGGTAATAATAAAGAATAAAGCATCCAAACAATATGTAATACAGAAATACATATAGCTATATATATAACAAGAATCAAAACAGGACGATATATCATGGTTTAGACTTTTACCCTACATCCACTAGTCATACTAATCTCCGAAAATTTTAATAACATTCCGGATAGGAGAATTGATAACTAATTGGTCATGGATTCAGTATACTTGAATCGGAGATAGGCTTTAACGAAGGGATCTAACTCGCCATCCATTACTGATACAATATCGGTTGTCTCGTACCCTGTTCTTACATCCTTTACAAGCTTGTAAGGGTGGAAAACGTAGTTTCGGATTTGCTGTCCCCAATCTGCCTTTACCACATCTCCTCGTATTTGCTTAATTTCTGAAGCCCGTTGCTCAACCGCTATCACCAACAATTTAGCTTTCAAACGGCTTAAAGCTTTGATCTTGTTTGCAAGCTGGGACCTCTCTTCTGCAAGATGTACAAGAAACAATCACGGTTATCAAAGATTTATTACAACAAGTCAAATCGTAACTTCACCAAAATCATCCACCCTTACGAAAATCATTTCAACATTTACAATTCAATTCCTGGAAAGGGCCATAAACACCATTATCAAAGTCAACATTTTAAATGTTCCTGGTAATATTTATTCAACGACATTCCATTTTTAAAGTACTGTGGCCTTTAGATACCACGTTTTAGAGTCTAGTGATCAAATTAGATATGAAGTGAAATATATTGCCACTTATTGTAAGTCATTTTTCTTTCTTAATTATCTAAATACTTATCTTGCGACAAATAGTTTCTTGCAAGATACTAAGATTTTAACATTAAAGCTTTTCCGAAAGTTCAAAATTTTATGGGATGGGACCAAGAAGACGGTTATCTTGAAGACAAAAAAGTAGTTAGTTGATTTGGTGCAACACTTGACTTGGTTAATAGTTAGGGTAACTATTACCTAAAATACTCTAATATATGAAAATTTTAATGGATCTACCAATCTATTCGTAATAATGATGACCAAAATGGGCTGATTTAGGTTATATTTTACCCCTAAGGGGTCAAATGGATTAAGCTAAAGGAGTTAACTAGAAAAAATTTGGGAAAACGTCAAATGGGTCGAAACTCTGAGTCCTCCAAAATGTATTCAAACACGTAACAATCTCCTTAACCCCTTTCTTAATATTCAAGAAACGGACAATCAAGTTCCATCAGCTCAACCCGAACTGCTCTATTTCAAATCGGATTAAAAAACGTCAACCGGTTATGACTCTTTACCAATCCACCTTTTTTGCCACCTCTAGTAACAAAGTTGATAAAAAAGAATGTCTATTTGTAAGAACATGGACAGAGACGAGTACCGGTGCAACGGACGGTGACCCCGGTTGGAATATGTGTTATCCGAACAGCCGTTTCAACCTTGTTAACATTCTGACCTCCACTCCCACCTGCTCTAGAGAAGCCGATTTGCAGGTCTTCTTCTGGTATATCCACATTTAATGAATCTTCAGGAAGAAGAGGCATCACTTCAACACCAGAAAAGCTCGTCTGAATCATCAACAACAAGACTAACTAACAAACATTCAAATAACCGGAGGAAGGGTGTTTTAGACATTTCACAAACCTGACGAAGACCTTTTGAATTAAAAGGGGATTGCCTAACAATTCTGTGAGTTCCTTTTTCCCCAGACAAATATCCAAATGCATATCGACCTTCGAGTTCAATTGTAGCTGACTTGATCCCAGCTTCTTCTCCCATTGACTTTTCAACCACTCTTGTTTTGTATCGCTGTCTCTCTCCCCATCTTACGTACATCCTAAGAAGCATATCAGCCCAATCCTGCACTCAAAATTATCGAATAACTATGCATAAACATGAAACAAAAATGTCCAAATTTTGTATACGTATTCACGTGTATATGCAATGATCAGTAATTTGGTTTTACCTGTGCATCGGTACCTCCGGCACCAGCTGTAATATTTATAACGGCACCTTCCTTGTCATACGGGCCAGAAAGAAGCTGACTAAGCTCAAACTTATCTAATGCTTTATTCAATTCTTTGACAATGTTTGCAGCCTCTTCAAGAAGTGCAGTATCAGTAGACTCCATCTCTTCTGTAAGGTTAACTATAGTTTCTGCATCATCAACCTGAATAGATCAATCATTTTAACATCTACGTTAAGTATTTATGTATGAAAGTTAACTTAATGAAGTCAAATACTAATCAACATTCAATTGAAATCATTCCCTATAAATGATCTGAGTGGACGCCTGATACTGTAACAATGATCTTTTTATCTTTAAGGTCTTAGATACCAAAAATAATGTGAACGAGAAATATGTGGGTGCATATAATGACATAATTCTAGGGAAGACTAGGGGAATGGAGTAAAATGGTCTACCAAAACCAAATCGTCCCCCAAAAATTGACTCTATACTAATTACAAGGTTGATTACAAAACATAAGTCTAAAACACCCACCAATCATGATAATTTACAATTTCATTACCTGCTATTGTAATTGGTTCATGTTTATTTATTTTTCTCTGTTTCACGCTTTCATGCTTAGATGAGTATATTCAAATGTATATATGCATACCTAATAAAACAGGAAAATCCGCACATTTTATGAACCCGAGATTTCTCGGTTTATTGAGGGTTAGTTAGAGGAGTTATTCTAAACTCGCGTACCCTGACAAATGGAAAAAAGTTGTTTTAAGGCTCAATTTTGCGACTTTATCATTAACAAGACTAAAGGTAATCTTACTGTTTGCTCCAAGGCTTGCCCCTAAAAGTGGCAAATGGGCGGGTGGGTCTGGTGAGTTGGGTAACATGTTATTTTCTTATTGAAGGTTGAAACAGACCGGGTTGGGTTGAGTTAACCTAAAAGAATGAAGTAATCTTAAATTCGTTATCATAATCTGATATTTTTATTAGTTAACAATTTTGTATTTGCTAAATAAGCATAACATGTATTTAGGATTGAGCAAGTTCAGACCTGGGATTGAAAGTCCTTGAGAAGATTTATCTTGTCCTTAACATCTGTGAGAGCCACAAGCGTTTGTTGAGCTGATGTACGATCATCCCAAAAAGAATCAGTGGCTGTTTCTGTCTCCAATTTGGCAAGTTCTTCCCGTAATTGCTCCAAACCAGCAGAAGCCCTTATTTCTTTAACACGGAGCGAGGTAGCCTCAACATCCTTTCTTAAACTATAGAAATCTGTGAAAGAAATGCATATATGAATGGTTAGGCGGGCAAATGCGCGAATTAGTAAGTATTGGATTACCTTGCATTGCCCATAGAGCAGTTTCAGCTGCTGCATCTGGTGTTGCGAGCAAAACTGAACTAATCCCAAATGCCAATGAAAAAGAAACACAATTAGAAACCATAAAAGAAACAAGGCCAAGAAATGTGAATTAATGTTACCTTTTGGGATGAAAAGAAGAGCGAAGTGAGAGTGGTTTATAAAAAGGGAAAGCAGCAGCTATAGATATAGATATAGATATAGATATAGATACAGATATGGGTTTCTCAACAAAGCTTCTTTTATGGGAAATCGGTGATACGAACCTCTGGACAACACTTTCCATGGACAACTCTTTCTTTCTTTGTGTGTGTGTGAGATAGAGAAACAAGAAGAAGAAGAAGAAAGGGATAACGCAACATCGCAAGTCTTAACTTCTTTTGGGTTGAATTCGGGCTTGCAATTCGGGTACTATATAGTTATATAGTAGTTATTTTTTGTTTTATAATTTTTAATTTTGTGTCAATTTTGTTACAACTATGTGTGTTATTCGGGTTAATCTGACCCTATTAAAGCTAATTCGGTCGGGTATAATCGGATTTGACATTTAGAAATTTGACCCTAACCCGACCTTAATAAGGGTTCGGATTGTATCGAGTTCGGGTTGTAGCGAGTCGGATAATTCGGGTTTCGAGTTAGACTACACAAAAAAAAATGGGCCTAAGCCCAACAAAAAACAATTACGAAGATGCTGACATTTTTTGAGACATGTAAGTTGTAAACAACAAAAAAATGAAACATCACTTAGCTTTGTTGCTTATATGTTAACAAAAATAAAACACAAACAATAGCTTCATTTTTATATATGAATAACTTGTTGGTAAAAAAAATAGTACACATAATGCATTACTTTCAAATAACCAAATTCAATACAATATTTTTTTTGTTTAGATCATAAACAACACAAAAAGCACAATGCAAACTAAACATAAAACGTTTTTGAATTATAATTTTCAACTAAAAATCTTCAACCATCAAGTCCTCTTATCCAAAATTTATGTAGTAGCACGTTCTTGTTCAACCAAATCTACATAATAGCAAATTTAGTTAGAACTATATAATTGTAAACTAATAAAAGTAAGATATAAAATTCACGAACCTTTTTCAATTTGAGCTATTGTTTCCATATCTTCGTCTTTTTCCGGATTAAGACTTATACGAAACCAATCTTGGCCACAAACTAGGCATTCAATTGTCCTTTCGCCTAAAGAACTTCGATACGAATCCAAGACTCTACCACTAGTGCTAAACACCGACTCGGAAGCGACCGTTGAGATAGGAATGACAAACACATCACGAGCACTGAAAGAAAGAATAGGAAATCTTGTGCTATTTACATTCCACCAAAGCAAAAGATCAAAATCCGGTGTTAAATCTTCACACATTTCACCAATATATTTATCCAATTCATTAAGTGGCAAACTCGAATCTTGACTCCTTTTCATCTTACTTCTCAACACATCCTCACAGTCCGGGCTTGTAGTAGTAGAAGTACTAGTTGGTGTTAGGGATGGCAATGGGTCGGGGATCATGTTTCCCATCCCCATCCCCAATCTCAATATTCATCCCCATCCCCGTCCCCATACCCGATGGGGAGTAAAATTGTAATCCCATCCCCAGCCCCATCGGGGATGGGGATTTCCTTCTCACGTATTAAGTATTTTGTAACTAGTCAACTACATATTTTTTTGGCACTTAGCCTTACTGTAACATCAACCAACAAAGTATAAAAAACATTACAATAAGAAAAAAGTAACTTCTAGACTTCCATACTTCAAAAATAGTTTTGCATAATGATGAGGTTAGTAGGGATTACCTATATTTATTGTTTAAAGCCTGCTGCCTACAAGCAAGCCCATGGAGCAAGACACGCCTGTCAAGATTGTACAGCCTGTATGTCATTGCCTGACAGGCGCCATGGAGCAAGACACGCCTGTCAAGATTGTACAGCCTGTATGTCATTGCCTGACAGGCGCCCGCCTGCTGCCTACAAGCAAGCCCATGGAGCAAGACACGCCTGTCAAGATTGTACAGCCTGTATGCCATTGCCTGACAGGCGCCCGCTTGACAGGCGTCCGCTTGACAGGCGCCCGCCTGACAGGCTGTCAATCGCCTGTCAGTTTCCTGACAGGCTGTCATCGCCTGTCAGGTGGTCGACATAGGTCATCACTTACCAAGCACCGCCTGTTAGGTTGTCTTAGGTTGTGAGACGTCGCATCTTAACAATAATACGATTAGTATACCACTAATTTATTACTATGGTAGGTTAAGCATTCATGATCATCATTGATTGATGGACGTTCCCTATGCTTGAAACTGCTAATATAAATACATAGTCTAATCAGGGTCGACAGACGGCTTCAATCTCACTTCAACACACACACACAAAAGCTTAAACAGAGTTCATATACTCTTGCTTTCATCTTCAACCTTGATCACCCTAGGTTCGTCAAGAGCTTGTTGGGTTTGCACTGTGATCATCACAGGAGATCCAAGGTTGATATCACCTCACCTTCGTGTTTGACAATCGTTGCTCAAACATTGGCGCCATCCGTGGGACTCGTTTTTTAAACGGCGTTTCATTTTTCCAAATTTTTTTTCTTTTTTCTCAGTAATCAACCGTTTCCATGGAGGCAACACATCCATCGCAGATCACTTCTTCAGCGCCAGAAATAACCACTACTGTGACTACCACTGCACCGGAAGCGGTGATAACTTCACCTGTTCATACCACAATGCCAGAATCATACGTGGATTCTGAGTGGACAGTGTCAGACCTAAGGTCGACACGGGGGTATCCCTCTTTAACCAGTCCCCTTTTCTCCACAAGGCTGGCAGGTACCAGTACGTTTACTTCACCACCGCCAGTGACAGCCATCCTTCCCTTCCAGCCTCTTTTGTCCCACGGGACAAGCTCTCAGGAGGATGGCACGGATCTTGTACTACAACCTGTTTCGATTGCTTCCCAGCCTGCTACTCAAGGGGTTCAGAGCACTCAGCCACCACCACCCCCACCACCACCTGCTTCGTCGGATCTGTTGTCACAGTTAGTGGAGGCATTGCGCCCAAGGCCTCAGCCTGCGCCTGTACAGCTAGTGGATCCGTTGTCACAACTCCTGGAGCGGCTAAGGCAACCAAGCACACACACCCCGCCAACACCTCTACCACATGACACATCTAACGACATGCTCAGAGTGTTGCAAACCTTAGTGACAGCAGCAGTTCCACCCCGTGCAGCCACTATGCCTTTGTCAGTGGTTACTTCAAAGTTCTGTGACTGGGTTGCCAGATTCCCACTCCCAGATAAGCAAAAAGTCCCGTCCGTTGTTGGTACTTACGACGGTAATCGAGATCCAGACGACCACCTTGCTCTGTTTGAACAGGCTATTATGACGGGGAAATGGTTAGACCCAGTCGCTTGCCACATGTTCCCTGGAACATTACAAGGTTTCGCTCGTGATTGGTTTGCTGACTTGCCTGAGAGGAGTATTCAAGATTTCGCAGATCTAAAAGCCAAGTTTGTGACTCAATTTGTACAACAAAAGAAGCAACATAGAACTCATATAGAGGCTCATTTGATAAGACAAAAAGAAGGAGAGGGGTTGCGTGACTTTATCCAGCGATACACGCAAGAATGCCAGAAGATCGCCATGTTACCAGAGAGTCAACAAATTTCTGGATTTACTCTTTCCTTGCTCCCAGGACAACTGCAAGAGAAGTTGATCAAGCGAACTCCGGTTACTTTCAAAGAAGCCACGGACAGGGCATATGACTATCTAAGGTCAAAGGAAACTGTCTCCCTGACAAGAGAGGTAGGCGGCAAGTCATGGACCGACACTCGACGAGATGAAAGGAGCAATAGGAGGTTTGGCCCATACGATAAACATGCGTCTGAACCTGCTCTTAGCAAAACACCAAAAGAAATCTTGATAACAGAGCAGGTGTGCGCTACCTTCACACCTCCACCCCAGATGGAGCATAGGTCAGGTACAAAAAACATGAATAAATACTGTGATTTCCATGAAGACCATGGACACGACACAAATGTTTGTAGAGAGCTCAAAAGGGAAATCAGGCGGGCTTTGGAAGAAGGCAAGCTAGAACACCTTGTCCCTGGCGCTAAGCAGCAAGCAAATAAAACTCCACCTAAGAAGAATTATGCATGGCAAAAGAAGGGGGAAGACACAGAACACCCCGGACCACCTGATGGCCATGTCTTCATGATACAGGAGGGAGCCAATATGAACTGACCTATCAAGGTGCAATAGTCTTTACTGTCATTTTTTTCCTTTATGTTTTCAATAAATGTTTCCAAGCACATGGAATGTCATGGTCATGTATGAAATTTGCAATAATAGCATTTGGTCTGATCTTGTATCCCAATATTATCGCACAATATCATTTTTTCTATGACATTTGCATAAACAAATAAATATTGAAGTAAGGATTCAATACAAAAAGCATAAGGCCACAATAGACATCTCAGTCTAAAGCCAACCATGCACTTTCATTACATACAATCATATTCGTCTTTTAATCTACTTGATAAAAGATAAGCACTTCTCATTGGGAAGAGACAAACATAGTTCAATACAACATGTACGAAGCCAAGAAAGACAACCCTGTCTGGCCAAATAACATACAATCATATTCGTCTTTTAATCTACTGGATAAAAGATAAGCACTTCTCATTGGGAAGCGACAATCCTCGCGAGTAAACAAAGTAAAGGTTAACCAACAAAAGTGTCATTGGCACAGTGTCACAGGCACAATATGAAGCATACATCAAAGATACCAAAATCTACCTATGTCATTGGCATGCAAAGCGACCATGGGTCCTCAAGAAAGTGTCATACGCACAACCAAATATACATTGTCATGCACACCCAAGACGGTGTCATGGGCACAACATCCATAATAAAAAGATAAAAAACAAAAATGTGTTATTGGCTTGATCATCCAATAAAACATTATTTTTAAAAGCTAGACAATGTCACAAAGCAAGGCTAAGCCTAGACAACGCCATGCCAAATCGCAACGAACAATATGGATGTCTCTACGTATGTTGTTTTCTTATAATACTTTTCCTAAGAAATCGTGTTTCTACTAAGAAATCATCCAATTGATGATTGGATTAAAGTAGATTAAGCTAAACTATAATATTTATGAAGTTGCTATAATGCAATTAAGCAAACTTGAAGCTCATGAAATGATAGACTAGTAGAGTTTATATAAATCACGTTATATTGTTTTAATATATACATATTGGTACTATATTGACATGTGATTGGTACTTATTAAAGTCGTGTGTTTGGAGATCTAGATCGGCCAACCCCTCAAGTGCTTATGTCTTCATTGAATGCATATGTAATTGCAACCATACGAAATCTATGACCATCATCATAATAATCAATATATTCAAAACAATACAGCCGATACATCAAAACAGCCGATACACCAAGACAATACAGCCGGTACTAGGCTTTGTTTATCGCCGCCGCTACACGGGCTACGAACCGCCTGTACCTGGCTGTGTTAGATTGTCGCCGGTACACGGTCTACGAACAGCCGGTACACGGGCTAAAACGCTACAGCCGGTACCCGGGGCTCATGGTTTCATCCGCCGGTACTTGGCTCATGGTCTCTATCGCCGGCTCAAGCAAAAACTCCCGGTACCCGGGCCTAAACCGCCGGTACTAGGGCTTAAACAGCCGGTACCTTTGCTTGCGCGATCCCTTTACAAATAACATTATGACCGTCATTCGAACGAACTCCAACCCTCTAAACTGTATATGTACTCTAAATGATGACATTCAGAACATCATGTACTCTATATTTTTATTTCTTATGAGATACAGTTTAATCATTGCAAAGGTCATATTTAATATTATAATTGTCATATTTGAATCACAAGTTACATAACTTACAGACTACAATGGTCTTGGACCCACTTCTTTTATAGATGAGGTGCAAATTGTAAGCTGCCAAAGATTGTGGAAACCAAGCTAAACAAATTGTCCACATATGAGATGTAAGACTTGTTGTAAGAGTATAAGGTTTCATCGCCAAAACGTCGCGAAAAGCAGCCGCCGGAAGCCGCCGGGACAGCCGGTCCAGGCCGCCGATACAGCCGGTACTAGGCTGCCGGTACAGCCGGTCCTAGGCTGCCGGTACCACCTGTTCGCGATTGCTCATGCTTACTGCCAAAACTTTGTCGCGGTACCCGGTTTACCAAGCACCGCCGGTGCCCGCCTGCTTCTTACCGCTGACCGGTTTGGTTGGCTACCGCCGGTCGGTTTGGTCGCTACCGCCGGTCACCCCACAGCCGGTCACCTCATCGCGCGGCCAAATCCTCTATTTATTTATTTATGGGTAGGTTTACAGTCATGAGCCTCACCGCGCGTGACCACTCACCAAATGCATTTGACATATGAAGGATGATGCATGTGAACATGATAGGTTTACTGTCATGCATGCCTCATTAATTTATATATTTCTTAGTTACTAATTCAAATTTATATCTCACAGCCGGTACTCCCCTAACACTCCCTGTATTCCCCTAAATCTCCCGGTATTCCCCCTAAAACTCCCGGTACTCCATTCAAACTCTCGGTACACCGGGCCAAAACCCCCGGTACCGGGCCAAAACACCCGATACAACCTGTATTCTCGATCACGCTCCCTGGATTACTCGGTATTACTCGGTACCGCCGGTACTTGGTTTTTATGATACCGCCGGTACCAGGTTAATGCCCTGGTACCCGGCTCGCTGCTCGGGATTCAAAAAAAAAAAAAAAAAAAAAAAAAGAAAAAAGAAAAAGGGAAACGCAGACTTACGCGAGTAGAATAGTTACGACTTGAAAACTGTTGTTTTGACAAATCCTAACTCGGGGGCATGATGAGGTTAGTATGGATTACCTATATTTATTGTTTAAAGCCTGCTGCCTACAAGCAAGCCCATGGAGCAAGACACGCCTGTCAAGATTGTACAGCCTGTATGTCATTGCCTGACAGGCGCCATGGAGCAAGACACGCCTGTCAAGATTGTACAGCCTGTATGTCATTGCCTGACAGGCGCCCGCCTGCTGCCTACAAGCAAGCCCATGGAGCAAGACACGCCTGTCAAGATTGTACAGCCTGTATGCCATTGCCTGACAGGCGCCAGCTTGACAGGCGTCCGCTTGACAGGCGCCCGCCTGACAGGCTGTCAATCGCCTGTCAGTTTCCTGACAGGCTGTCATCGCCTGTCAGGTGGTCGACATAGGTCATCACTTACCAAGCACCGCCTGTTAGGTTGTCTTAGGTTGTGAGACGTCGCATCTTAACAATAATACGATTAGTATACCACTAATTTATTACTATGGTAGGTTAAGCATTCATGATCATCATTGATTGATGGACGTTCCCTATGCTTGAAACTGCTAATATAAATACATAGTCTAATCAGGGTCGACAGACGGCTTCAATCTCACTTCAACACACACACACAAAAGCTTAAACAGAGTTCATATACTCTTGCTTTCATCTTCAACCTTGATCACCCTAGGTTCGTCAAGAGCTTGTTGGGTTTGCACTGTGATCATCACAGGAGATCCAAGGTTGATATCACCTCACCTTCGTGTTTGACAATCGTTGCTCAAACACATAATTCATACATGCAACAAGAATTCAAAACGAGTTGAAACAAAAGGACAAGACTACAAGTCAAATTGTGGAAACTAAAATGTGAATTCAAATCAACCCTTTACAAAATGAGATCCTTAAAGTTTTCAATAGATTACAACTATGGTTTAATCTTTGAAACTTGATACATTCAGGTTGCTTCATGACCATTCACCAAAATCTTTTATGAGAAAACTAAATCAAGCTCCTGCATAAACAATATCACATAAATATTAGCAAATTTTGGGGAGTAAATGAACTAACCTGATCTTGACCGTCATAATGCAGAACACAACACTCTTTATAATAGCGTTGAACAACAGAAAACAAAACTTGCAGAAATAATCATTTGCAATAGGGTTTTTTATTTTTTATTTATATATGATTGGTAGTATCGATGAAGGAAGATGAAAAGTTTTGTACAGAATATCAAATGAAATATTATTAGGCCCACTAATATAAGTGACATGTAAACTTGATACTTTTCGGGTATGGGTATGGGTATGGGTACGGGTATGGGTACGGGTACGGGTATTAAGAGAGTATTACCATCCCCGTCCCCATCCCCGTTTTTAATATCGGGGATTCCCCATCCCCATCCCCATCCCCGGTCAACTCGGGGATTCCCCGGTCAAAACGGGTTCGGATACCGGGTCCCCATCGGGTACGGGTTTTATTGCCATCCCTAGTTGGTGTTGGTGTTGTTTTTATCGTTGGTGAAGAAATAGAACGTTGACCATGAATTCTCTCATAATCGTTATACAAATCTTTCAATTTGTCTATGATGTATGCCATCTTCAATGGCACAAAAACTTGTCCTTCACATCCATAATGGTCGTCTAAAACAATCTTCAAGAATTCATACTTATTCCTTTGATCTAGAACTAAAGCCACATAAACCAACTCATTCATGCTCTCAATATTGCTATAATATTTGTCGGATTTTGGTTTCATCACCGTCGTAATATCATAGAGATGTTTATCCTCGGGTTCTTCTCCATAAAGATCACAATCGAGTTGTTTCCTCAAAAGTGCACGAATTTTTGCCATTTCAACAACTAGAAGATGAGATGTCACATACTTGGTACCGGAAACTTTTAATATAATATCACTAAATGTCTTCAAAAAGACACACAACTTTCTTGCTTTTTCCCACTCATCCGGTGTTAGAACCGACAGATTTTGTTTTATCATTTCTTGACCGAAAGTAGCATCTTCAAGAAAATACCTTCAACAAAAAAATTATATGAAACAAAAGCACTAGATTAGTAAAACATATAAAGATTTGAGCATTTTGCAAATACATTGAATATTTTTTTTAAATTAATAAACATACAGTGAAAAAAATAACTCAGAGAGTTATCATATTGTTTCTATGCTTTTGTACCAGAGGTATCATCTGTTTCTTGCTTCTAAAATAATTCTATTTTGCTTCTAAAATAACTCACAGTTAACATATAAGTGCATGTGAGCTTGTTATGTTGGGCTTGGTGAGAATTGAGCTTCTAAAATATTCTAAGAGTATTGAATTTTGAAATTCTCACTCTATTTTCTTTGCTAATGACAATTGGATCATCTGACATTATCGGGAATACCTGATACCTCATGCAGCTTCTGCGCTTCACAAATATATATATATATATATATATATATATATATATATATATATATATATATATATATATATATATTTTCACACTATTCTAACTTTCTTTAATATTATCTTTTAACAGTATATAGTTTTTAGTTTTTATTCTAATATATGTGATCTTAATTGGAGCATAATTTTAAACATAAATAAGTAAGAAAATAAATATAATATTAAAGAAAGTACCTTTCAAAAGCAAGTTTGTACGCTTGAGCAACATTTAGCATATTATATGTCGAGTTCCACCTCGTCGGAACATCTAGTACTAAACTCTTGGTGCTAGTACAATTTGTGATCCAGGCACATTTATTGAACTTTTCTATTCTTAAACTAGAATGTTTTTATCCATTTAACCGCAAATCGTATGCTTTGAATCGAATTGTCAACCACTTTCATACCGTCTTGAACCACAAGATTTACAACATGAGCCGCACATCTCACGTGAATATAATTCCCTTTCATCAAAATATTAGGATTTCTAGAAAAAATTGATGTCAAAAATTCAATTGCCCCGTTGTTAGCACTCGCATTGTCAACCGAAATAGTCATTATATTTTCAAGTTCCCACTCCTTTAAACATGTTTCTATCCGCTTTCCTATGTCAATACCTGCATGACCATCAATATGTCGAAAATTCAAAACATTTTTATTTAACTTCCAATTATTATCTATATATTGAGCCGTAAGAGCCATATAGCTTTCTTTCTTACTAGATGTCCACGTATCCGTAGTCAAACAAACCCTACCTATGTTTTTCCTAAATGTTTCACGTAGTTTGTTTTTTTCCTCAACATACAATGCAAGACAATCTTTCGTTACCGTGCCCCTACTAGGAACTTTGAAAGCCGGTTGATTAACTCTATTAAAGTGCCTAAATCCTGAACCCTCAACGTGACTAAAAGGAAACTCGTTTACTATAATCATATGTGCACAACCTTTCCTATTTTTATTTTGATCAAATTTCCAAGCGGTCATTCTAGTTTCATCACCTTCCTCAAACGTTATTTTGGTTTGATTCGTACTTTGTTTAGCCAAATATATTTGACATCTTTTCAAATGATTTTTCATATTGTGGTTACCATACTTTTTCGATTGACATATATATATGTTTGGCCACAATGTATACACCTAGCTCTTTTATTTTCTATCGGCTCACCTTTTTTGAGTGTTTCCTCCCTAAAATCTATCCAAATCTTAGACCTTTTTTTGCCCGTCCTAAGTTTTGAGGCTTGTGATTCTTGTTCGTTATTTTCATGTTGTTCCCCAAACTCCATTGATTCATTCTCCGACATCTTAGATAAAAAACAAAACAAAAGAACACAAAACAAAAACAATATGAATTAATGAACAACCAATATGTATTAGGTAAATAATTAATTAACAATAATGTTAAATATAACTAATCTTTGTGTTTAGATGATGAAAATCTTCACTATAATCTTATGTGTAGCCTCTAAATATTAAAACAATTGTATTTTAGGAGACAAAAATTTTCACAGAGAAGATTAGGAATTAGGGATTTAGGAGTTTGTTTAGGAAGTTTAGGAGTTAGTTTAGGAGGAGTTAGTTTTTCAAATCAATTATTTTAATTAACTTTTTTAATAAGTGGGTATTTATTATTTATAAAAAAAATTATTTATTCTATATTTCGGGTTAAACGGGTCAACCCGAAACCCGATTTCTGGGACAAAAACAACCCGAAACCCGATTTCTGGGACAAAAACAACCCGAAACCCGACCCTATAAAGAATCGGGTCTCTCGGGTCGGGTCAAATCAACCCGAAACTTGAATACAACCCGAATTAACCCGACCCTAATATGCTTATTCGGGTTCGGATCGGCTCGGGTCCGCCGCGTTCGGGTTTTTTGTATTAGATTCGGTTCAATTTTTACCTAATTTAATTTCGTACAGATTCGGTTCAATTTGTTTAAATTTGTATTAGATTCGAGTCGTGTTTAGGTTGACCCATTTTACCGATACCAAATCTTTTACGTACTATTCTTGGCATCTTAGACCACAAATTCTTGAAAAAATATAAATTAAAAATTTATTACAATAACAAAATGTAATTATAGATAACTACTTGATTAATAGAAAAAATTACAAAGTAATCATCTTATACATATATATTTAAAAAATAATCGTATGATTCGTGAAAAACATTTGCACCTTTTTCGTCGTGAAAGTTAAATGTGTCTGATAAAACGATGCAAAAAAGTGTCACAAAAACGTGGCTTGAGAATGTGGATCAAGAATGTGACACAATCTAAACCTCTCGTTTAGGCATAAGAATGTGACGTGACAACAAATCTATTCCCGCGACGAGAAAATGGCGTGAGAACTTTTCACAAATTTGGTGATTATTTTGGAAATATGTATGTGTCGGATAATTATTTTTTAATTTTGTCTAATTAATATCTTAAATAGACAAATTTAAAAGGTTTGTGTTTGTGAATTTAAAATAAACGACGATTCATTACTAAAAATATATATAAGTAATATATGTTTATACTTTTACCATTACTTTTATAAATTAGATTAAACATCCCGTCACTTAATTGCTCAACTTGTAGTCCCAAGAATAGCTTTAGTTCACCCATCGCGCTCATCTCGAACCTTTCCTTCATAAGCTTCTCAAATTCTTTGCACATAGTGATATCTGTCGAACCGAAGATAATGTCATTGATATGCCTAAAATAATCTATATTTTGTAGCCACATTTCTCATATCACATTGGAAGCCTTGGTTAATCATCTTTAACCATCTTTGAAGTTAGCTAATATTGGTTTGAACTCTTATGCATTATTTTCTTGATACAATGTTTTGTTTTAAGACTTTTATTGTTATTTGTTTACAATCCAACATGAGCTAAACTCATTAAGCGATTGCTTGGATTGTTGAACCTGGATTTATGTTTTAATCAAGTTTATGTTTGAACTAATTGGTTTTTCCATTATTGTTTACGTTTAATCGAGATCCATGTTTATTCAAAGTTATTAAATCTACTACTTAGCGTGATTGATAGATCTATAACATAACTAGCGTTCTTATAAGTTTATCAGTTATTTACGATTATATGATTTATTAGATAATTGTAGCTTGAGACTTAATTGAGATAGGCTAAGATATTAGTGATTTAATGAATTGAATGAACATGACAATTATATCAAAATTGGATAATTGAGACTTTTGTTAATTCGTAGTCAACAGATTAAATTGTAAACAATAGTGACATTAAAGCACGATTTAGAGTGGATAGTCTAAGATAGCTCTTGATGTACGATCATTCGTATGATCTTTCTCTAAAATTGTAGGATTAGAAAAATCTAGCGGGAAATCTAGTTATTATAGAAATCACAGTTAAATCAATCAAACATATTCTTATTAATCATGATCTAGGTGAAACGTAATTCCAAGTAATCGTTGCTTTCTAATATTTATTAATTCTCAAAGACTTTTCGAAACAGTTTTTCATCCGCAAGTCCACTTAGTTAATTAAATTGCTATTTTATTTTAGTTATTTGTTTTTTGAAAAATGTTCTCACCGAACTAAAACGCCCCCCATATTTACTTGCTTTATTTAGATTAATTATATAATTTGAGATAACAGATATAAATACACGTTCCCTGAGTTCGATCCGGACTTACCGAATCTATATTTGCGTACGATCAGGTACACTGCATGTATTGTGTGTTAATCTACCTTGGTAAAATCCTTTTCTAAACTTTAAATAATTTTATGTTATAAAATACACATCAAGTTTTTGGCGCCGCTGCCGGGGAACGGTAGCTATTTTTATTCGTAATTTTGAATTTGTAATTATTCGATCCTTTTGGGAAGATTTATCTTTCTGGAAGTTGCATTTATTTTGTATTACGTGATAATTGTTAATTGGACTAATCGGATTTTTGAAGTTACAATTTTTCAGGAAATTTGCACTCAGTACTTTTTAACCGCCGGCTGAAGTAAAAAAGCCGCCGGCTGATTACTAGCCGCCGGCTGAATATACCCAGCCGCCGGCTGATTAGCAGCTGTTTGTTTATTTTTCGTTTTATTGTAATTTTAATATTTCGGTTTGTTTAATTTTCAGTTATCACGGGCTACTGACATATTTTCTTCTGTTCTTATAGGTTTTGCATGACCCGGAGTTCAAATCCAAATCTTGTAGAGCCTTTCGAAGATCCGGAGAAAGCTTTTCGCATTCGACGCAGACTGTTTTCGCCAAAAGCTCAACCACTCACCAGTTTTAAAATTCACCAAAACGAAAGTTTCGCTTCTGATTTTATGCCATCTTCTGAAGAGGAATACAACCAGCTGTCTGATCAAGAGAACGAGAAACCGATCCCCAATTCACCAGTCACCGTATCAGATTCCGATTCAACTGAAGAATCAGAACACGAAATGGCAGTCAACATTAATGAGATCACCTTGGAGGAGTACTATGCTCTTACCCCGAACGTAACCACAGACGTTCCCAACCCAGCTATCACTCGAGGAGCCGATTTCCAGCTTAAGGGCCAGTTTCTCAAAGAACTTAGAGAGAACCCTTTTAATGGAGACGAAAATGAAGATGCTAATGTTCATGTGGAAAAGGTCATCGAGATTGCTGATGCTTACACTATTCCTGGTGTGACAAATGAGGCTGTTATGTTGCGGGTATTTCCGATGACACTCAAAGGAAACGCAAAAAGGTGGATTGGGAACGAACCGGCCAATTCCATCACTACTTGGGCCGATCTGAGGGCCAAGTTTTTGAAGAACTACTGTCCCCCTTCAAAAACCTCTAAAATGATTGATGACATCCGGAACTTTACACGGGATATTGATGAGTCACTTTATCAAGCATGGGAGCGTTACAAAGACATGTTACACAAATGCCCCCAGCATGATCTCAACAATCAACAGGTTATCAAGACATTTTACAAAGGGGTTGATCGTCAAACTCGTAACGAGTTAGACTCTAAAGGAAAAATCCCACGGAAAATCCCAGCTGATGCTTGGGCTGCTATTGAAAAATCTGCTAAACACTCCAAGCTATGGGAAGACGGTGGTAAAGGACGAAGGAAAATGGCTGATAACAGCGACGGTCTCGCTTCTATAACTAACAAGCTGGATAGTATGGGAAGAGACATCAAGCGAGTCAATGAAAAAGTTCATGCTATTCAAGTCGGTTGCGACATTTGCAACGGATTCCATCTGACCAAGGATTGCCCTAGGAAGGATGAGGAAGAAGCCACTGAAGAGGTAATGTATGGAGATTACCAAGGAGGAGACAGAAATAACAACAACAACTATCGCCAAGGAGGAGGCAATAATGGTTATCGCAAGCCCTACAACAACAATCAGGGAAATTCCTACAACAATAATCAGGGAAATTCAAATGGGCAGAAACCATATCGGCAAGGACCACCGGGGTTCTATGCTAAGGAGGCTCCTAAGGCACCGTTTCCACCAAAGGACGATTTGCATGAACTGATGAAACAACTCATGACAACAAATAATCAGTTTATGCAAACCACGATCAAGCGAATGGATGACACTGATTCCATCATCCGTAATCAAAGCGCTTCAATCAAGCAACTCGAAGGCACTATGGGACAACTAGCGAAAGTAGTACAAGAAAGATTTTCGGGACAGCTACCGAGCTTCACGGAAACAAATCCTCGAGATCACGTCAAAGCAGTTACCACCCGAAGTGGTAAAACTCTCAATTCTTCTTTTACAGGTGTTACTAACAAAGTTCCTTTTAATTTTGAACAGGTTGCTAAAGAAGACGGACACGAGAACGCAGATGAACCGAAAAATTCTGCCACTGCTGCATTTCAACCGGCGGCTGATGAAATCCAGCCGGCGGCTGAAAGCCAGCCGGCGGCCAAATCAAGCCAGCCGGCGG
The DNA here is from genome assembly GCA_910822075.1 of Senecio squalidus. NCBI lineage: Eukaryota > Viridiplantae > Streptophyta > Magnoliopsida > Asterales > Asteraceae > Senecio > Senecio squalidus. The sequence continues at coordinate 17,428,874 of CAJVGC010000592.1, forward strand.
CTGATCCACTGGTCTCGAAGAAAATTCCACCTGCTGCCACTACGAAACCGAAAACCACACCGGTGGTTAAGGACTTCACACCTGCTGTTCCATATCCTTCTGCTCTGAAGAAGGACAAAGACAATGTCACTTACCACAAGTTTCTCGAGAATATGAAACAGCTTCACATCAATATTCCGTTTATTGAGGCTATTGCTCAAATGCCAAAATATGCGAAATACTTGAAGGATCTTGTGACAAATAAGAGTAAGCTGGAAGACGCTTCCAAGGTCACCATGAATGCCCGCTGTTCCGCATTGATGCAAAACAAGTTACCTCCGAAATTAAGCGATCCAGGCGCTATTTCTATTCCTTGTTTAATTGGCAATTTAACTGTGAACAATGCATTAGCTGATCTAGGAGCAAGTATTTCTTTGATGCCATATTCCATGTATGCTAGATTAGGTTTAGGAGAACCCAGACCTATTCGTATGTGCATTGAATTAGCTGACCGCTCTGTTCAATATCCTAGGGGAGTCGTTGAAAATGTTCTTGTTAAAGTTGACAAATTTGTGTTCCCTTGTGATTTTGTTATTCTTGATATGGTAGAGGACCCTAGAGTACCGATTATCCTAGGACGTCCATTTTTAGCCACTTCTCACTCCTTAATTGATGTCTTTAACCGTAGAATCACCATGCAAGTAGGAGACGAGAAAGTTGTTTTTAATGTTAATGATTCCATGGAATACCCTTCTGTAGTAGATGATACTTGTTATTATTTAAATGCCTATGACATTTCCGATGATGAGTTTGTGCAGATGTTACTGGAGGATGATCAGACTGATTCATTCATTAATGAAGGCTGGAGTGGAGATTTTGACTCTGCAAAAGAGTTAGCTTAGTTTGATATGCTATTGGAGGAAGTCAAGTCTACGCTGACCACTGAAAAACAGGAAACAAACGAAGAAAAACCACCAGCGAAATCCAGCCGGCGGCTGTCTAAAGCCATCCGGCGGCTGAAAGGCCAACCGGCGGCTGGAAGTTCCCAGCCGGCGGCTGGAATGCCCAGTACAGGGATTTCGGTTCACGGTGTTCCATGTTCACGAGCTGAGATAATGGAGATTAAAACATCGATTGAAGAACCACCCAAACTGGAGTTGAAACCACTTCCGTCCCATCTGGAGTATGCGTATCTGCAAGGTACAAGTGACTTACCCGTTATTATTTCTTCTAACTTATCTTGTGGGGAGAAAGATCGTTTATTGCAGGTACTTAAAGCTCATAAGCAAGCTCTTGCATGGAAGATCACTGACATTCGGGGGATTAATCCATCATTTTGTACGCACAAAATTCTGATGGAAACTGAGTTCAAGCCGGTCGTTCAACCGCTTCGTCGTTTAAACCCGAAAGTGAAAGATGTTGTGAGGAAGGAAATCATCAAGTTGCTGGATTCGGGACTTATATACCCTATTTCTGACAGTCCATGGGTGAGTCCGGTGCATGTGGTTCCGAAAAAGGGAGGTATGACAGTCGTTGCCAACGAGAAGAATGAGCTGATTCCTACACGAACGGTAACAGGGTGGCGTGTCTGCATTGACTACCGAAAGTTAAATGACGCCACCCCGAAAGATCATTTCCCTTTACCATTTGTTGATCAAATGCTTGAACGGTTAGCCGGGAAAGCCTTTTATTGTTTCTTAGATGGTTTTTCAGGTTACTTCCAGATTCCTATTGAGCCGGAGGATCAAGACAAGACCACTTTCACGTGTCCCTTTGGCACGTTTGCCTATCGGAGAATGCCATTCGGTCTGTGCAATGCACCTGCTACGTTTCAGCGGTGTATGATGGCAATCTTTCACGATATGGTGGAGCAATTTATGGAGATCTTTATGGACGACTTTTCGGTCTTTGGAGACTCATTTGATTCGTGCTTGGAACACTTGGAGAAGATGTTGGCGAGGTGTGAACAATCCAATTTGGTGCTTAACTGGGAGAAGTGTCATTTAATGGTCCGCGAAGGAATTGTTCTAGGACACAAAATCTCAAGTGCGGGGATCGAGGTGGATCAATCCAAAATTGAAGCTATTTCGAAATTACCCCCACCAACGAATGTCAAGTCGGTAAGGAGTTTTCTAGGTCACGCAAGTTTTTATAGACGTTTCATAAAAGATTTTTCTAACATTGCGCGACCTATGAATCAACTTCTAGAAAAGGATTGTAAATTTAATTTTTCTTCTTCTTGTTTAACTGCATTTAACATTTTGAAGGAAAGATTGATTTCAGCACCGATTATGACTAGTCCCAATTGGGATTTACCGTTTGAGCTGATGTGTGATGCGAGCGATTACGCGGTCGGAGCAGTTTTAGGACAGCGGATTGAGAAGAGATTTAAACCCATCTATTACGCAAGCAAAACCCTTACAGATGCGCAGGAAAATTACACCACCACTGAAAAAGAACTGCTCGCTGTCGTTTTTGCTTTTGATAAATTTAGATCTTATTTAATCATGTCTAAAACTATTGTATTTACTGACCATTCTGCTTTGAAATTTCTTTTTAGCAAAAAGGATGCCAAACCACGATTACTCCGCTGGATTTTACTTTTGCAGGAATTTGATATTGAAATTCAGGACAAGAAAGGAGCGGAGAATTTGGCGGCTGATCATTTGTCTAGGTTGGAAAACCCGGAATTGGAGAGGCTAGATGAGTCAGTGATACGGGACACTTTCCCCGATGAAGCTCTAATGACGGTTAAAGTAAGTGACGAGGTACCTTGGTTTGCTGATATTGCTAATTACTTGGTTGCCAAAACCCTTCCCACGAATAAAACTTATCAGCAAAAGAAGCGATTCTTCGCTGATTTGAAACATTATTTTTGGGAAGACCCGTTTTTGTTTCGTGCTTGTGCAGATGGCGTAATTCGGAGATGTGTTGCTGGTGAAGAAAAGGACAAGATTTTACGCCATTGCCATTCGGGACCTGTAGGAGGACATCATGCTGCAAACTTCACAGCCAAACGTGTTTTTGATGTCGGGTTCTATTGGCCATCAGTGTACAAGGATGCTCAGGAATTCGTGAAGAAATGCGACGCTTGTCAACGGACTGGTAATATTTCTTCGCGCGATGAGATGCCACAAACGGGACCCTTTCCTTCAAGTCGGGGAAATAAATATATTTTAGTAGCCGTCGACTACGTATCAAAGTGGGCCGAAGCGAAAGCTTTACCCACCAATGATGCGCGGGTCGTCGTAAATTTTTGAAACAATTATTTTCCCGGTTTGGTACCCCTAAAGCTTTAATTAGTGATAGGGGTACACACTTTTGTAACGCCCAACTTGAGAAGGTGTTGAAACGATATGGAGTTAACCATAAGTTTTCAACAGCTTATCACCCCCAAACAAGCGGACAAGTCGAGGTTACTAACCGAGGCTTGAAGCGCATTTTGGAAAAGTCGGTCGGTGCAAATCGTAAGGATTGGTCCGATAAGTTAGACGATGCTCTTTGGGCGCATAGGACTGCATTTAAGACTCCTATTGGTTGTACTCCTTATCGTTTAATTTATGGTAAAGCATGTCACTTACCCGTTGAAATTGAGCATAAAGCCTATTGGGCTTTGAAGGCTGCCAATATGGAAATGATACCTGCAGGGAAGAACAGGTTCCACCAGATACAGGAGTTGGACGAGTTGCGCATGAACGCTTATGAGAACTCGTTATTTTACAAGGAACGGACGAAGAAATGGCACGATAAGCGTATCAAGACGGATAGGAACTTTATCGACGGTGATATGGTTCTACTCTATAATTCCAGATTGAAGCTATTTCCGGGGAAATTACGGTCAAGGTGGTCGGGGCCGTATATCGTGCTAGATGTATTCCCTTACGGTACGGTGGAGATTGCCAACGAAAAGGGCGAAAGTTTTAAGGTGAATGGGCATCGATTGAAGAAATATTATGCCGATGGACGTGACAACCAGTTTGATTTATTTGGAGACGACGAGGAGCTCGATCTCCATGAACGTGACGGTTAACAAACATGGTTTGAGTCGAGCTTAACGACTCTTCACTAAACAAATAGCGCTTACGGGAGACAACCCGCTTTTATTTTGTTCAGAAAAATTTAAAAAAATACAAAAAATCCGAAAAACGACAAAAAAACCAAAAATATATGTACACTACGTGTTTTTCTATTTTAATCTTTGATTTTTTGTTTCAGGTCCACTTAGATCATCATATGAGAGCTGCTAAACATATCGGAGACCAGGTTAGATCGTGTTAAATCACCGAACGAAAAAACATTTTTTTTTGGAACAGAAAAATTTAGCCGGCGGCTGAATTTATTTGGCCGGCGGCTAAAAGCCAGACGACGGCTAAAAAATTCCAGCCGCCGGCTGAAACATCAGGTCTTGAAAAAAAAAATATATATATAATCTCGTTTTTTTTTCACATCCACACACACACACACACACTTATCTTATAACCGGCGGCTGAGAAAAATTCTCCACCATTATCGTCGATTTTCTTCAATTGTTTCATTTCACTCTCTAATTCAAACACCAAGGTATGATTTATTCAATCCTCTTTATTGTTTTTCTTTGATTTTTCATGAAGAACACAAATTGGGGATTTTCAAATCCGAAAATTTTATTGCTTGAATTTACAATTAATTGTTAGGATTCATTCCTTAGATGATTTGTATGCTTAGGCCTTGCTTAATTTTCGATTTCCATGGTTTAATTTTGTCGAGAAGTAATTGAAAAATTGGGGTTTTTGCTAGGAATTTGTAACTTGGTGTTAATTCAATTTGTTAGTAGGATTTATTTTTGCTACTGATTATTGGTTACATTGAGTTTGAAAATCAAATTTCCATGTTATAATTGACGAGAAGGAATTGTGTGTTTAAGTGAGTTTGGAATTGATAATTGAATTCTTGGTAGGATTTAGTTGTTGATGGTTGAATTGGGATTATAGTTTAAGGATGTGGTTTAACAAATTCAGCGAGACTTATGTGTGCAATTTCGTGGCTTGCATGTTATTTTTGATAGAGGGTCCGTAAACAAACAGCTCGAGCAGTTAACAGCAAAAATGACAGCAACTGGGCATTTAGCCGGCGGCTGATTCTGGCCAGCCGGCGGCTGAATTCAGCCAGCCGGCGGCTAAATATGGCTGTTTAAAAATTTATTGCTTTCTGTTTCGACTTGTTCTTGCGACCTTCTATTTTCTCGAACTGTTTATTATTACTAATATGGTTGTCCTGACTTGTTTTATGCAGATTATGGCCGATGAAAATGTCCAGCACGAGGTCCCACCTCACGTTCCCGTTTACGAACCCAATCACCCGTACCTACAAGTGGCCGCAGTAAGGCGAGGACTTACTCATCAAAGGCGGGAAGAAATCCAGGCCAAGTTAACCAATATGCAGCAATATCCAGTCTATGCCCCTAACGGTATTGATTGGACTTTCTTGAACGAGGTTATCCCACACGATACACATTTTCAATCAGGAGCTGCTGAGATTGAGGAGATGTTAGAGTTTACTTATGGGGGATTTATCTGTAGAGCTTGGGATCGCCTATTTTCTATCAATGAGCCGATCTACATCGAGGCCACCTATGAGTTCTATAGTTCCTTCACTTTCAACCACGCCGACCCCGATCTTACCCACAAAACCGTACAGTTTTTATTAGGGGGAGAGGTTAGGAAGATGACTTTGACAGAGTTTGGGGAGGCCCTCGGGTTATTTGACGAGTCTGACATGGCACACCCGGATTTTGGTGATTTTATGGCTGAGGGGATTAAAAATCCCGATTATAGAGAGAACGCAGCCATCTGGCCCACTATAGCCGACGGAGTCTTCACCACCGCACGTGCCCCCTCTTACACTCAGATTCGAGACCCTAAGGTTAGGGCTATCTTTGCGATGGTTTGTTTATATGTGATTGGCCGCAAGTCGGGCATTGAGAAATGCCACAAGGAGGAGTTATATTGGTTAGGCTGCATTGTGCAAAAGCGGCCCGTCAATGTTCCCTATGTGTTAGCCCGTTGGATGACCCACATACTGAAGGGCGCACGACCCGGAAGTGTGATTCGGGGAGGTCACTTTGTGTCTGCTATTGGTAAACGGTTGAGGTTCCGGGGCGCAGGTTTTGACAGTTGCACCACTTTGACACCAGGAATGCGTCTTTTGGGGGCAGCATGGTTTAAGTCAGCCGGTATCGTGACTCGGTTTGTAGCTCCTGGGGGCCATGTTAGCTATAGATGGGCTCCCATTAGACGGGTTGAGGGAGCGAGCAGTAGTCAGGGTGTAGAGGAGTCCGATGATGAGGAGGCTCCACCGGTTCAGGAGTTAGATTTGACGGCTCAGATTGCTGCTTTGACATCGAGTATGGGACAGATGTCATCACGGTTCGACTCATTCGCGGACCGCATGGAGGATCGTTACTACGATCTCAACTCCAACATCAGCCAGGTCAGCAGCCAGGTCGGGTACTTGCAGTCGGAGTTTGATAGCAGGAGCCGTTATCAGGATGAGGTATTGTACCAGTACCATCAGCGTGCAGGTATTAGCTATCAGGCATACGACGGATCTTATCACTCTTTTGGCAGTACCACTCCTATGGATCAGGATCAGCCATCCTCCTCGACCTTTGACGATCGCCACCATATGTGGTCCGCTCAGCACTACCAGTACCATCCTCCCACCGAGGCCCAGCGACAGCAGGATGAGGAGGAGCAGAGAGCCACTCAGGAGCGGCAGATGGCAGCTTGGCGCAGACAGGGACAGTGGCCCGACATGTGATGATTTGGGTTTTCTATTTGTGTATTTGAAACTATTTCTATTTTTATTTTTCTCGTATGGATTATTGTTTGGGATTTTTGTATTATGGTTTAATTATGTACTTTTTATTATTTATTTGTGATACTTAATATGTGTGCATGTGTTTTTCTCCATTTTAGAATATCACCGATTTTAGTGGAAGTAATGCCGAAAATCCGAATTTTCAATGGAAGCTATGCAGATTTTTTGAGGACGTTATGCTTTTACAACCATACATTCTTTCCACTGCTATCTCCTTTCACAGCATTTCGACATATAAATGGGGGAGTTCTTTCTATTCCTTTCTCTTTTTCTTTTTACACTTATTCGCTGAAATTTTTTTTTACAATGAGGACATTGTATTGTTTAAGTGTGGGGAAGGGGTTAGGATTGAATCTATTTGTCCTTAGGAACATTTTGCGTGAAAATTTAAAATTTTTTGACATGTTTCTCGTAATTAGTTTTAACTAGTTGCATAACTAGGCACACCTACCTGTTACATAATTGTGAGGATTGAGCCATTATAGCATACATTTTATATGCTTTTATCTTCAATTGTTATGAGTGTGCCCGGTGTCTTGTAGACTTTAGAACTTGACACTGTATACGCTTCGAGGCTATGAATGAGCATAAGTTTTACTTATTAGTAACTAGGAAAGAGGCAAAAGAATTAGGATTGTTAAACCGTTGATTGGCCTATTCGTTTCTTATAGTCAGTAACTACACTGGTTATTTGACTCACACTACCTATCGAGCACTCGTTTTTAGTGTTTTTGACGTTTAGATACCATATTTGCGCCAAACCTTTTTCTTTTATCACCTTTCCAGATATATATTCCATAAATTGAGCCTAAATGTCTAAGTCGTTTAATCCAAATATTTTTGTTGAAAATTTTCCTCTTTCTTAACTTGATTGATTATTAGACGGAATGTTATATATGATGGCGTGGAGTTGTTTAATTTATTTAAGTTCACGAAAGAAGTTACATGTGGATATAAGTTAAGAGTTATTCATGATTTTGATAGACCTTTTGAGCGGTGTCTTTAATATAAAAAAAAAAAAAAAAAAAAACAGAAAAAAATAATATTTATTAAAGCCCGTACTAGGTAGCCAATAATTGTTGAAGTGATTTAACGAAATTTGCGACAAATAAAAATTCTCAATTGAACCGTTGAAGAATTAAGGCGAAGTTTGGTCTTAGGAGTTTCATCAGAAGGAGCCATTAGGGATAATCAATCGAGTTTTGAAAGTAATATGATTTTTGACTTAAATATTTGGATTTGTAGACTAATTGGAAGTTATTTGTTTCATATCATTCATATTAATTCACTTTCATTCCATTTTTCCATTATTTTACCCATCACCCATTGATATGATCATAAGTCCTCTGAACTAGTTACTTAGACTCTATTGGTAGAGAAGCGTATCGTTATCAAGCCTATGATAGAATACTTGTCATGACTGAGCTTTGAGCGATTTCACATATATATTACACTTAGATTAGCTTTTTGAGTGATTGAGTGTTATACTTCCCAAATCGTGAGATGTTTAGTTATGCATTTAAATTTTGGCTTGGTAATTATTAAATTCATCTTCGTAAATAAATTTTTTGTAATTTACTTGATTCGTTGGGTATTTTATTTTTATTGAAGATGTTTGTTTTGTTCTAAATCTGATAGTTTACTTGAGTACAAGTAAGATTCAAGTGTGGGGAATTTGATATGCCTAAAATAATCTATATTTTGTAGCCACATTTCTCATATTTACGCTCGTTTTCTGCAACTTTTGTTGTGATTTGGTATATTTTCAGTAATAATTGCAGATTAGAGTTATATTTGGATCATGGAGCGAAAAGGAGCTGAAACCGACTTGAAACGGAGACAAACGAGCAAGAAAACTGAAGATTGGAAAACAGCCGGCGACTGAATTAGATTTTCACCATTTGTTCATAACGTGCCGCGGAAGCAACTTTTTCACCCGTGCATTTTAGCCGCCGGCTGAATTCAGCCAGCCGCCGGCTAAATCAGGCGGTCCAGTTATCTATAAATAAGGCTTCTAGGGTTCGGATTTTAAACACATTATTCATTATTTTCAACTTACATCCGACCTGGAAAGCTGCAAGGAGAGTCCTAGAAGCATTATATCACATTGGAAGCCTTGGTTAATCATCTTTAACCATCTTTGAAGTTAGCTAATATTGGTTTGAACTCTTATGCATTATTTTCTTGATACAATGTTTTGTTTTAAGACTTTTATTGTTATTTGTTTACAATCCAACATGAGCTAAACTCATTAAGCGATTGCTTGGATTGTTGAACCTGGATTTATGTTTTAATCAAGTTTATGTTTGAACTAATTGGTTTTTCCATTATTGTTTACGTTTAATCGAGATCCATGTTTATTCAAAGTCATTAAATCTACTACTTAGCGTGATTGATAGATCTATAACATAACTAGCGTTCTTATAAGTTTATCAGTTATTTACGATTATATGATTTATTAGATAATTGTAGCTTGAGACTTAATTGAGATAGGCTAAGATATTAGTGATTTAATGAATTGAATGAACATGACAATTATATCAAAATTGGATAATTGAGACTTTTGTTAATTCGTAGTCGACAGATTAAATTGTAAACAATAGTGACATTAAAGCACGATTTAGAGTGGATAGTCTAAGATAGCTCTTGATGTACGATCATTCGTATGATCTTTCTCTAAAATTGTAGGATTAGATAACACTAGCGGGAAATCTAGTTATTATAGAAATCACAGTTAAATCAATCAAACATATTCTTATTAATCATGATCCAGGTGAAACGTAATTCCAAGTAATCGTTGCTTTCTAATATTTATTAATTCTCAAAGACTTTTTGAAACAGTTTTTCATCCGCAAGTCCACTTAGTTAATTAAATTGCTATTTTATTTTAGTTATTTGTTTTCTGAAAAATGTTCTCACAGAACTAAAACGCCCCCCATATTTACTTGCTTTATTTAGTTTAATTATATAATTTGAGATAACAGATATAAATACACGTTCCCTGAGTTCGATCCGGACTTACCGAATCTATATTTGCGTACGATCAGGTACACTGCCTGTATTGTGTGTTAATCTACCTTGGTAAAATCCTTTTCTAAACTTTAAATAATTTTATGTTATAAAATACACATCAGTCATCCACATAAACTTGAACAAGTAGTTTAGTCTTGGATGATTCTTTGATGAATAACATGGTGTCGATACGTCCTCTCTTAAAACCGACATCTAGTAGAAAAGTCGATAACAATCCATACCACAAACGTGGAGCCTGATGAAGGCCGTACAAAGCTTTGTTAAGCTTGTAGACTCTATCTGGATATTGAAGATCTTCAAACCCAGGCGGCTGGTGGACGTAGAATTTATCATCAATTTTTCCGTAGAGAAATGCAGTTTTCACATCGAGTTGATAAACAATGAAACCCATGTGAGATGCATATGCCAAGAATAGACGAACTGCTTCAAGACGTGCAACATGTGCAAAGACGTCTTGAAAATCTAGTCCTCCGTCCTGATAGAATCCTTGCACAACGAGTCTTGCTTTATTTATGGTAATGATTCCTCGATCATCCCTCTTGCACCTAAAGACCCATTCGTGCCAGTGGCATATCCTCCATTTGGTAATTCCACAAGTGACCATACACAGAGTTTCTCAAATTGCGCGAGTTCTTCTTGCATAGCGTCCACCCAATTGGCATCTTTGAGTGTCATGTGAATGTTAGCAGGAACTTCTTGAGAAACAAAACACAAATACCGACATTTTCTATAATCCTCTGAAAGTATTGCTGTAGCGTACAATCCTTGTAGTTGAGTTATTGTTTGTACACTTGCATTTGGATCTCCAATTATGTTTTCAAGGGGATGAATCTTGTTTATCCTTGACTCTTGGAGTTGAGTAGCAATTTCGTCGTGGTCAGAGTGATCATTAAATGATTGTTCTTCTTCTTCGTTGTGTATCTTCTTCACCAACTTGTTCATCAACTTCGTCATCCACGTTGACAGGTTCATCCTCTTCAGCCACTTCTTCAACAACCTCATGGATCACATGTATTCTTGGAAAAACCGAGTTTTCATCATCTGAAGACGAATAATGTTCTTCTGTTGATCCTGTATTTGTTACACTAGTAGAAGAAAGATTAAAAGAATCAAATAGTGAATTATAGTCGAAGAAAACTGCTGGGCCATTTTGTTTTTCAAAAGTGTAACTTGTAATTTCCAAATTAAAAACAATTTCCACTTTTCGTTCAAGTTTTAGATAAACTCGTTTATTTGCACACCCTTCAACGTATCCAATAAAATATCCTTGATTCAAAATGGTCATGGAGCCCCGAAAGGTTCCAAGCCAGCAAGATTTGGTTTTCGACTATTTAGCAACTCATAACTTGTTTTATTGAAACGTTTAATCGTTAACACTCGATTTAAGATATAGCATGTTGTATTGAGAGCTTATCCCCATAAAATTACTGGTAAGTGCGAGTCAGCCAACATCGTTCTTGCAACCTCGATTAGTGTTCTATTCTTTCTTTCTGCAACTCCATTTTGTTGAGGTTCATAAGTTGCACTGTATTGTTGGATGATTCCATTTGTTAGACAATATAAATTCATAGTTGAGTTCTTAATTCGGTCCCATTATCACTTCTTAGGCGTTTGACTTTAGTTTTGTAGACGTTTTTGATCATTTCAAAGAAGTTGATCAATTTATCGGCTGTTTCACTTTTTGTAGTAAAAAAGAAGACACAAGAGTAGCGAGAGAAGTCATCGGTGACTACTAGACAATAGTATTTCCCTCCAAACCTCTTTTGCTTGATTGGACCGAACATATCTGTGTGCATTAGTTCAAATGGTGTCTTAATTGAGTTGAGTGCTTTAGACTTATGAGGCGTCTTGTGTTGCTTTCCAAGATTGCATGGTACACACTTATCCTCATATGCTTCAAAGGTACTCCAGTTACTAACCCATTCTTTGTTATCTCATTTATCTTGCGAAAGTGTAGATGTGCCATCTTCCTATGCCAAATCATGGCTTCTTCACTCGTTGATTTAGACAATAAACATGTGGACTCCAAGTAAATCTAACCTAACCCTAAACTTTAACACCAAGTAAATCTAACATCACTTAATTTGTGAATTATGAATAGTAGGAATTACATATAAGAATGCATGTCTATTGGGAAACCAAGAGAACGCTTGGCCTTTTCTTATCTTCTACTAACATCAGAAACCCTAAACTTTATGGGTACGGCCCATAAGGCTAGCCCAACTATGTCCTGTCTAATACAACATACAACCGGTCGTTGGTCTCTCAACTTGTGATGCCAGATATCATACCACTACCAGTGTAGTAGCCGGACTACCTAGGTCTACAAGCAGTTTTGAATAACTTCACCGCCATTGCCATTGTGCAAATACAAACCCATCAAAAATATCGGTTAACCGAAAATATTGTTTTCAACATTCACTTTGTGCATGAACAAGTGCCTATAAAAGTGTGTACTAGGTGCCTAATAGTCCCCGATAGGCAGCTATTTTCACCAAAGAGCTTCCTTCCACGACTTAAGCTCCGCTTAAACATCATTCCTAACAATGTGAAGCATCAAGTATATTTATACTATACGCCTACATCAAATGTCGTATAGGTAGTCCAAGGGCATAGTGTTTACATGTTAAATGTAAAGCTTACCAAGGGAACACATTTACCTTTCAGACACTCTATAGTATAAATATAAGGGAACACATTTACCTTTCAGACACTCTATAGTATAAATATACGATAGGCATATATCTTCACCAAAGAGCTTCCTTCCACGACTTAAGCTCCACTTAAACATCATTCCTAACAATGTGAAGCATTAAGTATATTTATACCATACCGCCTACATTAAATGTCGTAGAGATAGTCCAAGGGCATTGTGTTTAATATTAAATGTAAAGCTTACCAATGGAACACATTTACCTTTCAGGCGCTCTATCAGGTTTGCAAGACCATGATGTAAGACAAGGGAACACATAACAATGCAATTCAAACCATAAATGTGAGTTTCACTCGCATAAACTTTAGCAACAACAGCAAGTAAACAACCAAGTTATCAGTCAAGTCTAAGACCAATGAGCTCATGAATGAACAACTTAAGTTTTTGAAATTCAGTTGCTTTCATTTGTTCATTGAAATATATAGAACAACTAGTATGAAGTAAGACCAGCAATAACAGAAGTGTCATTTTAGTAAAATGTACAGAATATCCACTACATAATATCGGTGAGTATCTTGGAAGCATTTTCTGCCAAGAAATCACCAATTCATTGCACATAAATCACAACCCAAATGTCACAATCTTCTGACCCATTTTTTTTATTTCCGATACACCATTTTGCCCACTACAAATACCTCATTATCTGAACTCATACTCTGCTATTTAACCACTCGATAATGTCTCTTTTGATCTCTTCTCGTTCGGGTTCGAACAATAAATCATGTAAATGCCCCGGAAGAAGTTTAATGGATTTGTCTTCTGAGGATGCCTCTTCAAATAGCTTCAAAGAAGCATCAGGGTCAGTCACAGTGTCAGCAGTGCCATGGAGAATAAGAAACGGAACTTCTAGTTTCCGGGCGTTCTGCTGCAAGTAGGATGTGATTCTTAGAATCTCGTGACCCGTTCTAACCCTTATAGATCCAGTATACACTAGCGGGTCAGAATATTTGGCTACTAGTGCTTCAGGATCACGAGAAACTAGTGTACCCTTCTTGTTTGCAGCACTGAACTGGAACTTTGGCAGCAACAAGGAAAAAAGCGGTGCAAGTACCTGCCACACATAGACCAATAAAATCAGATACCACCAATAATTTCCCGAAAATAATTAATAATGCGAAGATATTAACTTACCAATAAGATTGGATGGGAAGGCTGAACTCCTACAGCAGGGGATGTCAGCACAATACCTGCTATTGACTTTTCAACTTTCGGGTCAAGCGCAGCCTAAAAGTCATTAACACAATGTGCAAAAAAGATTCAAGTCAAGATGGCGTACGGGAAATGGCATTTTGAGTGTTATGGTAAAACAAAATGATCTAGTGAGAATGAAATATGATTATATGATAAGCTTTCTATGAAATGTTTCCTTAAAAACCAAAAGAGAAGTAAGATATAAAAACGGTATTCAGGACTAATCAATATAATACCTTAAGAATAATGGCTCCACCAGTTGAGTGCCCGAAGCAAAAACAGGGAAGCCCTGTATTTTCAGCCAATACGTTCTGTATAAATGCTTTCTGCAAAAATATAGATTTATCAATGATATAAATCATCACACTGATATTAAACGGATAGTTTTCTCCATTTTTAATAAAACTAATTAAAATGAAAGGTCAATCTGTGACAAGAGGACAAATGAGTTGACAACATTTTGACCTTATTTACGATTTAAATTAAGGGATTCGATTTTCATAGAACGTAAATTATAGAGCTAGCGGAAATGATTATTGGAGTATAAGTAGGTTGATTTGTACACCATAAAAAAAAACTTATACACCACTACTATCCATTCATTTTACTCTTCCCTTATTTTTTGAATTTTGTTACAGCGATGAAAGAAATGTAAACTTGAAGGCTGAAAAGGGTGTTGCAAGTATTTTATGCCTCGTGAGTTTAGCAATCATTCCTATTTGTATAGCAGAAAACCTTACCGCATCAGAAACGGCGTCATCAAGAGAGTGTACGTATGCGTGAAGCCCGTCACTTCCGCCATGCCCTAAGCAAAAAGGAAGAAAAACAAAAATTAGCACACCAAATTATATAATTAATTAATTATGCAAATACTTTAAAGTTGAGAGGTCAAGGTTTGTATGTTTCATAGCTGTTAACCATGTTAACCTAGATGATATTAATCAACCGGACATACTTAAACGCGCAAACAGACCCAGAAGAATAAAGATCCCCAACCACAAATATCAGACGGAGAATAACCTTTGAATCATTTTAAACAGATCAGACAACCAGTAACCACTAATTATATGTTTATGAGTAATTTGACTTTAAAAAAACTTTTCAGCAACTAAACACGAAAAACAAAAAACAAAAAGAGAACAATCCATCCATAGAAACAAATTTCAGACGGAGAATAACCTTTGAATCATTTTAAAAAGATTAGACAACCAGTAACCACTAATTATATGTTTACGAGTAATTTAATTTCAAAAAAACTTTTCAGCAACTAAAAACGAAAAACAAAAAAGAAAAACAATCCATCCAAAGAAACAAATTTCCAAAAGAGACCAGTGCACGTTCGTAAGAAATATAAAGAAAATTTAGAAGGTTCTGTATAAGTTTCAGATAGATATATTCTAGACACCTTTTTCATCTCATCATCCCCGGTAATCATATGGGTGAACCAGGAGTCCTTCCCTTGCAGATAGGCGGTTTCAATTATATAATAATATTGAGGGCAATGCTACTTGCAAGAAAGAATGCAAACTTTCTTATCGATTTATCATACAGTAGGCCAAATGCAATGACTCGAATAATATGCTTACTTAACAGGACGAGCTTTTGCACCAATGGGCATCCAAAAGATTTCAGCCCCTGCAACATCCAAATATATATGCATAGTTGAACAACTTGTTCTAAGGCTAGACGACCGACAAGAGCAAATAAACTCTGCCCCAAAAGAAGAGTCCACATTTTAACGAGTGTCTAATAAGTTGCTTTTAAAAATATGAAATTTCCACAAGCAAAACATGGCTTCTTTTCTTGTGGGGTGAAAGGTGTAGATTATTTACTTCGATGACTTTAAACACTCTTGATGAAACAGGAACATAAATACCATCCCCCACATATGAAACTGGAAGTAAAAATGGAACGGGAGAAAATAGTATATCCTCGATTTGAGTTAGCGCTCACAGTACACTAACTGACTCATAAATATGCTTATCTATAATTAACTTAAGAAAGATTGCTTATATCAGAATTATCAACTGAATAAGATTAAACCCAAGACGTATGAGTGAAAGATGACAACAATTACGAGTTTATAACCACTGATCTTCTTGCCATCCACCACTCAAAATGAGAGAATAAAGGAAAATTATTTAAAACGAAATATATCCAAGGCATAAACTTACCAACCCAATCCATCCCATAAACTTTATATCCGTGTGCATTCAGCTGCTTTGCAAATTCATCATACCTGCCACTGTTGAAAGAAAAGATTAAGAAATTTACCAAGTACAGAGTCGGTAGAAAAGATAATAAAATACTACCTGTGTTCATTAAGTCCATGCAAAAGAACAACCAGTGCCCTGCAAGTGATAAATAAAATAACATCAAATATTGATCCAATACGAGTATTTTATAAATTTAAAGGATACCACATGTTGATTCGATATCACAACCACTTAAATGTTTTTATAGAATACTTTTACTAACAACCAAATATCTGAAACAAGAGGTGGCCATTTCGACCCATCCACGTATAAATGGGTCGCTGCATGTTAATTCTTATCTTGACCGTTATCAAACCTACCCACGTCTATCATGGATTAAGCGTATAGAGTTTAATGCATAGAATAGCAATGTTGTTACATTATATATATATATATTCCATTTTGTTCATTCTAATTACTTTAGTTACGATTTGGTCAACTGAAGTATTTCCTGTTCCTTTTTGGTACAAAGTAACCACAAAGACCAAAATGGAACATTTTTTTAAGTACCTTGGTGTACTATGTAACTAACCCGATCATATAGGAAGTACAAAAAGAAACTATAGCTTCCTTACTGTTAATTAATTTTCATTTCAGGTTATTAACATTCATATGTTTGATTGACATTTCTTGAAACAGAGTGTAGAGCTTATATAACAATACGAATACAGAACACTTCATTTTCCTTATTTATTAAGGTCATTATTTTTTCCTCTTTTTACCTTTAGAAAGTTTTTATTGTTTATGCCTAATGTCCATAAAACATTGAAATGAACGTGACAATTATTTTATTTTTTTGATACACACAATAAAATTGAATCTATAAGTCGAACAAACAGAATAATATTCCTTTATTCCATTACTCGTAATATTCGCCTTCTGCCATTAATTTTACTCTTATCATAAACGAAAATCAATCTTATACTCGAACATTATCTTGAATTGAAAAAAATTATAAGAAAAAAGAAAATATGAAATATAAGTCACCAACATTTTGAAAGTACATGTTAAAAATCGAAACAAAAACCCCACCATATATGAGTTTATGATTATCAAGTAGCCTTGAATTGTTGAACACCTAAAAGGGATACTTAAGGGGTGTTTGTTTGGGCTTATGTAATAATGTTTATTATGTAATAATAAACAGTAATAAGCCTATAAACGCTTATATAAGCCGGAAAATCCGAGCTTATGAAGAAATGACAATAAGCCATAAGCCGCTTCTATCCTTTAAATTGGGAGATAAGATAGATAAAAACCTGGTTTTAACCGAAAGAGGAGTCCAGGATTGTGTAAACATAGTATCACCTCTGGGAGTCACAAACAAGGAAAACTCTCGCCGGGAAACACCACCACCACCACCAGTCTCCATAACTTTACTAATCGCAATCGCTCGTCTCACCGCCACCGACGCACTACCACTACTCTTGCATTGCACAATCCTCGACGCTACTGGTACTCTTACTCCTCCTTTCCGACTACCTCCGGCCACCTCCTGTTTCCGTCCCCGAAACGGGATAAACAATAACAAGAAAAAAGCATTTACAAGCATCAATAAGCTTTTTAATGCTTGCATGGAAAACAGAGCAGTTACACGTCCACTTGCTCCTGACGTCAGCATCATTTCTCCGGATTTAGCCATCAAAACTGGATTTGATTTCACACCTCTTTTTGAACAGAATACACCAGATGATAATGATAGATTTTTTTTATGAAATTGAAATTTGGATTTTTGATTGAAATTAAGAATACCAACAATAAAACTGGTATTTATTATGATCATATAAATATAAATACCAAGGAAATGGGATTTTTAATTTGAGAAAATATTGAAATGGAAATTAATTTTGGTGATTCTGGAAATGATAAATATGAGGAAAATGGGATGAAATGGTGATTGATATTGATATTGATATTGATATGGGGTATTGAGAGGGTGCTAGATTCTTCGGGCTCAATGGATGGTTAGATTAGATGCCATGTGTTGAAGTGAAACAAACAACACGTGTCATTATGTTGCGTCAAATCTATCATTCTACAAAATCTTAACATCTGTCCCTTCTCATTCATTTGAAAATTGCAAACCACAACACGTTTTTTTTTGACATATAAGAAACGGATGGATCAGATTCTAACGTATCAAATTGAACAAGACGTTTTGTAATTTTCTATCACAAAATTCCATTTCTAAGTGTAAACCAAAGCTAATTCAAATTTAGTTTTATAAGTTAATTGAAGCAAAGGACAATCTTTAAATTTCACATGGCGAACTAAGGTCCGTTGGATAGATTAACTTCTTTGATGTCAGCCGTTAGATCAAATTGATAATGTCATCAAATATTATTTTCATTTTACATTCTCTTAAAATAGGATAAATACATTCTCTCTTTCATTCGATCTCTACAAAAATAAAAAACATAATTATAATTAATTTATAAAATCGTTCAATTTGTACTATAAACCTTATTATTTCTAAAATCTCCTAATACAAAATATCAAAACATGTGTATAAAGATAAAAATATATTTGTTATTATAAACTATAAACAATATGTATAAAAACGTGAAAATATATATATATATATATATATATATATAATATATGTATTATACGTACAACGTAATTTTCTCCTAATAAATTAAAATTTACATAAACATAAAATTTATGATTAAATTTTTATTTTTTCCACGTTTTCGCGGGACAATAATCTAGTAAGATAACTAAAGCAAAACCCTTTTAAACCATTTAAAAGGTGCATGCGTCTTTTTACGTCTCATAGTATTTGTAACAACCAAATCTATTTTTCGTTGACTTTAAAAGAAGAAAGAATGGCGTAACAATATGAGTTAGAATGTGAAGGTCACTTTATGTTAGTGAAAAACCATACGACGTATAGACTGACAAGTATACAACATATGAGCGATGATATCGAAAGTCAAAGAATTGAATTTAAATGATATGGCATCTCGTGGTTGTGAACGAGGAATGGGTCGTGAAAGTTGTTCTTACGTAAAGGCGAGAATGATGGTACAGATTATACGTGGATATGAATTCGGCGCATCTTCTCCATTTTGGTCATTATTCTCTCATACGAACTCCGATTAAGGTGATTCAAATTGGAGAATAAACTAGACAAAGAGAGCTACAATTTATATATTTTGGATAAAGGTGTTTGAGTTCTTTTACAACGTAAATGATGTCCCGTTTACGACATAATTGATGTCCCGTTAACGGTGTAAAGGTTTTTCCATACGCCGTAAAAGTGGTCTAACCTTTACGAATAATAAAGTTAAACTCCATTAACTTCAACCCTAAGAGTTACAAACCACCAATCAAATGAACTTTCGTATACTATCGAATGAAACCCAAAATTAGTATTCAAACGTTAATTAAACCGTATTTGATGATGATATAAACAAGTATAAGATAACACTTAGTTTTAAGTAAAATTTCATTTTCATACGTCCTACATTTCCCCAATATTGTCCGAAACATAAAACGTCTTAAAACGAACCAAAAAACGCAACGTTGGGAAAAATTAGCAAGTTGCCGTTCAGCCCGCGGTTCCAAACTTCAAAATTAAATATTGCTTTGAATTATATCGTGATTAATACACATTGTAAAATTTATTTGAAAAACTTACCAATCACATTATTAAGTTAAATAAGTTTTAAATCAAAATGAAACTTACCTTTAACCATTTGATAAAAGCATGAATAAATAAAAAGAGTTTAAGGTCTTTCAAAATTAAAAGAAACATTACTTAAATGTATTTCACTCATTCATATAACAAAATGCTTTCCAAAAATAGGTTTTACTTGATTATCTAAACTAAGAATATTGTTTGATAGTACTGTGTATCTCAAGACCAAGTTGTATGGTGATAAACCATTGACAAAATTCTGCACACACACACACTTATAGAAGTTTACACAAACCATAACATAGATGTTTTCTCTTGGTTTGTGTTGGTTCTTACAAGACCACTTTTCAATGTGAATCAAACAAAATGGTAAGTCGAAGGATACTATCCTTCTAAGGTTATTTTCCAGGTGTAACTTCAAGTATCAAGCCAAAAGGTTAAGTAAAGGGTAACAAAAAAAAACGGATTTATTTTGTGCAAAAAAACTGCGGTCGACCTTTTATTCCTCATCTCTTGCAAAACATATTTCCCATCATTATTCAAGTAATCATTCAAAGGAATTCGAATCATCATAGCTTTACGAGATCATAGCAAAAGAGATTCTAATTTGAAAGAATTCATTATATTTCTGTTAGGTCTATAAATCCTCAAAGCTCACAATCTATATCAGGATTCAATAATTAGTCTCGGAATAACAAGTTATTGATTGAAGCTAAACAAAGAACAAGGAACTCAACGACATTGAGAGATATATTTGAAACACATTTAATTGGCGGGAAAGTCTGTTACATGAAATGATCTTACAAACTCTCACTTTCCTGCATTGGCATTTGCACTATTTATAAGCTATTCTACCTAACTATTCACATTATCAAACACCCTTATGTTTATTAAAAAACACTTCGGGTGAACTATTAATTTACAACTCAGTTACTTTAGTTCGGTGAACTTGAACTTAACTCTGGTGAAGAGTTAGTTCACCCGACTTAAAGTCTTCCTGAGATTACACTTATTATATAGTTCGGGTGATGAACAATGTTCACCCGAACTAAAACTCTATATTCTAAACTATGACTCAGATCTTTGGAAGCTTCACCATCACACTTGTATGCTCCAACAATTTCTAAACATTCATATTTGTAATATAATACTTTCACTAGTGAGTTGAGAGTATATTTTGTCACAAGTCTAGTGCTTAGGATTTGTGGTTAGATCTTGGTGTATGTATTGATCTTTCTAGTGATAAAGATTTGTCTTTTTGGTGAAGACTTGGGTATTCGGCTCTTCCACCAGGGTTTGGAGTCTTAGTGAAGAAAAACTCCTAGGTGGATTAAGGAGGATTAGTTAACATCCTACCCACCCACTATAAATCATCATGTTGATTTGTGTTTGCATTTCTTTCCCTAAACTCTTTACTTTTATTGTATGAAATCACCATAAAAGTTGAAGTTAAAATTCATAAAACAAGAAAATTTAAAAAACCTTTCTAAATTACAACATAACATATTTAAGAGCATGGAACAAAAATCAAAGTAACTTGAACTATGGTAATTGGCGCTTAATGCAAAGTCCACTACTCCTTGAAAGTGATGGTTTTTGCTATTGGAAACAAAGATTTGAAACATATATTTGTGCCAAAGACATTGACTTGTGGGATATAATTGAAAATGAGGATTACACAACACCAACTCAATATTCGTAAGCTCATAAAAAAAAACATTGATGTTAAAAAAGAATCTTGGACACAGAACATAAAACTCTTGTATCTAAATTTTTGAAGAAAAACT
>CAJVGC010000592.1:17450432-17517741 GCA_910822075.1 Senecio squalidus
ACCAGTTGAGTGCCCGAAGCAAAAACAGGGAAGCCCTGTATTTTCAGCCAATACGTTCTGTATAAATGCTTTCTGCAAAAATATAGATTCATCAATAATATAAATCATCACACTGATATTAAACAGATAGTTTTCTCCATTTTTAATAAAACTAATTAAAATGAAAGGTCAATTTGGGACAAGAGGACAAATGAGTTGACAACATTTTGACCTTATCTACGATTTAAATTAAGGTATTCGATTTTCATAGAACGTAAATTATAGAGCTAGCTGACATGATTATAGGAGTATAAGTAGGTGATTAACAAAGGATATTGATTTGTACACCATAAAAAAAAACTTTTACACCACTACTATCCATTCATTTTACTCTTCCCTTATTTTTTGAATTTTGTTACAGCGATGAAAGAAATGTAAACTTGAAGGCTGACAAGGGTGTTGCAAGTATTTTATGCCTCGTGAGTTTAGCAATCATTCATTCATTCCTATTTGTATAGCAGAAAACCTTACCGCATCAGTAACGGCGTCATCAAGAGAGTGTACGTATGCGTGAAGCCCGTCACTTCCGCCATGCCCTAAGCAAAAAGGAAGAAAAACAAAAATTAGCCCACCAAATTATATAATTAATTAATTATGCAAATACTTTAAGGTTGAGAGGTCAAGGTTTGTATGTTTCATAGCTCTTAACCATGTTAACCTAGATGATATTAATCAACCGGACATACTTAAACGTGCAAACAGACCCAGAAGAATAAAGATCCCCAACCACAATTATCAGACGGAGAATAACCTTTGAATCATTTTAAACAGATCAGACAACCAGTAAACGCTAATTATATGTTTATGAGTAATTTAATTTTAAAAAAACTTCTCAGCAACTAAACACGAAAAACAAAAAACAAAAAGAGAACAATCCATCCATAGAAACAAATTTCAGACGGAGAATAACCTTTGAATCATTTTAAAAAGATTAGACAACCAGTAACCACTAATTATATGTTTACGAGTAATTTAATTTCAAAAAAACTTTTCAGCAACTAAAAACGAAAAACAAAAAAAAAAACAATCCATCCAAAGAAACAAATTTCCAAAAGAGACCAGTGCACGTTCGTAAGAAATATAAAGAAAATTTAGAAGGTTCTGTATAAGTTTCAGATAGATATATTCTAGACACCTTTTTCGTCTCATCATCACCGGTAATCATATGGGTGAACCAGGAGTCCTTCCCTTGCTTATAGGCGGTTTTAATTATATAATAATATTGAGGGCAATGCTACTTGCAAGAAAGAATGCAAACTTTCTTATCGATTTATCATACAGTAGGCCAAATGCAATGACTCGAATAATATGCTTACTTAACAGGACGAGCTTTTGCACCAATGGGCATCCAAAAGATTTCAGCCCCTGCAACATCCAAATATATATGCATAGTTGAACAGCTTGTTCTAAGGCTAGACGACCGACAAAGAGCAAATAAACTCTGCCCCAAAAGAAGAGTCCAATTTTTAACGAGTGTCAAATAAGTTGCTTTTAAAAATATGAAATTTCCACATGCAAAACGTGGCTTCTTTTCTTGTGGGGTGAAAGGTGTAGATCATTTAATTCGATGACTTTAAACACTCTTGATGAAACAGGAACATAAATACCATCCCCCACATATGAAACTGGATGTAAAAATGGAAAGGGAGATAATACTATATCCTCGATTTGAGTTAGTGCTCACAGTGCACTAGCTGACTCATAAATATGCTTATCTATAATTAACTTAAGAAAGATTGCTTATTCCAGAATTATCAATACGGCCAACTGAATAAGATACATTAAACCAAGAAGTATGAGTGAAAGATGACAACAATTACGAGTTTATAACCACTGATCTGGTTGCCATCCACCACTCAAAGTGAGAGAATAAAGGAAAATTATTTAAAACGAAATATATCCAAGGCATAAACTTACCAACCCAATCCATCCCATAAACTTTATATCCGTGTGCATTCAGCTGCTTTGCAAATTCATC
Organism: Senecio squalidus; assembly: GCA_910822075.1. Classification (NCBI taxonomy): domain Eukaryota; kingdom Viridiplantae; phylum Streptophyta; class Magnoliopsida; order Asterales; family Asteraceae; genus Senecio; species Senecio squalidus. Next base: position 17,452,450 of record CAJVGC010000592.1, read on the forward strand.
ATACCTGCCACTGTTGAAAGAAAAGATTAAGAAATTTACCAAGTACAGAGTCGGTAGAAAAGATAATAAAATACTACCTGTGTTCATTAAGTCCATGCAAAAGAACAACCAGTGCCCTGCAAATGATAAATAAAATAAATCAAATATTGATCCAATACGAGTATTTTATAAATTTAAAGGATACCACATGTTGATTCGATATCACAACCACTTGAATGTTTTAATAAAATACTTTGACTAACAACCAAATATCTGAAACAAGAGGTGGCCATTTCGACCCATCTACGTATAAATGGGTCGCTGCATGTTAATTCTTATCTTGACTATCGAACCTACCCACGTCTATCATGGATTAAGCATATAGATTTTAATGCATAGAATAGCAACGTTCCATTTTGTTCATTCTAATTACTTTAGTTACGATTTGGTCAAGTGAAGTATTTCCTGTTCCATTTTGGTACAAAGTACCCACAAAGACCAAAATGGAACATTTTTGTAAGTACCTTGGTGTACTATGTAATTAACCCGATCATATACGAAGTACAAAAAGAAACTATAGCTTCCTTACTGTTAATTAATTTCATTTCAGGTTATTAACATTCATATGTTTGATTGACATTTCTTGAAACAGAGTGTAGAGCTTATATAACAATACGAATACAGAACACTTCATTTTCCTTATTTATTAAGGTCATTATTTTTTCCTCTTTTTACCTTTAGAAAGTTTTTATTGTTTATGCCTAATGTCCATATAACATTGAAATGAACGTCACAACTATTTCATTTTTTTGATACACACAATAAAATTGAATCTATAAGTCGAACAAACAGAATAATATTCCTTTATTCCATTACTCGTAATATTCGCCTTCTGCCATTAATTTTACTCTTATCATAAACGAAAATCAATCTTATACTCAAACATTATCTTGAATTGAAAAAAATTATAAGAAAAAAGAAAATATGAAATATAAGTCACCAACATTTTGAAAGTACATGTTAAAAATCGAAACAAAAACCCCAGCATATATGAGTTTATGATTATCAAGTAGCCTTGAATTGTTGAACACCTAAAAGGGATACTTAAGGGGTGTTTGTTTGGGCTTATGTAATAATGTTTATTATGTAATAATAAACAGTAATAAGCCTATAAACGTTTATATAAGCCGGAAAATCCGAGCTTATGAAGAAATGACAATAAGCCATAAGCGACCCCTTTAAATTGGGAGATAAGATAGATAAAAACCTGGTTTTAACCGAAACAGGAGTCCAGGATTGTGTAAACATAGTATCACCTCTCGGAGTCACAAACAACGAATACTCTCGCCGGGAAACACCACCACCACTACTAGTCTCCATAACTTTACTAATCGCAATCGCTCGTCTCACCGCCACCGACGTAGAAGCACTACTCTTCCATTGCACAATCGTCGACGCTACTGGTACCCTTACTCCTCCTTTCCGACTACCTCCGGCCACCTCCTGTTTCCGTCCCCGAAACGGGAAAAACAATACCAGAAAAAAAGCATTTACAAGCATCAATAAGCTTTTTAATGCTTGCATGGAAAACAGAGCAGTTACACGTCCACTTGCTCCTGACGTCAGCATCATTTCTCCGGCTTTCGCCATCAAAACTGGATTTGATTTCACACCTTTTTTTGAACAGAATACACCAGATGATGATGATAGATTTTTTTTATGAAATTGAAATTTGGATTTTTGATTGAAATTAAGAATACCAACAATAAAACTGGTATTTACTATGATCATATAAATATAAATACCAAGGAAATGGGATTTTTAATTTGAGAAAATATTGAAATGGAAATTAATTTTGGTGATTCTGGAAATGAAAAATATGAGGAAAATGGGATGAAATGGTGATTGATATTGATATTGATATTGATATGGGGTATTGAGAGGGTGCTAGATTCTTCGGACTTTTAATGGATGGCTAGATTAGATGCCATGTGTTGAAGTGAAGCAAACAACACGTGTCATTATGTGACTAGTAATCTCATTGGATAGTAATGAATGCGTCAAACCTATCATTCTACGAAATCTTAACATCTGTCCCTTCTCATTCATTTGAAAACTGCAAACCACAACACGTTTTTTTTTTACATATAAGAAACGGGTGGATCAGATTCTAACGTATCGGATTGAACAAGACATTTTGTATTTTTCTTTCATAAAATTCCATTTCTTAAGTGTAAACCAAAGGTAATTAAAATTTGGTTTTATAAGATAATTGAAGCAAAGGACAATCTTTAAATTTCACATGGCGAACTAAGGTCCGTTGGATAGATTAACTTCTTTGATGTCAGCCGTTAGATCAAATTGATAATGTCATCAAATATTATTTTCATTTTACATTCTCTTAAAATAGATAAATACATTCTCTCTTTCATTCGATCTCTACAAAAATAAAAAACATAATTATAATTAATTTATAAAATCGTTCAATTTGTACTATAAACCTTATTATTATTCTAAAATCTCCTAATACAAAATATCAAAACATGTGTATAAAGATAAAAATATATTTGTTATTATAACTATAAACAATATGTATAAAAACGTGAAAATATATATATATATATATATATATATATATATATATATATATATATATATATATATATATATATATATATATATATATATATATATATATATATGTATTATACGTACAACGTAATTTTCTCATAATAAATTAAAATTTACATAAACATAAAATTTATGATTCAATTTTTATTTTTTTCCGCGCTATCGCGGGACAATAATCTAGTAAGATAACTAAAGCAAAACCCTTTTAAACCATTTAAAAGGTGCATGCGTCTTTTTACGTCTCATAGTATTTGTAACAACCAAAATCTATTTTTCGTTGACTTTAAAAGAAGAAAGAATGGCGTAACAATATGAGTTAGAATGTGAAGGTCACTTTATGTTAGTGAAAAACCATACAACGTATAGAATGACAAGTATACAACATATGAGCGATAATATTTGGTCATCGAAAGTCAAAGAATTGAATTTTAAATGATATGGCATCTCGTGGTTGTGAACGAGGAATGGTCGTGAAGTTGTTCCTACGTAAAGGAGAGAGTGATGGTACAAATTATACGTGGATATGAATTCGGCGCATCTTCTCCATTTTGGTCATTATTCTCTCATACGAACTCCGATTAAGGTGATTCAAATTGGAGAATAAACTAGACAAAGAGAGCTACAATTTATATATTTTGGATAAGGTTGTTTGAGTTCTTTTACAACATCAATGATGTCCCGTTTATGGTGTATTCAAGCTGAGTGCTAAGGGCATAGAAAGGTTCCGTTAACGGTGTAAGGTTTTTCCTTACGCCGTAAAAGTGGTGTAACCTTTACGAATTATAAAGTTAAACTCCATTACTTTAACCCTGAGAGTTACAAACCACCAAACAAAGGAACTTTTGTATACTATCGGATGAAATCCGACATTAGTATTCAAATGTTAATTAAACCGTATTTTGATGATGATATAAACAAGTATAAGATAACACTTAGTGTTAAGTAAAATATCATTTTCATAAGTCTTGCATTTCTCCAATATTGTCTGAAACACGAAACGTCTTAAAACGAACCAAAAACGCAACGTTGGGAAAAATCAGCAAGCTGCGGTTCAGCATGCGTTCTAGCCGCAGGTCGACCGCAATTCTTTTTGGAACAAAATTTAATATTTTTTGCAAACTTCAAAATTAAATATTGCTTTGAATTATATCGTGATTAATACACATTGTAAAAATTATTTTACAAACTTACCAATCACATTATTAAGTTAAATAAGTTTTAAATCAAAATGAAACTTACCTTTAACCATTTGATAAAAGCATGAATAAAAAAAAGAGTTTTAGGTCTTTCAAAATTAGCATAAACATTACTTAAATGTATTTTACACATTTACATAACAAGATGCTTTCCAAAAATAGGTTTTACTTGATTACCTAAACCAAGAATATTGTTTGATAGTATTGTGTATCTCAAGACCAAGTAGTATGGTGATAAACCATTGTCAAAATCCTGCACACATACACACTTATAGAAGTTTACACAAACCTAACATTAGATGTTTTCCTCTTTGGTTTGTGTTGGTTCTTTCAAGACCACTTTTCAATGTGAATTCAAACAAAATGGATAAGTCGAAGGATACTATCCTTCTAATGTTATTTTCCAGGTGTAACTTCAAGTAATCAAGCCAAAAGGTTAAGTAAAGGTAACAAAAAAACGGATTTATTTTTGTGCAAAAAACTGCGGTCGACCTTTTATTCCTCACCTCTTGCAAAACATATTTCTCATCATTATTCAAGTAATCATTCAAAAAAATTTAAATCATCATACTTTTGAGAGATCATAGCAAAAGAGATTCTAATTTGAAAGAATTCATTATAATTTCTGTTAGGTCTAGAAATCCTCAAAGCTCACAATCTATACAGGATTCAATAATTAGTCTCGGAATAACAAGTTATTGATTGAAGCTAAACAAATTAAGAACAAGGAATCAACGAATTGAGAGAATATATTTGAAACACATTAATTGGCGGGAAAGTCTGTTACATGAAATGATCTTACAAACTCTCACTTTCTGCATTGCATTTGCCACTATTTATAAGCTATTCTACCTAACTATTACATTACAAACACCCTTATGTTTATTAAAAAACACTTCGGGTGAACTATTAATTTACAACTCAGTTAACTTTAGTTCGGTGAACTTGAACTTAACTCTGGTGAAGAGTTAGTTCACCCGACTTAAAGTCTTCCTGAGATTACACTTTATTATATAGTTCGGGTGATGAACAATGTTCACCCGAACTAAAACTCTATTATTCTAAACTATGACTCAGATCTTTGGAAGCTTCACCATCACACTTGTATGCTCCAACAATTTCTAAACATTTCATATTTGTAATATAATACTTTCACTAGTGAGTTGAGAGTATATTTTGTCACAAGTTCTAGTGCTTAGGATTTGTGGTTAGATCTTGGTGGTCAATATTATGTATTGATCTTTCTAGTGATAAAGATTTGTCTTTTTGGTGAAGACTTGGTGTATTCGGCTCTCCACCGGGTTTGGAGTTCTTAGTGAAGAAAAACTCCTAGAGTGGATTAAGGAGGATTAGTTAACATCCTACCCAACCACTATAAATCATCATGTTGATTTGTGTTTGCATTTCTTTCCCTAAACTCTTTACTTTATTGTATGAAATCACCATAAAAGTTGAAGTTAAAATTCATAAAACAAGAAAATTTTAAAAAACCTTCTAAATTACAACATAACATATTTAAGATCATGGAACAAAATCAAAGTAACTTGAACTATGGTAATTGGCGCTTAATGCAAAGTCCACTACTCCTTGAAAGTGATGGTTTTTGCTATTGGAAACAAAGATTTGAAACATATATTTGTGCCAAAGACATTGACTTGTGGGATATAATTGAAAATGAGGATTACACACCAACTCAATATTCGTAAGCTCATAAAAAAAAAACATTGATGTTAAAAAAGAATCTTGGACACAAGAACATAAAACTCTTGTATCTAAATTTTTTGAAGAAAAACTAGTTTTATATAATGCTCTTCCTACAAAAGAATATGAAAGAGTTTTTATGTGTAAAAGTGCTAAAGAAATTTGGAACACATTAATAGTCACCCATCAAGGAAACTCACAAGACACTGAAAACAAAATTGAACTTCTAGTTGCTCTATATGATCAATATACTATTTCGGATAATGAAAAGATTGATGTTGGGTATTATAGATTTAATAACATTTGTATAAGTTTGAAAGCTTTAGGTACATCATACACCAACAAGGAATATGTTCGTAAGTTCTCAAGAGCCCTTCCATCCAAATGGAGACCAAAGGTGACGAAAATTGATGAATCCAAAGACTTGGAAAAAGTATCTCTAGATGAGCTCATCGGTAATCTCAAGTTTCATGATGTAATCCTATAAAAGGATGAAGAAATTTCTAGGTTAAAGAAGGATAAGGTCAAGTTGATTGCATTGAAAGCTAAGCAAGTCAACGAAGATACCAACGAAGAACAAGATATTGAGGAACCATTGGAGGATGATGATGAACAACTTGCCTTCATTGTAAGATCATTCAATAAGTTCTATAGAAGATCCGGAAATCATGTTAGACAACCTTATGATGCAAAGAAGCCTCCATTTATTGATAAGAAGAAACAACAAAGAAAGTGCTTACCATATGATTAGTGATTGTCCCAAGCGAAAGTATGAAAAGGATTATCTCGGTGGTGCTTATAATGATGAAGAAGGGGAGACAGAAGAACCTCAAGAAAAATATCTTATGGCTATTGAAGTGGCTCATAGCACTAATGGTGTAACACTCTGGTTTTCAAAATTCAGCTTTTACAAAAACTTTTCGAATTCTTCCTTAATTATCAAAGCAAACAGCGGAAGTCTTTAAAATCATTACAATCGTGTGCCTCTTAACTCAAAGGCACATGAGCATCGTAATTAAAACCAGTGTTACTTCTTTAGTCAAAAACCAACATAGTTTAAAACATCATAACTGTGTGCAATATAAATAAACTAGGTAAATGTTCTAAGAGCATCGACTAATGCTACCCATCAAGTAACCTAATCTCACAAAGCATCATCTAACGGAAAAGCTACCAACTTGATCCACCTACATGAATGCAAGACACAAACAAAGAAACAAGTGTGAGCTAAAATCCAAGTGAGACACCGTAGGTTTATAAAAACGTTGACCCAAGTTCAATAAATGGTAAAGTATTTGCAACATCGTTTTACTTTCTAAGGTTAGTCTTGACCACTACCAAATCTTTTCCAAACAATCATTATATACCAAAATATCACTCTTCATTAAACCCTCTTTATAGTTAACAAAAGTATCATTATCGTTAACAAATATCAACCAAGATCAAAGAAGCAACAAAGAAAGTAAATCAAATAGACAATAAGATAATCAAGCAAATATCTATAATCTAAGCATCTCAAAGTCTTAAGTCCGACTAACCTCCTATTTATTCAACCTTTATCTAATCATGCAACAACAATGCAAATAAGGACATATTATCCAAGTCCTAATGTCATCGTCTGAGTCACAACATCCGAACCATGGTCACAACATCCGACCGTAGGTCACAACATCCGACCTGTGATCACAACATCAGATCTATGGTCACAACATCCGACCTACGACCACAACATCCGATCTATGGTCAAAACATCCAAACTTAGGTCACAACATCCGACCTACGACACCAGCATCTAATCTATAGTCACAAATATTCAATCTACAATCACAACATCCGACTTATGGTCACAACGTCCTCATATTACTATCTCATAATTATAACAATGCAATTATGATCAAGTCAAACAAAACCAATTACACATAAGGATGACAAACATATTCATCCCAAACCACCAACCCACAATAAAATGATTTAGCATACAATTATTCTCAAGTACCCAACAATCAAATACATATATAGGATGACACACATATTCATCCCAACCGCCTACCCGCAATACACAATCTTTTCAAGAAAGCTTCAACATCTATTATACTAAATCAACAAGCAATGATATATATAAACAAGTAGTGTAATCATTCAAACTTTAAAACAATACTTGACACCGAAAAATGTTGGGAAAATCAGCAATTAAACTCAAATTATAAGTCTGTTTAATTAAATTCTGAGTCTGAGTTATTTTGAGTCTGAGTGACTAAAATAAACAAAGCCATTATGGATCTGAGTAGTCAGCTCCATAATGTGTCTTGAGGCGAAAGACAAGGTAGTTAGTTAGATAAATTCTTCTATCTTTTTAGAATATTTTCTAAGATTCGTACTTATCAAGCTCCCTCTTATTGTGTATAAATAGGGAGCTTGAGTCTTGTAACGGTTGCCGTTTTTCTTTGAATCAACTAAGTGTTATTTAATCTCTTGTTAATTGTTATAATTCCACTATGATTTATTAACAAGAACTGTGTGTTTATCAAGAGTGATAATTAACGTTTGAATACTCATTTGCTAATTGATTCAATCATACAAGATTAATTAATTATCTGAATATCTAGTAATTCAGATATTACTCATACCTAACAACTGGTATCAGAGCAAATAAGATTTAAATTATAATATTTACAGATCTTAAACGATCAATCAGTAAAATCTCAATAAACTAAAATGTTTTCATCATCACAAACATGGTGGCTGGAAAAGGAATTCCCATATTCAATGGAAATAACTTTGCCTATTGGAAAATCAAAGCTGAGTGGCATTTGTCGGGTATTCGTGATGAAATGATGACGACAATCACTGAAGGACCCATTATTCCTGGAAAAGAAATTCCAGAAGTGAAAGAAGGAGATAAAGTTATCCAACGTGCCAGATGGGTTCAGATCCCAAAATCTCAATGGACTGATTTAGACAGACAACTATTCAATCTAGACCCAAAGGCTAGAAGCATATTGGGAAATGTTGTGTCTGAGCAGATATTCTCTAAGATTGCTGGATGTAAATCAGCAAAAGAAATCTGTGATACTCTCATTGTATCCTATGAAGGAGTGCAAGTGGTGAAAGAGCAGAGGTTGAATAGTTTGATCAGAGATTATGAGAACTTCTATGTGAAAGAAAAAGAGTCACTTGCTGATGTACACACCAGGTTTCAAATTTTGTTACATGATTTATTTGCTCTTGGTGTTGTGAAAGAGGATGATGAGGTGTGCACGAAATTTGTTGATATTCTTCCCAATAGATTTGAATCAGTCATCACTTCCCTGGTAGTAAGTGGAAAATTGTCCACCTACAGGCTGCGTGGTTTATTTGGATTATTGCTAAATTTTAAAGAGTCCCAAGAGAGGAAGAAAATAAACCAAAGGAGGTCTGCTAGAGATCCTGAAGCTTCATTTGTTGCAACAAGCAGAAGGAATAAAGAAATTTATTCAAAAGCTAAAACTGACTCAGATGAGTCTGAGTCAAACTCAGACTCAAACTCTGATGATGAATCTGAGGTCAAGAAATTGAAAGATCAACTAGCCTTACTTACCATAAAGCTTGAACAAAAGACAGGCTACAAGGGAAAGAAACCTTTTGACTTGAAAAAGGTTAAATGCTTAAAATATTGAGAATTTGGTCATATGTGTCACACCCCGCTAAAGCGGAAACACGAGGTGCGAAGAGCTGGAATACCATTACACGGGTTATAACAAAATATAACGGTTTCAAGTCATTGATTAGAAATAAAAGTGTTCACAAATCCAAAAGACAACCAAGTAGTTTAACGTTTCAATACAAATACATAATTAAGGATTTAAACAATTCCCAAAATAAACAGACAGGTCTTTTCCCAATGTGAGTCTCACGTAACCATCCTGACCCGTCCATGCCATGCACTTCATTCTTACACTTAAGTTTCTCGACAAAAGTTTCCGTGAAGTATATATATATATAAGTAAAAGAGTTTCATAAATGAAAAAGAAGCGGAACGGCGCTTAAATGTATATATACATTATAAGTTTCCGAGGCAACGAGGCATAGCAATACCTTAAAAGTTCGTGCAATAACAAGTAGAACAATACTTGTAAAAATAATAGTTGCGGAGTCAATCGCTAAAAGAGTGTATATGCGTAAATAAGTAACTAAGGATTAAAATCTTGTATCAACCTGACAATAAAGATGCTATCACGGGAACCTTTATTAATGGGATGAACACCATCACCATCACAGGAAGCCGGTGAAGGTGGGTTTCAACCCAGACTGACAAAGCAACAAGCCAAGAATGAAGCATTCCCTTTAGTAGGTCAGCCTGTGGTCAAGGGGGTTATTGACTACAAGATTTTCACTGGTAGATGGAAGTTTTTGTTCTCAAGCATCAAGAAGCTTGGGGGGTGAATCGGGCACATTAAATGAGACGAATGAGTTTGAAACTCACCTGTTCCATTCCATGGTAATAGGAGGGAGAATTTCCTATTCACAACTATATTTTGATGAAATTATTTCTCTTGTTTTAAAACCAAAAAAACCAAGGATGTTCCTTTTATTAGAGTGCTTTCACTTTGTTTTGAAAACGTTTTAGGAAAGGAAATTTATGATCAACTTGAAGAAACTTTTTTATGTTTGTCCTTTTCCCAGACTGACATCCAGGAAGTTTTACTTATATCACAATCACTGAGGCTGAGGTGGGATTAACTCATGTCATGCTTCAGTGGATTGACAATCCTTTCATTGATCCTGAAGGAACTGAGTCTGATAACTCAGTTTCTGTAAATAAGGACAATGTTGTACCTCCAAAGGATGGAATTGACGGTTGTGGTGATCAAACTGTGCTGAATGTTGAGGTTGGGATTAATAGGGTTGGGCTTGATGGTGCAAATCCAGAGATCAATTCTTCCCATGGAGAATCAGGGATGAATATCCCATTCTCTCCAACTCAGTGTGAGAGAAACCCCTCTCAGTCTGAGGAACTCCCCAAATCTCAGCTTGAAAAGCTTGCATATCAAGCGGCCAACCTATTGAACTCACCAAGTTCAGTAGAGAATGTTCAGATACTCCGTCCCACACCAAATCAAGCACAAATGGACTTATCACACCATGAGGCTGACAGTCATGAACTGCTCTCCAGTTCTGTAGATCACCCCACTCTCCCTCCGCTATAGCAAGAGATGGTTGTGACTACTCAGACTACCCAAAGCCAATCTAGTATAGTCAGCTTGGAGAAACATGTTACTGCTGCCACACTGACACATGTGGCAAAAATTGAAGATGATATCGCACTCCTGGATATCCCCGTACTTAGTATGGGACAACCCCCCTTAGTTTCAAAGCCTATTCCAAAGGCTCTTTTCACCAGTTCTGTACTGGTACACACTTCTGAACCACCAAATATCTTACACTCTACTGCACAAGTTGCCAATGACTTTCTCTACAAACTGAGTGAGGCACCAACTTCTTTTTCTGTGGCCAAAGATCTCTCTCCTAGTCAACAGGAGAGATGTGAGGCTACACCAACCCTACCTACTTCATTTTTTACTCATATTCCTCGGTCTAAGGGTGCTATGACTGTGTCTGTCTTATTGAAAGCTATTCAAGACTTGTCAACTCAATTTGATATCAAGCTGAGGGCACTGCAGACTGAGGTAAGGGATCTAAAAGCACAAAATACAATGGAGGTGGCTGGTTTAAAAGAATTAGTGGTGAGTCTGACTTCTGAAGTCAGGGCTCTGAGGCAAGGAAAACAGGTTGTTGGGGAACCTTCAATGGGTGCTCAGACCAGGGGGAGGAATATGCTAAAGAAATAAGCGAGTCTGAACCCAAGAAGGATTTAAAAGGAAAAAGAGCTGAGTCTTCTACTCAGGGGGAGGAGAAAGAAAAGAGGTGTAAGAGGAAGCTGGTATATAATCATAAAACTGAAAGGACTGAAGAACAGTTTGAAACTGACTACAATATCTTGTCAGATTCATCAGCTGAAAGTGAGGAAGAAATGGAAATGGAGATTGTGGGAAATAAAAAGGTTGAAGCTGAGGGTCCAATTAAATAAGTTAAAAAGATTGAATTGACTGAAGAAGAGAGACAAGCCAAGTTGGAAAGGTCAGCTTTCAATGCTGGAATGACAGTGGAAGCATACGAAGAGTATGTCAAAGATATATATCTTGAAAGATTTGATGAGGACCAACAACTGTGGAGAAAGATTCATGTGATCTAGCTGTTGAAGATCTTGAAGCTGAGGTAGATAGAGAGGATCATTTGGCATTTGATGAAGAACATGAAAGAATTGAAGTTGATCAAGAGATGGATAAAAGAGTTGAAAGAGAGCATGAAAGGGTGGATTACATAGAAAAACACTTCACAAAGGATAAAATGGGTGGTAAAATAAATCATTTGGATTGTACTGAAACAGGTGGAGGTTTGGTGCTAAAATGTTTACTCAAAAATAGTGTATTCAACATTGCTGTGAATAGAATGCATAATCTAGGGCTGGAGGAATGGAAAAGAATTGCACATCTAAGCACAAGGATTGGAAAGAGTGAGTATCAGACTGAAATTAAAAGGGAAGCCATATATAATGTAAATGCTGGTTATTTCTTGGACCTGATCCCTGAAGAAGATTACAGAAAGTTTTGTACTATCAAAAGAGTTCATGCTGGAGCTAAATCTCTTGGGTTGGAATCTAGAAACAAGCATCTTGTACCCTCAGGTATAGTTTTTCAAGAAAGATCTTATGTCAAAACTGATAAACTTGAAGGATTATGCTACATTGACTGTGCTGGTTAAGAATGTTTTCAAGCAATGGAAGATTAAAACAAGACATCTCTTTATCATTGTCTTGCTTTACTAAATGAGTGAACCAATGATCAATGTCAACTATTTAGAATGAAGCTGATAAGTTGGTTGTTTAACAACTTAAGAAGAATTGAAGAACTGGAAACTCAGTCTGATGAAGTGGAACTGATTAAGAAAGAATATCAACTTGTGTACTCTAAGACTGATGAAGAAATGGAAAGCTTGATGAAATGGATGACTGAAAGAATGCAATGGACTAAAGATGCTTTGAAGCCAACAGTTTGGGATTCAATATTGAAATCTAAATCAAATTCAAGGAGAAGGAAGTAGTTTTTATCACAAACTTTTCATTTTGTATTAATGTGTTTTAGTTTGTGTTTGTTTTCTACAGTGTGTGTCATTGTAAAAAGACTTTAATATAAACAGACAGGGGGAGATTGTTGGGAAAATCAGCAATAAAACTCAAATTATAGGTTTGTTTAATTAAATTCTGAGTTTGAGTTATTTTGAGTCTGAAAGACTAAAATAGTCTAAGGCATTTTGGATCTGAGTCTTGTAATCGGTTGCCGTTTTTCTTTGTGGATATATAGGGAGCTTGAGTCTTGTAATCGGTTGCCGTTTTTAGTCTTGTAATCGGTTTTCGTTTTTCTTTGAATTAACTAAGTGTTATTCAATCTCTTGTTAATTGTTATAATTCCGCTAAAACTTATTAACAAGAACTGTGTGTTTATCAAGAGTGATAATTAACGTTTGAACACTCATTTGCTAATTGATTCAATCATACAAGATTAATTAATTATCTGAATATCTAGTAATTGTGATGTTACTCAGACCTAACAAAAAACCCGTTATGTCATTGCATTCGGTTTTGAATACTATGTACTCACCTTAGCAATCTGATGCAATGAAAGACCAACTTAAATCAGCTAGACACAATTATAAATCACCTACAAAACAGTCCTGGACGACCTCGTATGAAACCTAATTGGAAACACAAAATTATAGGTTAACCAAAAACCGAAATCGAACAAAATTGTGAACAAATCACCACAAACGAATCTAGACAACAATTGACCAACGACAATAAAATCAAATGAGTATGAACATTATGAAAATCAGATTATGAGTGTGAGTTCATACCTTCCAAAATGATTCAACAATCAAAAGATCGAAAATCCGCACCACCAAAACCCTAACGAACGAACAACGTACGAATTGATTAAACATGATTACTCACACTATAATCAATTAAGACTAGATAAATCAACCTTAAATGTTCTGTAAATTAGAAAAGGTTTGTGAATTATACCTCCTGAAGATCACTATCCAATCCGGAGAATCGAACACACACCTAACCGAACGAATATACGCGGTTAGATGAATCCGAAACACCTATAAAGCTAAAACATCGGCCCCAAGAACCTCTCGCTTACAAACGATTGGGCAGCAACTAGGGTTGAGAAAAGTCTCAAAAACGGATTATGAAACCCTAAAACGCGTTTTTATAAGATCTGCCCAGAACCCTTTACGCCGTAAAGGGATAATTCTTCACGTCGTAAAGGCCCAAACCAGCTAATACCCAAAAATAATAGTTGCTGCTCTCAACGTTAAGATTATTCTCCAATTTGAATAACCTCAATCGGAGTTCGTATGAGAGAGTTATGGTAAAAACAATGAAGGTGTGTCAAACTCATTTTCATGAATGATTCTCACCATCACTTTCGCAAATAACGAATGAAGACACTCATAACCATTTATCACTCACAAACGTTTGATCCTTCTCCATCTAACTATAATTGTGACAACCGCGATTTTTCCATTTTCAGTTCGGTTGTCATTATCGTTATTTATTACGCCTTATTGATTATTGATGTTATTGCATGTTGATATCATGTTTATTTAGTTTTTTTGTGCTTTATTTATTGCTTTGTCCTTCGTGACGGAAGCGTTTTAGATACCTAAGTGCCCCGTAGATAGTATGCTATTAAGATAAGTTAGCATGTTGATGCCTTCGATTATTTTAATAAAACTAACGTTAAAAAATATTACAAAGTTAGTCCTTTAACGAGAATTAACGTTAAATATATTACAAAGTTAGTCCTTTAACGAGGTTAACGTTAAGTTTATTACAAATTCAATCCTTTTAACGAAAGTTAACTTTTGGTCATTAGAGGATTGCGACGTAGTGACCTAGTCAGTGCGGCGCAGTAAGTGTTCCGGACACAAAATGTTAAAAACGTCTTTTTCAATTTTGGAGATCCACAACACATGCCATCACGTGATTTTGGGCTTTATTTTTCCTATTATGAGTGGCTTTGACCACAATCTAGATCTAACATCACTTCCTAACCATCTCTCATCCCATTTTTCACTTTTACATATTTTCCATTCATTTTCTATTTCATTTCACCATCTCATTCCATCCCATTGCTCTCTTTCTCTCCATCAATTTCAAGAAAATGAAAGTAAATAAACCTACATATATGTGAGTTTATATTAGAAGAAAGTTCTTCCATCACATTCATCATCATCTCAATTTTTCATCACTTTTTAGTAAGAAATTTCAACACCATTTCCATCATTTAATCCCTTTTCTTTCTTTGTTTATGTTGGAGATTTTTTTAACATAAATCCTTGTATGTTGTTCAAGGATTCATCTTCCATCATCATCTTCATATTAGGATTTTAGCTTACCACATGAAGATTTCTTCATATTAAGCTTGGTAAGTAAAAATCTCACTAAATCTTACTCTTACTATTCGTTCTAAAGCTCTATATTAATAAGCGTGTGTTTTTGTGTGTTTGGAGTCGGATCCTCCCCAACACCACTATTGGAGCTCATTTTCCGGAAGATTTCGAGTCCTTTTCCGACGATTTGTAAATATTTGAGGAGGTCTTCGGTACTTTCTAAAGTTTCTCCTAATTTCTCCTACGTTTTCTTGTTTATCGTGAAATTAATCCAAGTAACATACTTAAAATGGTTAAATATGAAAGAAAACGTCATTTATTAACTATTTATACATAATATGTTCATATTATAAGTTATTAGAAAATACTAACTATTATGTAAAAATTTACACATTTAATATATATACAAACTTACATAAATATATTTACATAATAAGTATCAATATGGACTGATATGCATATTTATATAATATAACATTCTGGCATATCACTTATTAGTATTACTATTCATCATAAACATTTACAACACTTAAAACGATTAAAAGAAAAAAAAGTCTAAAAACTGGTTTTGGCACCACTGCGCCCCAGTACTTGCTTACTGCGTCGCAGCTGCGGAACAAGCTTACGGCGCCGCATTGGTGATTCACCGCACCGCATTAATGCTTCAGTATGTTGTCCAGATTCCTGCATTAAACCAACTGCGCAATGATGGGTAGATGCGTCGTAGTAGCTGCTGAACCAAAACATTATATATTTTAAACAAACATAAACTTATATATACTTATATTATTATACGTAAAAATAGTATATATCGACAAATAGACATTTTGGACTCAAAACGTAATCGCAATCATAAACATAATAGTTATTATTATGATAATCGCTAAACGTATACATTTTCGATAAATAAACTTTTTATCAAAAAGCGTAATCTCAAACTTCTATTAAGAAATTATAACCTTCGTTAAACTCTTATAAAACTTTTTTCCAACCTATTTTACTCAAAATATTTAAATGCTTCCAATGTCGAATGTTGACTTTTCAGTTGACTTTGACCTCCCTTCGTAATCGTCGAATTTGACTGAAATAAACTATCCCATAACGTCGATTTTAGCAAACTTCGACTAAACTTTGGCATCAGTATTCAACCTTCTATTTGTCATTATTGACTCGAATTATCGATATCTTCTTGTAGTCATTATTGACTCGAAATATCGCTATCATTTTCGTCATTATTGACTTGAATTATCGATATCTTCTAGTAGTCATCATTGACTCGAAATATCGTTATCTTTAACTCGTCATTTTGACTCGAAATATTAATCTTTCGGACACTTTTAAATATACTATATAATATAACGTTAATTGGAAGGCTAAACCGGACCAGACTTGATCTTAGAGGTACATAGATTTACTTGATGTTTTTGATCTAGGGCACTTAAGCGGCGGAGTGTTTTCTGTTGATTGTCACCCCGACACATGCTTTGCTGATTATTGTGAGTATTCGCATCCCCACTTTCGTTTTACTTTTGGGGCTAGAAAGCGTGATACATCTATCTATATTATTATTTTGTCTTGTATACCTTTGTGAGTTAGTTGTCACTTTCTTATATGGCCTTTGGCTTACAAGACCCTCGGTTTACACATCTGTTAACTTTTTGAGCCACTAGTATATATATATATATATATATATATATATATATATATATATATATATATATATATATATATATATATATATATATATATATATATATATATATATATATATATATATATATATATATATATATATATATATATATATATATATATATATATATTCGCTAAAGGGGAACAACCCCGGCAAAATAGATTAAATATAAAATTGTTACATAACATGATGAAACAAAAGAATCATCTACAAAAAAGTTTTAGAGACAAGCACTCTAAAACAACACAACCCATAACCAACAAACCGACCACTAAAAAACAAAAAAGCTAGAAAAAACGACCAACAAAACCTCAACCCCATCCAAGCCATGACCTACACGAGCCCCGCAACCACTTCTAAATTCCAGATATTAGAAATATTCTTCCATTCTAACCGTTTATTATGCGTGAGCGACAATATCTTCAATCGAACCGTGGTAAAGATAACCTTATACAAGACATCAATACTACGCGTCCCTTTCTGAAACATTATATTATTTCTCTGTTGCCAAATAAAATAAACTGTAGCTACAAACACAATACGACCCACAAGCCCCAAGCATTACCTTTCTTAGCCCGATGCGTTAAGTACACAATAACGTCTGACCAATTATTTATAGCAAGCGGGATCCTCGAAACAGCACATGCCACCCGCCAAACTTGTGTAGCATAAGAACACTCGAAAAAAAGATGATCATGCGAATCCGGTTGTAAATTGCCAAAAACACCATTTACAGTTTTTATCTTATCCGATTTCTCCCAGTCTTTGATACGATCGTGAGTCTTCAATTTTTTGTGAACAAGTAACCACACAACAAAATAGTGACGAGGAATACCCTTGGAAAACAATACAACAACCTTCCAATCCACGAGATTGGCACAGTCTCGAACAATATCCCACACACTTGTAGCGGAAAACAGTACCTCAGACACATCATTATCAACCCAACCAATTGAATCCCTGCACTCACACAAATTTGGCACTATAACTTGATTTAAAACCGAGTATTTTTGCAGCGAAAACCCCGACCAAGCCCAACTATTTCCATCTAAAATATCAGCAAGTTTACTCTTTAAAGTCCAACCCGCATTCGTAATGTCCCGGTTAGAGATAAACTTATTTAAAGGACCAACATTACTCCAATTATCAAACAATGCAGAAATCCTTCGACAATCACCAATCTGACTGATTACTTGCATCCTAATAGAAACACGTTACCCCAAAATCTTTCTCCAACAATAACTTGCATTAGCCTTTACTTGAACTTCCCAAAAATGTGACCCTCAAGATGATGTGTATGCACCCATTTTACCCATAAAGATTCCTTACTAATAAGGACCTTCCATATATGCACCATCATTAAAGCAGAATTCCAAGAGACAAGACTACGAATACCTAAACCACCCTCAGCCCACGCCACCTTAGCTCTACCCGAATTTAACAACCCTTGAAACCATAAAAACCCCCGAAGCAATTTCTCAATATCGAGGATAATAGAACTAGGACGAATAAAAACCGACGCCCAACACACATGCATAGAAGATAAAACTGACACAACTAATTGAAGTCTGCCTGCAATAGATAACGACTTCTTTCGCCAAATGGAACTCCCAAATACTTTATAGGAAAAGACCCTTCTGTAAAGGAAGAACCTCCAAAATAGCACTTTTAACCCGATCACTCACATAGGAAAAGAAAGGCGTACTCTTCTCAATACTCGGAATTAAGCCTGAAACTCTTCTGAATTCATTTAAAGCATTTAGTAGTACCATAATTGACTTTCTATCTCCATGCGAAAACATAATCAGATCATCTGCAAAACACAAATTGATAAACTTTAACTTCGAGCAATTCGGATGATACTTGAACGGCGTTGACTCAGCCACTGCTCTTTTAAGTAACAACGTTAACACCTCCATAACAATAGAAAATAAATATGGAGACAACGGATCACCCTGTCGTAACCCACGCTTCCCATGGAAAAACCCATGAAGATCACCATTAACGCAGATCGAAAAAGACGTAGAAGTTACACATTCCATGATCCACACCACCATTGTATTATGTAACCCGAATCCAGTAAGAGTATTCCTAAAAAACCGCAATCAACGGTATCATACGCCTTTTAAATATCAATTTTAAAGGCACACCTTGACACTCCACGCGCAATATGATAATTTTTTACTAATTCCTGAGATAATAATATATTATCTGAAATGTTTTGACCAGGAACAAATGCATATTGATTAGCACTAATAATATCTGTCAACCCTTCTTTCAAACGATTAGTGATAATACGACTAATACACTTGTACAAACACATTACAGCAGGAAATAGGACGATAATCCGTAACTTTCATCAGAGACGAAACCTTTGGAAGAAGCGCAATAATCGTACTATTAACCTCTTTAAGCATTTTGCCATTACGAAAAAATTCTTGAACAGCTAAACAAACGTCATCCCCCACAAACTCCCAAGCCTTCTTGAAGAAAGCAGACGTATAACCATCAGGACCCAGAGCTTTGTCTTCTCCAATTGCAAACATAGCTTCCTTGATCTCCGCATTCAACACATTACGAACCATATACCGAGCTTTAGTATTCGAAAGGCGTTGTTGAAACAAACCCGCCATATCCCTAAGCGGCTCTACCACCTCAGTTGTTCCTAAGAACTGACTATAATGCTGAACAAACACACCAGCAACATCGTCATCCGAGTGCAACACACCAACCACGTCATGCACACACGAAATACGACTTCTATTCCGCTTCCCTTTCAGCATATTATAAAAAAACCCGGTATTACCATCACCCTCCTTTAACCAACGTATTTTGGTACGTTGTTTCAAAAACAAATCCTCATCTAACTTTGCCACAAAACGCATGAAGATAAGCATTTTCCTCGACACGAAGCTCCTCTGACCCTGGATTTTTATCTAATGCAGATTGAACCAAATCTTATTCCTTCCGAAGAACCCCAACACGTTTATGAATATTTCCATTTTTCCACATCAATTTCCGCATAATAGGCTTTAAACGCTTTAATTTTTGAACAACCCTAAACAAATGAAACCCTTCAATATTCTCCACCCAAGCTTTGGACACCCTTGGCATAAAATATTCTTTATTCACAACAAAGTTTGCAAACTTAAACGACTTTGGTTTTCTGACACTCACCAACGGAATCTTCAAAACACTAGGACAATGATCCGAGATACGATACGGCTTAAATATCGCATGAGCATAAGTAAACTGATGCAAAAACGGACCATTACACATTATTCTATCAAACTTTTTTAAAATACCATCCATAGACTTTGGGCGTTGATTCCAAGTATACCACAAGCATGACTGAGAAAGATCCTCCAAACCAATACACTCGACACAATCTTTAAATTCTGCCATCCAAATAGACACACCAAACACACCACTTGTACTATCATCTAGATTCAAAGCGACGCTAAAATCCCCCATAACTTTCCATGTGTTACCCCGAACGAATTGATTATGCATCAATAAACTTTGCCACAACTCACGCCTCTGGGTATAATGATTACCTGCATAAATAAAAGAACAGTAAAAACTCTTTTGGGCACCGATCAAACGCACCTGAAAATGAAGAACCTGGGCCGACTGATTAACCACCATCAACTCTACATTATCCGAATCCCAGCTAACAATTATACGGGTACCCTTGTGACTCACCTGAGAATTAGATGTCCACCTCCAACCTTTAAAAACCTTTGTACACACATCATGAAGTCTTGAAATATCAACATGGGACTCTAAAATAGCGCAAACTTGTAAACGATTTTCAAGCACCACTTCTTGAACCTCTGTTTGTTTTGGGGTTTGGTTCAAACCCCTTATATTCCACGAAGTTGCACTAAACATTTAGACCGCTTAGACCGGGAGTGCTTGCCCCCTCAGAATTGTTTAGAACTTATATCTAATCAACACCCTGACCATCCCCATACGAACCACGGTCATTAGGACCTAACCGATCCACATGTACCCTTTGCTTCTCCTTACCTTTACCCGATTCCATGAGACCAGCTCCCAAAACCTTGCTAACAATCCCAGCAGCTCGAGCTTGGACCTGCGTCTCATTAGTCTTTGCATCTCCTCTCATACTCCTAGAAGCCCCCACATTTACATTATTCTTTGAACGATATTCAAACACTGGTTGTTTAGGTTGGCTCACATTAAAACCCTTAACTTACTTTCGTTTCACTTACGGAAAGCCATTGTCAACAGCTGTATTATCACTCACCACCACCTCCTTTGGAATGTGTTTTTTACAAGCTTTTTCATTATGCCCAAAAACCTTATAGTTTAAGCATTGCGGCGGCTTCCATTCATATTCAACACGCACCTCATGGCGAGTACTACCTTCAGCATCCAAACGGGGAGTTGCAATAATAAGTTTATCTTTCAATTTAACACTTGCATCAACCTCAATCATTGCTCGTGTAACTAGGTCTACCCCAAGAATCAATAGACATAGCAGTGGTGTACGAATACAACATTAAAGGATTCCCAAGTTTAGTAGCCATTGCACTCAAACCGTCATCCGTGTAACCCAAAAAAGGGACATCATGCAATTTAACCCACACAGGCATGAATGTAATATCTTCCTTCACGAGATCAATGTTAGGCGTCAATTTATTCAAAATAATCGGAACATTACGAATCATCCCTTGAAGTTATAAAAACCTTTTGAAGTCATCATAGTTTTTTCCAAACCAAATTTCCGCCACACATTCAACCCAAATCTATCGACAACCGGAAACAGAAGACGATTACCAATAAAATACCCATAAAGTGTGTATTCATATTTCTTACTTGATATTCTGACAACCTCCCTCGGTATCTCCAAATCAATCCCGTCATCACCATTTTCTGTTATAAACGAACGGAAGTTAACTTTCCTCGTTACCTGTGGCACTTTTACTTTATCAGCAAAAGATGGTTTAGAAACCACCTTATACCCCATCATTTCATCTTCCATGTTTACCCCATCCTGTATGAACCTACTATCACTTGAAATTTTTTCCGTTTGACGACGTTTAATCCTACCCAACCAACGAGTCATATATTCCTCCATTGATTCGCCCGAAACAGCAGGAAAATCATCATTTAAATTAATGTTTTCACCTAACGAAGGAGTTTTTAAATCGTCTCGATTAAAACCATATTGAACGAACCGGCAAAATTTGATGGTGAAACACCACCATGCATAGCAGCTGGCGTAACACCACCATCATCCACAACACCACAATACAATTGCGCGACATCATTCTCCACCACAACACCTTTAGTATCAAGCTTACCACATAAGGGTGATGACGCAACATATTCCTCCGCAACACTTGCTCGAAAGGGCGCAACACCGGAAAGACCCTGCGCAAAACCATTTGGCGCAACATATTCCTCCGCAACACCAAACCAAAGCTGCGCACCACCCTCAACCACCGTAACACCCATAATAGATGGAGTAACACACCCCTATGAAGGCGAAACTATCCCTGTCTCCGCAAAAAACTTTGATTCCGAAACACCACATTTAGATGGCGTAACAACATTAGATCCATGGTCATCCGCAGCGCCATGCACACCAGCATGTTTGACAGAACTTGAGTTCGCCGGAATAACCTCATCTTCTGATGAGATCACCACACCACCCCCCAGAATACCCCCCCCCCCCCCCCCCCCCCTTGAAACCACCTTCGTCGAACCTCCTGAATGTTTCTTCTTGCCCATAACCGATGAAACCCCAGCCGCATTAACCCGTCCCCGCAAAACCCTAGCCGTTGTAACGTGAATCCTCTTCTCGTATTTTCGTCGCTGCCTTAAAACCGTCTCCTCAACACTCATAACCTAGCATACCGATCAAAACAAAGAAAATCCGGCAGCCCTCGGTCACTCCGTTAAGTCGCTCGAAGAAGACACAACGTTAGGGTTTTTCTATTATATATATATATATGGGTTTGACCAACCCTCATCGCTGATATGGCATTATGACGGTGTGCTCTCCCTATGAGTCGATGTTATGACCTTTAGTTATTAGTGATATACTTGGTTTGACACGCCAAGGTAGGGGTTAGTCGGTTTGCTTGTCAAGTGCAGATGTAATGTTTAGGGAAATGTTCTCACACTTATGCTATAAATCAAGACACTTGCTATAAACTCGTATTATTTATGAGTTAAAGATGTTCTTATTACAAAAGCTGCTCGTGTGGTTGTGTCTAAAACTCTGTGAATTATTCACCAACTTTATGTTGACGTCGTATTTTTACGCTTTTCAGGATATTGAGATTTGCATCGATTGTGGAGTTACATTATTTGCCTTTGGATTTGTGTGGACTTTTGAAGAGACATAGCTAGACGTAGTTTAGTTTCTATTTATGCCACAAGCTACTTTTTATGTTGTTTTTATTTTGTATTGTTGTAAATCCTGAACTTTATTAATGTAAACTTAATGTTATAGTTTATTCGATGTAATCTTGGTCTTCTGATTCCTATGCTACTGTACATCTAGGGTTTCCTCCTGAGCGGGATGTGACAAATATCCAGTATCAGAGCCAATGGTTATATCGAGATAAGTGGTTTACTATGTGAATCACTTAGACTATGATCTTAGGCTTAAGTCGATTTCTTTAAAAACCCGTGCATTTCCTTTGACTTTTATATGTTTTGTCTTTACTCGTTTTAGCTTTGGGTTTAATCTCGAGTTATGCACACACTCATATTCTTTTTTATTTTCCTTCTAGAAGATGACGCCCCGGGGAACTCCTAAGCGTAAGCAGTCGACACCGCAAAACAGCGAGAGTAGCTTGGTCGATCAGTTTGAGATGATACTTACGAAAAGTTTTATTGCTATCATACACGATCTCGTGAAGAAAGTCAGTGAGAACATCCTGCACAAGAGACTGAGTTTCATCTAATGTCTAGTGGTAAGCGGAACCGAAATTCCCGTTGCAATAAGAAAGGCCGCAAGCGTAATCGAAGACCACAACAGACTAGTGATTTTATAGTTACACCTTCAAATGATGAAGACTCTACTTCCGAGTTAAAGTGAACAGCTCCAGATTTAAAACTAAGATAAAGATGTATGTTAGTGTAATTGTATGTAAAGATGTCTAAAAATAGTGTGATTTTTGAGTGTAGTAAGTTGTCTTTGAACCCGGACTCATCTTGAGTGTCGTAGCGCTTGAACAGATTCATGTAACGAATTTTCCCGCCAAATCATACTATGAATGATACCTACACATTCAACTTTCAGTTAATCAAATCCTCAATTTCAATTACTTGTTTTGATTTAGTCTAATCATGAGATTACGCATCATGATCTTGTGACGTCCCGTCAATTTGGAGTACTTATGTTACCGTCATTATTTTAATTTTATTCGCAATTGATTTGACCCTTGTATTTCGCTTTGTTTTACCCACGATTTACTGTTATCGAGTATCAGGTTTTATGTGATTATTTTAATTCGTCCCCTGAGACATAATAATATTAATTTATCTAAGTGCCAATTAGTTAGTATCATCATAATTATAAGTTAGAAGGTTTATGCCAAATTTTTCGGTTAACGCATTCTTTATACTCGAGATATCGCACTTTTGCTCTTGTTTATCTTTTTACCGAAATCGTGCGTTTCTCGAATCCAAAAATTAAAAGTTATCATTGAATGAATCAAAATACCAATAATACTTATAAAGAACTTGCCTAAGTTCATTTGGAATCAAACGGGAACTCCTAACGATCGAAAACGCCTTCGCAGCGGAAACGGGAAGTCTGCCGAACCAGCCGACCAGCCAGCAGCTGGCAGGGCTTCAGCCGGCGGCTGAGCCCCTCCAGCCGGCGGCTGGATGTGTCTGGTCAGGTGTTGGTGACTCATTTTTGCATGAAAATCGATTGGGACAAGTGTCTAAACCCGATTTGACCCCCCCAATTGCAGAAATCCAGTCTCCTAAGTGATAATATCACATTTCTTTTCCATTTTCTTTCATTTCTTTATCACAAAACACACACACACAAAGTGTTTTCTCCCAAACTCTCTCTATATCTTCTTCATTTCTCTTCTTGGTGGCTGTAAATCCCAGCCATTATCCACCATAAAAACACCATCAATATCACAATAATCGGTTCTATTCATCAAAGGAAGCAAGAGGTGGTCATCTAGTGCTTGTGTGTCTCGGTTTTTCATCATTTCCGGGTTTAATCTCCATCAAAATCTCCATCCAGATCAAGCTAGATCATCACACACTCTATTCTTGCGGTATAATAACTTTTACTCACTGTTTTTATTTACATTTTATCATTTTTACACATGCATGTATCATCAAAGATCAAACAAAGGTTTTTATAAAAGTTTCTATGGTGATTTATCAAAAAACATAAGTTTTATAAACTTTTACATTAGATCTTGATATAAAAAGATGTTATTTGAAGAAATCTATGGATGTTATTAAAGGTTTTTAAGTTGCATGTCGAAATCTACCGAAAATACTCTTGAAAACGCTTAAAAACGCAAAATTTACGAAAATCCGGAGCTGACTGAGGAGCTCCAGCCGGCGGCTGGATCATCCCAGCCGGCGGCTGGATCAGTATGATGTCACAAATTTTCGTTTTTGCTAACTATCGGTGGTTGTCTTGTGTTTTGGAGGCGGATATTCTCATCACTACACCACTGAAGTTGTCATTCCAGATCCTTGTCAAATCAAGCGAGTGTTAGCGGTATAACTTGTTACTCTTGTGAATCTTTCGATTTCATTATATTCATTATTCGGTTTTAGCCTTGAAAACGGTTAGGGTTAATCATTAGACCAACACTCGCGTAATTTATCGGATTGGACTGAAGTTTGGACAATAATGTTGAAAATATAAGTTAACCAAAGTATGGTATTAAACTTAATATGGTATTATGTATTATGAATAATGGTTTAAAAATGCAATTGTTATTAAGCAGGAAAGTGATTGAAATTTGGACGAATATTTTATGACGCGGAAGCGCTGCCGAAATTTCATCTCCCGACTTTTTACGACATTAAAACACTTATATAAATAAATTGTATACAAAAGTAACATATTTTACAATAACATTGTCTTTGGACTAAAAGACACCAACGCAAACAAAAATATCATAATATTACTTAAAACGGACATTTTAAAACTCTTCGCGATATTTTAAACTTCGCCACAAATTGTTGAACCTCGTTTTAATTCAACGAAATATGTTTTTACGACAAACTTTATAAATGGTTTTGAAAGGTATTTTACTCTAAATATTTTGCTCTGATACCAAGTCTGCCACACCCCGCTAAAGCGGAAACAGGGAATGTGAAGAGCAAAGAATCATTTCACGAGTTATGCCAAAAATCAACGGTTCAAGTCATTTAAATTGAAGTTGAAAAGGGCATCAATGTTCAAAAGATACAACCAAGATTCGTAAGTTTAATACGAATAAAATACATAATAAAGTATTTTAATAAAAGTTCCCTAGTATCAAAGGTCTTTTCCCGTATTACTCTTCACATAACTAGCTTGACCCGCCTGAGCAATGCACTTCATAACTTACGCTTAGTTTCCTGAAACATGAGATAAAGTGTCAACTACGAAAACGTAGTGAGTGAGTTACAGTTTATAAGTTGACCAAAAAGTTCCGATAAAAGTTTGACGAGTATATAAATATATATAAGTACAAAGTTTCCTAAAAAGAGTAGGGGGATAAGCAATCGCTAGGAAAAGTGTATATACTGTCGTGGTAGTCCAAGTCAAGGTTGCATGTTCATAAAGGTTCAAGTCAAAGTTCAAAGTTCATAAAAGTTCAAGTTGTAGCCACGCGGTAAAGGTGTGTAGTCATTACCCCAGTGGTGAATTAACCCACAAGGGTAAGACGGTAGGTAGTCATTTACCTCAGAGGTGGGTTCAATCCACATGTGTAAGACCTTAGGTAGTCAATTACCTCAGCGGTGGGTTCAATCCACATGTGTAAGACCGTAAGCAGTCAATTACCTCAGCGGTGGGTTCAACCCACATGTGTAAGACAGTAGGTAGTCAATTACCTCAGCGGTGGGTTCAATCCACATGTGTATGACAGTAGGTAGTCAATTACCTCAGCGGTGGGTTCAATCCACATGTGTAAGACCGTAAGCAGTCAATTACCTCAGCAGTGGGTTCAATCCACATGTGTAAGACCGTAAGTAGGCATATGCGTGTAAGTAGCTAACTAAATCAAAAAGTTTCATTTAGTTTCCAAAAGTTCATAATAGTTGCATAAATTTGTAAGAGTTTCCAAATGTTCGCAAAAGTTTAATAAGTTCGTAAAAGTCAAAATAGTTCAATAAGTTCCAAAATCAAAATAGTTCAATAAGTTCTAAAAGTCAAAATAGTTCAATAAGTTCTAAAAGTCAAAATAGTTCAATAAGTTCCAAAGTCAAAATAGTTCAATAAGTTCTAAAAGTCAAAATAGTTCAATAAGTTCTAAAAGTCAAAATAGTTCAATAAGTTCCAAAGTCAAAATAGTTCAATAAGTTCTAAAAGTCAAAATAGTTCAATAAGTTCTAAAAGTCAAAATAGTTCAATAAGTTCCAAAGTCAAAATAGTTCAATAAGTTCTAAAAGTCAAAATAGTTCAATAAGTTCCAAAGTCAAAATAGTTCAATAAGCAGTTGCACACAAACGATATAGTTCAAAAATAATTTGATCTCATGTTTCCCCCAAAAAGAGTACTTAAAAATGTAAGAGTAAGGAGGGGTGTAACTCACGGGTTGCGAAGATAAGAATTCGGAAATTCGGTCGGAAGTGAGAGCCGGGAATCACGGAACGCCTAATGATACCAAGATGGTTCAAGTGTTATTATTATATTAAGTTATTATACCTAATATATAATAAATGAAATTTGTGTTATATTATGTAATATAAGTAAATTTTTAGTCAAACTTTAAGTGTCAAGGTCCATTTTGTCCAATATAATCCGAAACGGTTAACGTTTTGTTTTAGTCAAAAAGTCCAAAGTTGATGTTATTGTTATTATGTTGAATATGTTTTGTTTGCCCAAGTGTTTTATATTTTCTAACAAAATTTGGGCAGCGCTTCCGCGCCCAAATTCTATGTCCAAAAATATCAACCACTTTCCCGCTTACAAAACACATATATATACATAACGTTTTCAAACATGTTTATCTTAGTCAATTAAGTCCAATACAAGTCACCAATATGTTCATTTTTACAAAACTCAGTCCCAAATGTCAAGTCTCAAAAGTCAGAATGCGTAACCAAGTTTTAAACGGCCAAAACGACAATTTTCGGGAAGGACAGCAGGCCGGTGCTAAGCACCTAGGCATAGGTGCTGCGTACCTGCCCTGCTGTTCTTCCCCTTTTTGAGTTTTTCTTGCAAAATCGTTTATGTAAGTGATAGATCTTGACATGCAATCGGTATAAACCTTATTAATCATCATTATATCAGTTTATAAGCAACTTTGATCCATAAATTTGAAGATCTAAGCATCATTAATTAAAAACCCGTTTTTGTATAAAAATGGTTATAAAGGTTCATCAAAACTTGTTTTTATAGCTTAGATCATACATGCAATGAGTTAGATTGATAATATAAGTAAAAAGGAAGATTTCTACCGGATGAAAATGCTTAGATGATGCTCTAGGAGGATTTAGAGCTCCAAAAGTGGTGAAATAAGCTTTTAACCGAAACCCTTTGCTTCCTATGGCTTCCTCTTGATGTTTGAATGATTTTTAGTGGGGTGAAATGTGATTTTTGTGGCTGTAAATCTCTGAAAATGTGATGTTCTTGAGGTGAGTTTGAGAGCAAATGGAGAGAAAATAGTTGGTGTGTGTGTGTTTTATGTTTTATAAAAAGAAAATGAAAAGAAAATGATTAAAGGTAATAGTAAGAGGTCTTGGGGTAGTGGAAAATACTGCAAGTAAGTCAGAACTCGAGTTGGATTGGTTGAAGGTTTACAAAAACGAGACAAGGACTGAAAATGTAACATTTTTGAAATCTGGCGTTAGGTGTTGCGCACCAAACCAATAGGTGCTGCGCACCGGGTGGTTTTTCAGATTTGTCTGATTTTTTTTTTTACGTTATTGCTTCGTTGGACCTTTTTGTTAACCAAAAGTTCTTAGTTATGATACGTTGTGAACTTAGGAAAGTTCATTAGGTGTTTTCTTGGTATTAGGACTTATATAAATTGATTCCGGTTGTGATTCCGACACTGTCGCGTATCCGGTTATTGAGCAGTTAGAGGTAACGGTAGACAATAAGAGAGACATAGGGTATAAATTGCACCTAGAATTTGACGGTTGTCACATTCTCCCCGGGTTGAAAGAAATTTCGTCCCGAAATTTAGTTCGTACCATCATGGAGGAATGTTCTGGAACCGATGTGGATATTTCTGACGGATTTGGTCCTCACGTTCCCATGTGAGATCGTGACCACGTCAAGAATCTCCACTGAAACTTGATGATGGATGAAAGACTTGCCTGGGTTGTTTGACCTCTCGGTCAACAACCTTAAGCGATTCATCAAAGAGTTTGAGTTCGGCATCGATTTCGACCTTGTCGAGGGGGTTGACGATGGTCTCATTAGATAGATGCTTTTCGAGAGTGAGACATGGAAAATATATATATGAACGTTTGAAGGAATCTGGTGGAGCTGAAGGCGATGAGCAGTCGGACTAATACGTCCTAAGACTTAGTTTGGACTGGCGTACCTAGGGCTCAGTTTGCCGCGTCTCCAGAAGCAGGCTATCCCCTTCCCATGGCGATACCTTGGGAGGTACTCGATCGCCATCTTGGGACTTGGGGGTTTTCTCCTGGTTGGTTACGTAGCTTTTCTGCCGGGTACGGGATGCTTCCAGTCTTCCACGGATGAAGGGAGGCGTCGGACCTTGCAAGTCGTCAATCGTTGGATTCTAGCCAACAGAGCGGTGACCGACACTTGCGTCCACATAGGTATTGAAGGATTCGCTCTTGGTGCTGGCATGAAAGTCGTTTTCATAGGCGAACTCAGGGGAGGTGAGTATCTCGGCTTCCTATGAAGGCAACTACATGCGCTCTCAGCATTTCATCAAGCGTTTGGATCGTCCTTTAGCTCTGACCATCGGTCGGAGGTTGGTATGCGGTGATGAGGTCTAGTCGCGTCCCTAGCGATTCTCTGGAGGGCATTCCAAAGAGGACGGGGAGCAGATCGACTATCCTTATCGGTGGTGATGAGGAGAGGGGTTTTGATATTTCGCCTTGACCTGGGAGTGAGTGAGGCACTTGGTTATATGCAAGGCGATATCCTTTTTCACGCCTGGCCGCCATCAATATTCTCGGGGATCCTCGTACACACGTCGGATTCTGGGTGGATGGAATATCGAGATCGGTGGCCCGCGTCAAAAGGAGTTTACGAAGATTCTCGGATTCTGGATCTCATGCTCGGCCATCGTTGTAGTGGGTTACGTCTGATCTGAGTCCGAATTCCTTCATGGTTGATAACATAGTCAGGGAAATGTACTTCTCGGAGCCCAAATTTACGCTTTGAGAATTTGGCGTACGATTTCCGACTTCTGAGGAGTTCTAGAATGAGCTTAAGGTGTTTCACATGATCTTCCTTGTTCCTGGAGTATATGAGAAAGTCGTTTATGAATACGATTACGAATCTGTCCAAGTATGGCCTACACACTCTGTTCATTAGGTCCATGAATACTGTTGGTGTGTTGGCTAGGCCAAATGGCATGACGGGAATTCGTAATGTCCGTATCGAGTTCGAATGCGGTCTTAGGGATGCCGGCTTTACTGACACGAACCTGATGATAATCTGGGCGGAGGTCTACCTTTGAGATGCAAGTTGCTTCCAGCAACTCTTCGAATAGGCCGTCGATCCTCGGGGGTGATTATCGGTTCTTGTCGGTCAGCTCGTTAGGTTCACTATAATGGGTGTACAAGC
Organism: Senecio squalidus; assembly: GCA_910822075.1. Taxonomy (NCBI): domain Eukaryota; kingdom Viridiplantae; phylum Streptophyta; class Magnoliopsida; order Asterales; family Asteraceae; genus Senecio; species Senecio squalidus. The sequence continues at coordinate 17,483,102 of CAJVGC010000592.1, forward strand.
GGAGGAATCCGTCTTTCTTTTTGATAGGGGAAATTCGGGGCTCCCCAGGGGGGCGAACTTGAGCGGACAGAGTCATGGTTTAGAAGTTCCTGCAGCTGCTTTGGCAGCTTTTGCATTTCGAGTGGTGCCAGACGGCATGGTGTCTTGGCGACCGGTGTTGTGCCAGGAACGAGGTCTATACGGAATTTCAACTTGTCAATGCGGCGGTAGCCTAGGAAAATCCTCAGGAAAGACTCTGGGTGGTCCTTGACTACAGGAATGTCTTGGACTCGACTTTCCTTAGTTTTACGTCTGGCGACATGGGCGAGGGGTGCGTCGTAGTCCTTCTCGAGGTATTTGCACATTTTTAAGGAAGACTTGATGCGAAGTCGTCATCCAGGTTTGTCCTCTTGGACGACGAGAGTTTTATTCCCTGAAAGAGGGAAATACGGATGAGTTTGCCGAAACAGGCGGTCTCTGTTCGAAAATGAGATAACCAGTCCCTTTTGACGATAACGTCAAAGCTTTCCAGTTCGATAGGAATGAGATTGATGGGGAAGGTTTTTGTCAGATGGGTGTATTGGACATCCTAAGATTGTATTCATAGCTTCGAACTCTTGACCGTTGGCATATTCGATAGTGAGCTACCCTTAAGAACTTTAGATCCTAGGTAAATGGGGGTCTAAATTCTAAGGAGACAAGGCTTCTTCCAGCTCCTGAATCGAATAGCACAGAATAAGGCTGGGAAATGATAGAAAACGTACCCGTAACGACATTGGGGTCTGGACGGGCCTCCTTTGCTGTGATTGTGAGAGTACTGAAGGTTTTCGTAGTATGTGCTATGGGGAAAGTCCTACGAAGGTGTTGGTCGCTTCCGCACTCGAAGCACGCTGGTTTCCGACCCTTGATGTTTGTCTTGACTGGACAGTACTTGGCATAATGGCCCACCTTCCGACATTTGAGACATGTTGGGCAGTTACCGAGGTGGTGATAGTTGCACTTGTCGCATTTCGGGTGCGGTCCAGAGTAGGTTTGGGTTACAGTTGTGGGTTTCTTGTTGTTGTCTCTCCTTGGGGGTTGATGATGAACCTTCCTTTTCTTATTCTTCCTTCGCTGGATGCGGGCTGGAGGGAAAGGGAGGTTGTCGGTTCCAAGGTTTTTGTCCTCCTCCTGTTGGATTGGTACAGGAGGGAGAAGGGGTTTATTGTTTCCGAGGTGTTCACCTTCTTCTTGCTTGATGGTGGCTGGGAAGAAGGGAAGGTTACGGTCATGGTTGTACTCTGGGTAGTCGACGTTGGGGTTGTCGTCCCCGAAAACTCCGTTGTTGATTCCAGCGATGATCTGGGCGACCATGCTTGGGAGTGCCGCTTTGAACTGCGCAGTGATCTGCTCAGCCATAAGGTCAACGCGGCTTCTCTTGGGAGGCATGGTTCTACAATGGAAAGAAGGAATTAGTTTAGGACGCACGAATAGGAATTTGTGATAAGAATTTAATTCAAGGGTTAATAGTAACAAATACACAGGAGTGATACGAACGGATAACTAGCACATGCACGATGGTGATTCAAGTGATAACAATAGAATGGTTTAATGACAATATCAGGGTTCACACGACAACGGCAAGTATAGTCAATAAAGGTAGAAAATTGCCATTAATAATAATAATAATGAGTCAAGCACATAGTTCGGAATAAGAAAGAGAGTGTACGAGTACGATACAAGGAAATAGAAATAAGAATGGCCTTGGGTTGTGTTCAAGGGAAAGTTACAACTCGAGACTTTGGTACAAATACAAGGGAAAATCTGATTAATGACGCCTTCCTAGGAACATCTTGGTGACAATGACCGCCAACAGAGTCCTCATGATCAGACACGTCCCAACGAGACGCTGCACAGTTCGTGCCGTGGCTCGGGTCGATGCGATGATCCGCAACGACTGCTCGGACAACTGATGCGCAGCATCGGTGACTTCGCTGATGAGGAGCCCTTGCTACTGGGTCCCCTTTGCAAGTCCCCGTACCTCTCGGTGGAAGTGGAAGAATGCGGCTGGCGGAGGAGGCTGAAGGGTATGTGGCATCGCAGGTCGGGAGGGTCCGGCCTCCTGGGCACGTCGTCTCTCCTCTAGGAACTGGCGTTCCCGATGGTACCAATCCATGGTTGGTATATGGAGAGGAGCGGGTTGAGACGGATCGGACTGTTGTCCGGCCATCCGATCCGGCAGACGGCCAGGGGGGGTGACCTGCTTACGCACGGTTAACCTAGAGTAGGACCCTTAGAAGAGCGGGCATGCTGTAACGGCGCTGGTGGAGGAGGTGGTAGTACAGTCCTCGGGCTAGGCTCGATACTGTTGCTGATCGCCATCGACGTATCCTTCGTCGGGTCGGTCGTCTGGTGATGCTGACTTCCGGAGGTCGTATGGCCCTTTGAAGGTTCGCGTGACGGGGAAACGGCTCAGGAGGGGATCGTGACTGAGATCGAGAAGGTGATCGCGAATGGAATGACTGAGACGTGAGGAATCTGCGAATGTCGGGTTACACAAGTACGGGGGAAACTAGAAATAGGAAAAACGTAAGTAAAATGCATGCACGGGTCAGTTATGTGAGAATCGGGAATTGATAAGACCAGGAATTTTTCGACCCAAAAACCGTTCACGATAGCAATTCCTTTTCCGTTCTTGCATAATTCATTTTGAACTATGGATGGTTGATCAAATCACGCATAGTTGAAAAAGATAATCATCTAATTGCGGAAAATAATATACTAAAGTTTGAACCCGAAAATGATTTTTCTGAAAAGCCTTGGTTATAGTTTTGGTTTCGAAAACTTTTTGAAAATTTTTTAAAACCGTTTTCACTATAACCCGTGCTCTGATACCAAGTCTGTCACACCCCGCTAAAGCGGAAACACGGAATGTGAAGAGCAAAGAATCATTTCACGAGTTATGCCAAAAATCAACGGTTCAAGTCAATTAAATTGAAGTTGAAAAGGGCATCAATGTTCAAAAGATACAACCAAGATTCGTAAGTTTAATACGAATAAAATACATAATAAAGTATTTTAATAAAAGTTCCCTAGTATCAAAGGTCTTTTCCCGTATTACTCTTCACATAACTAGCTTGACCCGTCTGAGCAATGCACTTTATAACTTACGCTTAGTTTCCTGAAACATGAGATAAAGTGTCAACTACGAAAACGTAGTGAGTGAGTTACAGTTTATAAGTTGACCAAAAAGTTCCGATAAAAGTTTGACGAGTATATAAATATATATAAGTACAAAGTTTCCTAAAAAGAGTAGGCGGATAAGCAATCGCTAGGAAAAGTGTATATACTATCGTGGTAGTCCAAGTCAAGGTTGCATGTTCATAAAGGTTCAAGTCAAAGTTCAAAGTTCATAAAAGTTCAAGTTGTATAGCCACGCGGTAAAGGTGTGTAGTCATTACCCCAGTGGTGAGTTAACCCACAAGGGTAAGACGGTAGGTAGTCATTTACCTCAGAGGTGGGTTCAATCCACATGTGTAAGACCTTAGGTAGTCAATTACCTCAGCGGTGGGTTCAATCCACATGTGTAAGACCGTAAGCAGTCAATTACCTCAGCGGTGGGTTCAATCCACATGTGTAAGACAGTAGGTAGTCAATTACCTCAGCGGTGGGTTCAATCCACATGTGTATGACAGTAGGTAGTCAATTACCTCAGCGGTGGGTTCAATCCACATGTGTAAGACCGTAAGCAGTCAATTACCTCAGCGGTGGGTTCAATCCACATGTGTAAGACCGTAAGTAGGCATATGCGTGTAAGTAGCTAACTAAATCAAAAAGTTTCATTTAGTTTCCAAAAGTTCATAATAGTTGCATAAATTTGTAAGAGTTTCCAAAGGTTCGCAAAAGTTTAATAAGTTCGTAAAAGTCAAAATAGTTCAATAAGTTCCAAAGTCAAAATAGTTCAATAAGTTCTAAAAGTCAAAATAGTTCAATAAGTTCTAAAAGTCAAAATAGTTCAATAAGTTCCAAAGTCAAAATAGTTCAATAAGTTCTAAAAGTAAAAATAGTTCAATAAGTTCTAAAAGTCAAAATAGTTCAATAAGTTCCAAAGTCAAAATAGTTCAATAAGTTCTAAAAGTCAAAATAGTTCAATAAGTTCCAAAGTCAAAATAGTTCAATAAGCAGTTGCACACAAAAGATATAGTTCAAAAATAATTTGATCTCATGTTTCCCCCAAAAAGAGTACTTAAAAATGTAAGAGTAAGGAGGGGTGTAACTCACGGGTTGCGAAGATAAGAATTCGGAAATTCGGTCGGAAGTGAGAGCCGGGAATCACGGAACGCCTAAGGATACCAAGATGGTTCAAGTGTTATTATTATATTAAGTTATTATACCTAATATATAATAAATGAAATTTGTGTTATATTATGTAATATAAGTAAATTTTTAGTCAAACTTTAAGTGTCAAGGTCCATTTTGTCCAATATAATCCGAAACGGTTAACGTTTTGTTTTAGTCAAAAAGTCCAAAGTTGATGTTATTGTTATTATGTTGAATATGTTTTGTTTGCCCAAGTGTTTTATATTTTCTAACAAAATTTGGGCAGCGCTTCCGCGCCCAAATTCTATGTCCAAAAATATCAACCACTTTCCCGTTTACAAAACACATATATATACATAACGTTTTCAAACATGTTTATCTTAGTCAATTAAGTCCAATACAAGTCACCAATATGTTCATTTTTACAAAACTCATTCCCAAATGTCAAGTCTCAAAAGTCAGAATGCGTAACCAAGTTCTAAACGGCCAAAACGACAATTTTCGGGAAGGACAGCAGGCCGGTGCTAAGCACCTAGGCATAGGTGCTGCGCACCTGCCCTGCTGTTCTTCCCCTTTTTGAGTTTTTCTTGCAAAATCGTTTATGTAAGTGATAGATCTTGACATGCAATCGGTATAAACCTTATTAATCATCATTATATCAGTTTATAAACAACTTTTATCCATAAATTTGAAGATCTAAGCATCATTAATTACAAACCCGTTTTTGTATAAAAATGGTTATAAAGGTTCATCAAAACTTGTTTTTATAGCTTAGATCATACATGCAATGAGTTAGATTGATAATATAAGTAAAAAGAAAGATTTCTACCGGATGAAAATGCTTAGATGATGCTCTAGGAGGATTTAGAGCTCCAAAAGTGGTGAAATAAGCTTTTAACCGAAACCCTTTGCTTCCTATGGCTTCCTCTTGATGTTTGAATGATTTTTAGTGGGGTGAAATGTGATTTTTGTGGCTGTAAATCTATGAAAATGTGATGTTCTTGAGGTGAGTTTGAGAGAAAATGGAGAGAAAATAGTTGGTGTGTGTGTGTTTTATGTTTTATAAAAAGAAAATGAAAAGAAAATGATTAAAGGTAATAGTAAGAGGTCTTGGGGTAGTGGAAAATACTGCAAGTAAGTCAGAACTCGAGTTGGATTGGTTGAAGGTTTACAAAAACGAGACAAGGACTGAAAATGTAACATTTTTGAAATCTGGCGTTAGGTGTTGCGCACCAAACCAATAGGTGCTGCGCACCGGGTGGTTTTTCAGATTTATCTGATTTTTTTTTTTACGTTATTGCTTCGTTGGACCTTTTTGTTAACCAAAAGTTCTTAGTTATGATACGTTGTGAACTTAGGAAAGTTCATTAGGTGTTTTCTTGGTATTAGGACTTATATAAATTGATTCCGGTTGTGATTCCGACACTGTCGCGTATCCGGTTATTGAGCAGTTAGAGGTAACGGTAGACAATAAGAGAGACATAGGGTATAAATTGCACCTAGAATTTGACGGTTGTCACACCTTTCCTGGCGCGGAGCATCGTCTTCTTGATCCGTCATCCTTATTCGACTTATTAATCGTTGGAATTTTATATTAAACTTAATCTTAACCGACAAGGCTAAACCGGACTAGACTTATAGAGATACTGAGACTATGTTGTTTATTGTTTAAGGCACTTAGACGGTGGAATTGTGATCCTGTGATTATTTACCCAAGATTTGCTGGAGTTGTACTGTGAGTTATTCGTAGCCCTTGTCTTTACTATTCTTAGGGCTGCAAAGCGTACTTTAAAATTTGTTTGTTATCGTAGGCGTAATGTATATTTTGTCTGCTTAAATGTTAGACGTCATCTTGTCTGCTTAATGTTAGACGTCATAATGTGTGCTTAAATGTTAGACGTCATCTTGTCTGCTTAATGTTAGACGTCATAATGTCTGCTTAAATGTTAGACGTCATCTTGTCTGCTTAATGTTAGACGTCATAATGTCTGCTTAAATGTTAGACGTCATCTTGTCTGCTAAATGTTAGACGTCATCTTGTCTGCTAAATGTTAGACGTCATCTTGTCCGCTAAACGCTAGACGTTATCTTGTTTGCTAAATTGCTAGACGTTATCTTATATCTTGCCTACTAAAATTTCTAGACGTTGTTGTATTTCTTGTCTGCTTAATTGTTAGACGCTATAGATTACCTTATTACCTAAGAAAATAGGTCTACCTTATAAACTTGTCGTTGGGTCAACTTTTACTTAAAATTGCGAATAATTCACCAACTTGTTGTTGATGTCGTTTTAACGCTTTGCAGGAAATTGAGGATTTCCGTTAATCATGCCATAGTTTATTTTCGGATCGCTTGCTTTTGGGAAATTTGAATTTAAATTGTTTATTGTAACTCCCATGACGATCCGTTTGTTTATTTCTTTTGGAATTGTATTTGTACTTGGCGTCTTATCGCCTTTGACTTTATGATGTATTTTGTAACATTTGGCTTGATCTATTTAATTTGATGTTTTGTTTATCGGTTATATTGTTGTAATCTTGACTCTTGATATTATAACTGGAACGCCTCGTGTTTCCGCTTTTAGCGGGGTGTGACAGAAGTTGGTATCAGAGCCAAAGGTTATAGCGAACCGAGTGATTTTAATTGAGTAAATCACTTGGACTATGACCATAGGCTTTTTAAATCGATTTTTACTCTGATTGCAATGTGTGCACTATTTTTCATACGTGTTTAATTTCGCCTTGTGTTTTGGCATTTGGCCTTGTTTTCGTGTCGCACACATTTGCTGATCGAGTTTTCTTTCCTTATATTTTCGGACGATGGCGCCTAAGAGGAGAGTTGCGTCACGAAGTTCAGCAAGACGTGCTACTGCGAACGCGAGGACTAATACCGCGAATCCGAACGAGAGAGCTAATACGTCGAATGCGAGAGGGAACAATACGGAAACAGAATCGACACCTGACATGGCGCAGATGATTGCTCAGCAGCTGGCGACATTGATGCCCGAGCTTCTAGCTCAACTTCGAGAGGGCACAACTCAAGGAACTGGTGGTGGTTCGGGTTCTCGAAACCCCGAGCCTATTGTTAATAATGATGGTCCTGAGATTGTGATTAATGGATCAGGTGGAGCAGAGGGCTCAGCTCGACGCACTGGGTGCACTTTGAAGACATTCATGAGCTGCAAAGCCCCAGAATTTAAGGGAAATGAGGGAGCGACGGGAACGCTCCAATGGATGGAAAAGCTAGAAGCTATTTTTGATGCTTGGTCATATTATCGTCATGTTGCACCCTTTTCTTTTCACTTCCTTGTATTTTCGTTTTCCTTTTACGCCTCTTTTGCGTTGGAATCGAAGGAAGCTCCTGTCCGCAAAGAAGTCGATGAGACGAGGTTGTCCTACTAGTGCGAATTCGAGAGGTTCGACCCCGGATTTTTAATCTGCCTTTTTTATTCGACTCAGTAATCATTGGTGCAAAACCAAACTGTATTCAAGATTCTTCAAAAAAAAAAAATATTATTTCATGAACTTTTAAACCTTAGTGGATTAATTCCGCAATTGCATGGTTCATTATGAACTACGCGTAATTTGGCCAACTACGCCTAGTTTGGAATAAATTACGCAAGAACGGAACGTAATTCCTATTGTTAACCGTTTTCGAGTCAATATCTCTCAAATTCTACTCATCTCCAATTTTATTCCATCTTTAGAAGAGTTTCATATCTAATGCGTTTAAGATTTTGATATTTGCACGGCTATATCCTTAGCGTCTTCCTTCGAGTTAGAGTAGGCCGTTGCAGGAAATATTTCGAGGACGAAATTCTTTTTACTGGGGGAGGCTTTGACGTCCCGTCAATTTGGAGTACTTATGTTACCGTCATTATTTTAATTTTATTATTTGACCCTTGTATTTCGCTTTGTTTTACCCACGATTTACTATTATCTAGTATCAGGTTTTATGTGATTATTTTAATTCGTCCCCTGAGACGTAATAATATTAATTTATCTAAGTGCCAATTAGTTAGTATCATCATAATTATAAGTTAGAAGGTTTATGTCAAATTTGTCGGTTAACGAATTCTTTATACTCGAGATATCGCACTTTTGCTCTTGTTTATCTTTTTACCGAAATCGTGCGTTTCTCGAATCCAAAACTTAAAAGTTATCATTGAATGAATCAAAATACCAATAATACTTATAAAGAACTTGCCTAAGTTCATTTGGAATCAAACAGGAACTCCTAACGATCGAAAACGCCTTCGCAGCGGAAACGGGAAGTCTGCCGAACCAGCCGACCAGTCAGCAGCTGGCAGGGCTTCAGCCGGCGGCTAAGCCCCTCCACCCGGCGGCTGGATGTGTCTGGTCAGGTGTTGGTGACTCATTTTTGCATGAAAATCGATTGGGACAAGTGTCTAAACCCGATTTGACCCCCCCAATTGCAGAAATCCAGTCTCCTAAGTGATAATATCACATTTCTTTTCCATTTTCTTTCATTTCTTTATCACAAAACACACACACAGAGTGTTTTCTCCCAAACTCTCTCTATATCTTCTTCATTTCTCTTCTTGGTGGCTGTAAATCCCAGCCATTATCCACCATAAAAACACCATCAATATCACAATAATCGGTTCTATTCATCAAAGGAAGCAAGAGGTGGTCATCTAGTGCTTGTGTGTCTCGGTTTTTCATTATTTCCGGGTTTAATCTCCATCAAAATCTCCATCAAGATCAAGCTAGATCATCACACACTCTATTCTTGAGGTATAATAACTTTTACCCACTGTTTTTATTTACATTTTATCATTTTTACACATGCATGTATCATCAAAGATCAAACAAAGGTTTTTATAAAAGTTTCTATGGTGATTTATCAAAACACATAAGTTTTATAAACTTTTACATTAGATCTTGATATAAAAAGATGTTATTTGAAGAAATCTATGGATGTTATTAAAGGTTTTTAAGTTGCATGTCGAAATCTACCGAAAATACTTTTGAAAACGCTTAAAAACGCAAAATTTACGAAAATCCGGAGCTGACTGAGGAGCTCCAGCCGGCGGCTGGATCATCCCAGCCGGCGGCTGGATCAGTATGATGTCACAAATTTTCGTTTTTGCTAACTATCGATGGTTGTCTTGTGTTTTGGAGGCGGATATTCTCATCACTACACCACTGAAGTTGTCATTCCAGATCCTTGTCAAATCAAGCGAGTGTTAGCGGTATAACTTGTTACTCTTGTGAATCTTTCGATTTCATTATATTCATTATTCGGTTTTAGCCTTGAAAACGGTTAGGATTAATCATTAGACCAACACTCGCGTAATTTATCGGATTGGACTGAAGTTTGGACAATAATGTTGAAAATATAAGTTAACCAAAGTATGGTATTATGTATTATAAATAATGGTTTAAAAATGCAATTGTTATTAAGCGGGAAAGTGATTGAAATTTGGACGAATATTTTATGACGCGGAAGCGCTGCCGAAATTTCATCTCGCGACTTTTTACGACATTAAAACACTTATATAAATAAATTGTATACAAAAGTAACATATTTTACAATAACATTGGCTTTGGACTCAAAGACACCAACGCAATCAAAAATATCATAATATTACTTAAAACAGACATTTTAAAACTCTTCGCGATATTTTAAACTTCGCCACAAATTCTTGAACCTCGTTTTAATTCAACGAAATATGTTTTTACGACAAACTTTATAAATGGTTTTGAAAGGTATTTTACTCTAAATATTTTGGTATGAAAAGACTTCAAATTATTCAAAGTGTCAAATTGGACTTTTTAATTGACTTTGACTTTAATAAGTCAACATAATTGACATTTGACTTTTATAAGTCAACATCTTTAATTTGTGTCAATATAATGAACATTAGTATTAACATTCTTTTCGACTCGGAGTTATCACTTGTTTCCAACAGTCGCTGTTGACGTGAAAGATCGATATCTTGCCGATCGGCCCTTTCCTGGCGCGGAGCATCGTCTTCTTGATCCGTCATCCTTATTCGACTTATTAATCGTTGGAATTTTATATTAAACTTAATCTTAACCGACAAGGCTAAACCGGACTAGACTTATAGAGATACTGAGACTATGTTGTTTATTGTTTAAGGCACTTAGACGGTGGAATTTTGATCCTGTGATTATTTACCCAAGATTTGCTGGAGTTGTACTGTGAGTTATTCGTAGCCATTGTCTTTACTATTTTTAGGGCTGCAAAGCGTACTTTAAAATTTGTTTGTTATCGAAGGCGTAATGTATATTTTGTCTGCTTAAATGTTAGACGTCATCTTGTCTGCTTAATGTTAGACGTCATAATGTGTGCTTAAATGTTAGACGTCATCTTGTCTGCTTAATGTTAGACGTCATAATGTCTGCTTAAATGTTAGACGTCATCTTGTCTGCTTAATGTTAGACGTCATAATGTCTGCTTAAATGTTAGACGTCATCTTGTCTGCTAAATGTTAGACGTCATCTTGTCTGCTAAATGTTAGACGTCATCTTGTCCGCTAAACGCTAGACGTTATCTTGTTTGCTAAATTGCTAGACGTTATCTTATATCTTGCCTACTAAAATTTCTAGACGTTGTTGTATTTCTTGTCTGCTTAATTGTTAGACGCTATAGATTACCTTATTACCTAAGAAAATAGGTCTACCTTATAAACTTGTCGTTGGGTCAACTTTTACTTAAAATTGCGAACAATTCACCAACATGTTGTTGATGTCGTTTTTACGCTTTGCAGGAAATTGAGGATTTCCGTTGATCATGCCATAGTTTATTTTCGGATCGCTTGCTTTTGGGAAATTTGAATTTAAATTGTTTAGTGTAACTCCCATGACGATTCGTTTGTTTATTCTTTTGGAATTGTATTTGTACTTGGCGTCTTATCGCCTTTGACTTTATGATGTATTTTGGAACATTTGGCATGATCTATTGTCACACCCCGCTAAAGTGGAAACACGGAATGTGAGAGCTGGAATATCATTACACGGTCATAAGCAAATATAAACGATTCGAGTCATTTCATTTAAGATAAAATAGTTCAAGTTTCAACATTCAAAAACAACCAAGTAGTTCATGATTTAACTTAAAGTACAAATACAAGTTTCAAATAAAATTCCCAAAATAGAAAGGTCTTTTCCCAATAAGCGCCTCACGTAACCATAATGACCCTTCCTTGCCATGCATTCCATACACTTACATTAATTTCCTGAAACATAAGATAAAGTGTCAACTACATAAAGTAGTGAGTGAGTTACAGTTTAGAGTTTCGAGAAAAGTTACCGTAAATAGAAAGTTGCAAAATATATGATGACGTCATAAGTAAAAGGAACGGAGCGACGTTTGAACATATATGTAAATAGTAAAAGGTTTGAACGTACACAAGTAAGTTAAATAAATAAAACTCGTATAATTAAAGTTGCAGCGGAATCCAAGCGCTAAAAAGGTATATGCGTAGGGAGTATGTGTTTAACTAAATAGTTCCTCGTATCAATCACTTGGCATAATATAAGTAGTAAGTATACACTAAACCGATTGTGTGGTCCTGATCTAGCCCAAAAATGTTTAATTGAGTGTACATCTGAACTTAGTAATATGTACTTGGGTCGCTAACCCTGAGTAAGGAGTGACCGCTCCTAAGTATCGATACCCATATGACTAACGGATGTTGCTAGTAGTGTATAAAAGTTCCTGAACCAAAACGGGCAATTGAACAAAGTTTCCAAAAGTAGCAATAAGTTCTTACGGGCTTATACTTTCATCAAGGATTGGTCGCTAACAAGTATCCAAAATTTAGTTAACCCGCTAAGGCATCAACACATATACGCATAATAGTTTCACAAGTTTCAAGTTTCGTACAAGTTTCCAAAGTTTCAAAGTTTCCAAAGAGTTTCAAGTTTCGTACAACTTTCCAAAGTTTCAAAGTTTCCAAAGAGTTTCAAGTTTCGTTCAAGTTTCCAAAGTTTCAATAAGGTTTCAAAAGTTTCATTAAAGTATCAAAAGTACCAAGTTTCCAATTGTTTCAATAATTCGCAAATAGTGTTAAAAGTTACAAAGCATGTGATCTTATGTTTCCCCCAAATAATGTTTAAAAGTACAAAAATAAAACAAGTGGGGTTGTAACTCACGGTTTGCGAAGGTAGCGAACTCGGGAATCGGTCGGAAAAGGAGCCGGGAATCACGGAATGCCTAAGGATGCCAAGATTGTCCAAAAGTTATTATCTCATTAGGTTACTTTATATAAGAGATTAGGTAACTTTTGTTTAGAATTAAGTGTTAAGGTCAATATTGTTCCAAAATTGGTCCGAAGCGGTTAACGTTATTTTTAATCCGAAGGTTCTTAGTTGATGTTATTTATTTATGTGATAGACATGTTTTGGTTACTGAAGTGGTTTAAGTTTTCTAATGAAATTTGGGCAGCGCTTTCGCGCCCAAATTTCGTGTCCAAAACCTAAAGTCAATTCCGCTCACAAAACACATATAAACACATATTCTTATATAAACAAGTCCAAAGAGCTCAATACAAGTAACCATTGTTATTATTTTAGTCACCTCAGTTTCAAATATTATTCACTAAAAATCCAGAACGCGTACATAAGTTTTAAACGGCCAAAACGGCGATTTTCGGGAGAGTCAGCAGCCCGGTGCGCGGCACCTACCAGGGGGTGCTGCGCACCTCCTTGCTGTCTTCTCCCGTTTTGTGTTTTTCTTGCCAAAAACGTTTTGTTACCCATAGATTTCGACATGCAATCGGTAGATACTTCATAATATGGTGTTTTTACAGTTTCTAAACAACTTTTAACCACAAATACATAGATCTAATTATTATTTAGTTAAAAATCGTTTTTGTATAAAAAGTGTTATAAATCTTTATAAAAACTCATTTTTATGGTTTAGATCTTACATGCAAGCAAGGATTTTAGTAAAAAGAGTAAAGTAACAGAGTTATACCGAAGGAAAAGAAATGAAACGATTTGGATGAGTTTCTAGCTCCAAATCTTCTTGAAAACCCGATTTAATCCTTTCCTTTTGCTACCCTTTACTCTTGGAACGTTTTGTGTATGGTGGATGGTTGATTTTTATGTGTTTATGGACTGATTTAGTGGCTGTATTTCCTGGTTTCTTGAGTTCTTGAGAGAGAGAGATGAGAGAAAAGAGAAACTATGTGTTTTTGTGTGTGTGTTTTTGATTAAAGAAAATGAAAATGAAAAGGAAATAGAGGGTAATAATGTTGAGGGGGTTGGGAGACTGAAAACTCAGTAAATGATGGTCTAAGTCCGTTTTTGATTGGTTGTGGTTTGTGTAAAAACGAGGCAAGGACTAAAAATGTAAATAATTTGAATTCTGGCAAGAGGTGCTGCGCACCAAGCACTAGGTGCTGCGCACCGTGCTGTTTTTCAGATTTTATCTGATTTTTGTTTTTACGTCTTTGCTTCGTTGGACCTTTTTGTTAATTGAAAGTTCTTAATTATGATACGTTATGAACTTAGGAAAGTTCATTAGGTGTTTTCTTGGTATTAGGACTTATATAATTGATTCCGGGAGTTATTCCGACACTGGTTCCGACAAAATAAGGACACAATAATTACGAACTAGAGAATTATGAACACTATAAAAAGAGTAACTGGAGATTCGAACCGATAAAGTAACTGAAAATCACCTGAATTTTGACGGTTGTCACATCATCCCCGGGTTGAAAGAAATTTCGTCCCGAAATTTGACTCGTCACATCAGGTAGAAGTATCTTTGAACAAATGAGGATACTTTTGACGTATCTGGTCTTCACGTTCCCATGTGAATTCGTGACCACGTCGGGAGTTCCAACGAACCTTGACAATCGGAACACGGCTTTGTCTGAGTTGCTTGACCTCTCGGTCTACAACTTCAAGCGGTTCCTCGATGAAATTGAGCTTGTTGTCGATCTTGAATTACATATTGGTCTGCCTTCGTCAATGTCTAATTCTGTTTTGGTATTTAATTAGAATCTGTGATCTAAATGAATATTATAGGTCTTGGAATCTAGTTTTTAAAAACGTACTTCATTGTCAAACTCCTTCGAACTGGTTTTTAGTAAACGTGGGTCTAATCTGTGTGTTGAGCTGAGTTTTCATATCCGATTATGAGCTCACTTGTTGTGTGGTTTATAAGCGTATAAATGGAGATTTTAAAACACGAAACCCTTAATATGTAAAATTCTTGATCTGTAGGTGTTGGTAAATTTATGCTATCGTTTGATATTAAAAAACGTTTTTACAAACTCGGGTGCACTAAGTACTAAACGGGTCAGCAAAATTTTGTCTAACTTATTCGGATCATATCTTTGTCATAAAAAATGATATTAAGATGAATCTTGATTCCTTTTTGTAGCTATAGGGACATACTTTTTGAAAATATAAACCTCGTCCTCTAATTCTTTATAAAACTCTTACAAACTGGACTTTAGTGAACGTTGGTCAAATCTGAGATTTTAAACGACATTGTTAGGTTTTGGTAATTTGAATTTTTGTAAGATTTAGTAAACTTGAATATATTTAAAACTGATTTACATAATTTCATAACTGGTCTTAATCATGATTATTAAGTGTCGGGATCGTTCGTGTCTTCGTTGAATGTTTTAAACTCGGGATAAACTTAAAATAATCAAAATGACATTTTGGACAGATTACTTCACCTGTTTTGTTTCAATCATAACTAACTATTTTGGATCAAACTCTTAGTCTAAATCGTAGCCCTCTGAGTCTAGTTTTCAAATATATAAAATTCATCGTTTAAATCTTCCTAATACTCTAGATATTTAAGTTTTAACGAACATAGGTACTCGATGAATTTGTTGTGATCTTATGTTTCCCCAAATAATGTTTAAAAGTACAAAAATAAAACAAGTGGGGTTGTAACTCACGGTTTGCGAAGGTAGCGAACTCGGGAATCGGTCGGAAAAGGAGCCGGGAATCACGGAATGCCTAAGGATGCCAAGATTGTCCAAAAGTTATCTCATTAGGTTCCTTTATATAAGAGATTAGGTAACTTTTGTTTAGAATTAAGTGTTAAGGTCAATATTGTTCCAAAATTGGTCCGAAGCGGTTAACGTTATTTTTAATCCGAAGGTTCTTAGTTGATGTTATTTATTTATGTGATAGACATGTTTTGGTTACTGAAGTGGTTTAAGTTTTCTAATGAAATTTGGGCAGCGCTTTCGCGCCCAAATTTCGTGTCCAAAACCTAAAGTCAATTCCGCTCACAAAACACATATAAACACATATTCTTATATAAACAAGTCCAAAGAGCTCAATACAAGTCACCATTGTTATTATTTTAGTCACCTCAGTTTCAAATATTATTCACTAAAAATCCAGAACGCGTACATAAGTTTTAAACGGCCAAAACGGCGATTTTCGGGAGAGTCAGCAGCCCGGTGCGCGGCACCTACCAGGGGGTGCTGCGCACCTCCTTGCTGTCTTCTCCCGTTTTGTGTTTTTCTTGCCAAAAACGTTTTGTTACCCATAGATTTCGACATGCAATCGGTAGATACTTCATAATATGGTGTTTTTACAGTTTCTAAACAACTTTTAACCACAAATACATAGATCTAATTATTATTTAGTTAAAAATCGTTTTTGTATAAAAAGTGTTATAAATCTTTATAAAAACTCATTTTTATGGTTTAGATCTTACATGCAAGCAAGGATTTTAGTAAAAAGAGTAAAGTAACAGAGTTATACCGAAGGAAAAGAAATGAAACGATTTGGATAAGTTTCTAGCTCCAAATCTTCTTGAAAACCCGATTTAATCCTTTCCTTTTGCTACCCTTTACTCTTGGAACGTTTTGTGTATGGTGGATGGTTGATTTTTATGTGTTTATGGACTGATTTAGTGGCTGTATTTCCTGGTTTCTTGAGTTCTTGAGAGAGAGAGATGAGAGAAAAGAGAAACTATGTGTTTTTGTGTGTGTGTTTTTGATTAAAGAAAATGAAAATGAAAAGGAAATAGAGGGTAATAATGTTGAGGGGGTTGGGAGACTGAAAACTCAGTAAATGATGGTCTAAGTCCGTTTTTGATTGGTTGTGGTTTGTGTAAAAACGAGGCAAGGACTAAAAATGTAAATAATTTGAATTCTGGCAAGAGGTGCTGCGCACCAAGCACTAGGTGCTGCGCACCGTGCTGTTTTTCAGATTTTATCTGATTTTTGTTTTTACGTCTTTGCTTCGTTGGATCTTTTTGTTAATTGAAAGTTCTTAATTATGATACGTTATGAACTTAGGAAAGTTCATTAGGTGTTTTCTTGGTATTAGGACTTATATAATTGATTCCGGGAGTTATTCCGACACTGGTTCCGACAAAATAAGGACACAATAATTACGAACTAGAGAATTATGAACACTATAAAAAGAGTAACTGGAGATTCGAACCGATAAAGTAACTGAAAATCACCTGAATTTTGACGGTTGTCACATCATCCCCGGGTTGAAAGAAATTTCGTCCCGAAATTTGACTCGTCACATCAGGTAGAAGTATCTTTGAACAAATGAGGATACTTTGACGTATCTGGTCTTCACGTTCCCATGTGAATTCGTGACCACGTCGGGAGTTCCAACGAACCTTGACAATCGGAACACGGCTTTGTCTGAGTTGCTTGACCTCTCGGTCTACAACTTCAAGCGGTTCCTCGATGAAATTGAGCTTGTTGTCGATCTTGAATTACATATTGGTCTGCCTTCGTCAATGTCTAATTCTGTTTTGGTATTTAATTAGAATCTGTGATCTAAATGAATATTATAGGTCTTGGAATCTAGTTTTTAAAAACGTACTTCATTGTCAAACTCCTTCGAACTGGTTTTTAGTAAACGTGGGTCTAATCTGTGTGTTGAGCTGAGTTTTCATATCCGATTATGAGCTCACTTGTTGTGTGGTTTATAAGCGTATAAATGGATATTTTAAAACACGAAACCCTTAATATGTAAAATTCTTGATCTGTAGGTGTTGGTAAATTTATGCTATCGTTTGATATTAAAAAACGTTTTTACAAACTCGGGTGCACTAAGTACTAAACGGGTCAGCAAAATTTTGTCTAACTTATTCGGATCATATCTTTGTCATAAAAAATGTTATTAAGATGAATCTTGATTCCTTTTTGTAGCTATAGGGACATACTTTTTGAAAATATAAACCTCGTCCTCTAATTCTTTATAAAACTCTTAGAAACTGGACTTTAGTGAACGTTGGTCAAATCTGAGATTTTAAACGACATTGTTAGGTTTTGGTAATTTGAATTTTTGTAAGATTTAGTAAACTTGAATATATTTAAAACTGATTTACATAATTTCATAACTGGTCTTCATCATGATTATTAAGTGTCGGGATCGTTCGTGTCTTCGTTGAATGTTTTAAACTCGGGATAAACTTAAAATAATCAAAATGACATTTTGGACAGATTACTTCACCTGTTTTGTTTCAATCATAACTAACTATTTTGGATCAAACTCTTAGTCTAAATCGTAGCCCTCTGAGTCTAGTTTTCAAATATATAAAATTCATCGTTTAAATCTTCCTAATACTCTAGATATTTAAGTTTTAACGAACATAGGTACTCGATGAATTTGTTGTTGCAATTTCTAAAACTTAAACACGAAAACTATTTCAAGTCCTATACACATTAATCTTATTCTTACGATTGTTACTACCTTAATCTAGGGGATCTATAGGTCTAGTAGGGACATACTTGTGACCTACCTACTTGTTTACATGTACACATATTCACACTGCTAGTGTAGTATCGCTTTCCTCGATAAGGTGAGTTCATCGCCCCATATTTACTGCTTTTCTTATTTTAAACAAAACGGGGGAAAGTGAAACTCAACCAAACCATTTTTGAGAAAACGAATATCATTTTCAAACTTACCATAAATAGATATTTTTATTTATGGAAACTTACTATTTTGGAAACTTTCTACTTCTGGAAATTTACTACTTACGAGAAACTTACTATAAATAGAACTTTCTATTTATAGAAACTTACTACTTTTAGAAACTTCCTATTTACGGAAAACTACTACAAATCGGATTTCATAAAACGTGTAACAAAATCTAATGCACTTTTCAAACTTATACGATATACGGGTTATGGTTTGATTTATTCCGTATTTTTATATGATCTAGCTAACTTAGTACTGCCGAGGCGTACTAAGGGTAGAATCCGGACCTGTCACAGCCGATGCGTGTCATACTGACTTGACGTTTCCGAGGCGCGTCAAGGGCAGTATTCAGTTTCGATATTGCCGACGGGCGTATCACTTACAGGACACGGTCGAGGCGTGTCAATGTGTTGCTTGGTTACTATTTCTGATACTGCCGAGGCGTATCACTCACAGAACACTGTCGAGGCGTGGTACTGTTTTGATAGGTTGAAACTTACTCTTTCTTACTACTTATGAATTAGTTACACGCTTTTCATTATACCAGTGTCATGTTTGAGATTGAAAACAGTTTACTTACATTTTACTTACTACTCGATGAACTCGCTCAACCTTTGCTTTGAATTTTTAAGTTTTACTTTCAGGTAATGATCAGGCATAGGACCTAGCTGGGACTGGACTCTAAACTTGGACCGCATTGCATTCGTGGCTTTTATTTAAAACATTTCATACTTTTGTTTTGGGATTGTATTTCGGGCTTGCATGCCTAAGTATTTCGTTTCCCTATTGAATTTCTTGAATATTTCTTTTATGTAGTGATTGACGTAATTGGGTACCAAGGGGTTTTACCTTGGACATGGCGACGTCATGACATACTCTCTTTATTTATATCATATAGAATATATTTATTTACTATTGTGTTATGACGATTTCCAATCGGCCACATCCTGCGTTTCCGCCACTGGCGAGGTGTGACACTTTTATTAAGCTGAGATTATGTTCTCTTGTATATTTCACAGTGTTTAAACTAGCAAGAGTACAAGTGTTAGAAAGTACCTCATCAGTGGTGACAGAAGAAATTTTACTCATGAGGGCAGAAACTGACTTGTTCTTGAAGTCATCCTCAATAACTTCATCCCACTCACCAAATGTGATTAGAGCCTTCCCACTTGAACTCCCATCATTTTTTCCACTCTTCATCTTAGTTCTAGTTAGCTTTTTCTGTTCAGCTTGATGATTGTATCTCTGGTAACTGTTGTTGTTGTTCATCCTCCTTGGGGCTCTGCACTCCGTTGCAAAATGCACATAATCTTCACAATTAAAACACTTCACCTCGGACTTATCAAACCCCATCTTATCACTAGTCTCCTTCCTAAACATGGTTGCCCTCATATTTACCATAGCCATCTTCCACTTGAGATCAATCTCTTCCAAATCATCTAGATGGAGTTGTTCCAGGTCTTCTCTTGCAAGCTCTAGTTGGTTCAAGCTTCCAGCAACAAAGGCTTCATAGCTGGCCACAAATGCCTCGTAGAGAACCTTATCTCCCATTCCAGATACTCTTGAGTTTGCAGATGGTGTGTGATGCATGCTAGCTTCATTGTTCTGACCAGAAAAACCACTGAATGCACTTGAGTTGTAACCAGTGGATACTTGACTTGGTGAACAGCAGTTTGCAGAGTGTAGCTTCCTGAATGATAGCTTGCATATGACTGAGATTGAGATTGAGCTTGACTTGAATAGTGAGGTGGATTCATAGGAGCTTGAGCCTTCAGAGCACATCCATATGAATTCACAGTCTTGTTCTTCTCATCAATTTGCATGTCCACTTCATAGGATTGTAATATTCCAATCAGCTCCACTAGTGTCATGACATTCAAATTTGTTGTCCTCTTAATGATCATAACCTGAACAGACCATTTCAATGGTAGTGATCCCAAAATGTTCTTGCAAATGACACTATCTTTCATCACTACCCCAACACTCTTCAAGTCACTCAACAACAAAGTATACTCTGCTAATCTGCTCAGACAGATTCTCACCCCTTACATGCTCAAAAGCTTCATATAATTTCTTCAGAATATCCCTCTTACTCCTTCAATTCAATGCTTCCTTCATACCTCAACTCCATAGCATCCATCAACTCCTTTCCAGAGACACAATTCTTGAAATTATTGTAGGTCTCAGTTGGAAAAGCAAGTATGACAGCTCCAAGTGCCCTGAAATACATGCCAATTAGCTTGTTATCAGCTTCTGTGTACCTCTCTGGATCAACATCAATCATTCCAGTTCCTCCAGTCTTCTGAATCATCGGTCTATGAGGTCCATTGACAATTGAACTCCAAATCTTTCGATCACTATAGTACACAAATGCTTTAAACCTTAGCTTCCACATCATGAAGTCTGGACCAGGTAGGAATTTCGGAGGTCTACCACCAGATCCAGTTTCATTGTCATAATTCACTGCCGAAACATTCATTGGAATTACAGACATGATGAACGAATTTAACTCGGATGATCACTTTTTAACTCGGTGAACAAAACAATACCAAACTGTTTCTAATTCAATCAAACTCTCTGAAAACTTATCAGTTACACCTTAGCTATACTCCTTAACAAACAAAATCAATTGAAATTGATTATTCAATTACTATTCCTTGAAAACAGCTCTTACCGCCAAAATTCAAACTTCTGAATATTCTAACTGGTCGTCGATCTTCATGTTCTAAACCTTAAAGCTATTCCAGACACTTCGACTGTAGCTTAAGCTGAATCAAACTGAATTTGATTTCCAACTCTGATACCGCTTGTCAGGTCTTGAAATCCTCAAAGCTCACAATTTATAAATGGATCCAATAACTAGTCGCAGAATAACAAGATATTGATCAAAGCTAAACATAAATAGAACAAGGATTCAACGAATTGAAAGAGTTTATTCGAAATCCTTAATTGGCGGGAAAATCAGTTAGAGGAAATTAACTTACAAAACTCGCTCATTCTGCATGACTTTCACCCCTATTTATAGGCTATTCTATCTAACTATTATATTACAAACACCCTTATATTTATTTAAAAGCACTTCGGGTGAACTATTAAATTACATCTCAGTTAACTTTAGTTCGGGTGAACTTGAACTTAACTCTAGTGAAGATTTAGTTCACCCGACCTAAATTCTTCCTGAGATTACACTTTATTATTTAGTTCGGCTGATGAACAAAGTTCACTCGAACTAAAACTATACTACTCTAAACTATGACTCAGATCTTTGGAAGCTTCACCATCACTCTTGTATGCTCCAACACATAAAAATGAAGCTTTTGAAAAATTTAAAATCTTTGGCAAGAAAATTCAAAACCTTCTTAGTTGTACGATAGTTTGAATATGTACGGACCATGGTAGAGAATTTGATAATGTAGCACAATTTGGAGCATTTTGTGATAAATATGGTGTAACCCATAATTTTTTGGCCCCTCGAACTCTACAATCAAATGGAGTTGTTGAAAGAAAAAGTAGAACCTTACAAGAAATGAGTAGAGCAATGCTTAATGAACAATTTATACATCAAATATTTTGGTGTGAAGCCGTAGCAACCTCTAGTTATATCCAAAATAGAGTCCTAATTCTACCATTAATGAATAAAACGCCCTATGAAATATTTAATGGTAGGAAGACCACCCTAAATCATGTTAGAGTATTTGGATGTAAATGTTTTATACTTAATAAACGAGATTATCTCACCAAATTTGACCCTAAGGCCTATGAAGGAATTTTTCTAGGATATTCATTGGAAAGTAAAGCCTATAGAGTTCTAAACAAACATGCAATGTTGTTGAAGAGTCACTCGATGTCACTTTCGATGAGTCTCCTCCCAAGTCCAAAACTTTTCCCTTACTTGATGACAATATTGTTGAAAAAGAAGCTAGGGTAGAACCACCTCCCTTGCCTAGCTCACAAGAGACCAATAATGTCGAAAATGCTAACGAAACGTAAGAAAATAGTGATAAAATAGAAAACTCAAATAATGATAATGGTGGGTCATTGGTTAACATTAAACACATAAAAGACCATCCTATTGAACAAGTAATTGGAGACCT
This sequence comes from Senecio squalidus, assembly GCA_910822075.1. Classification (NCBI taxonomy): domain Eukaryota; kingdom Viridiplantae; phylum Streptophyta; class Magnoliopsida; order Asterales; family Asteraceae; genus Senecio; species Senecio squalidus. The sequence continues at coordinate 17,505,399 of CAJVGC010000592.1, forward strand.
CAATACTAGAATTACTAGATCTCAAGCCCTTAATCTAATATCCTTCTATGCATTAATTTCTATACTTGAACCTAAAAACTTAAAACAAGCTTTACTTGATGAAAATTGGGTAATGGCAATGAAAGAAGAACTAAATCAATTTTTAAGAAGTGATGTATGCGATCTAGTACCAGTTCCTAGTGGTTTTACAATTATAGGAACCAAATGGATTTTTACAAACAAACTAGATGAAGATGGATATGTAATAAGAAACAAAGCTAGATTAGTAGCCCAAGGATAAAACCAACAAGAAGGAATCGATTACGATGAAACATTTGCTCCGGTTGATAGATTGGAATCTACAAGGATTTTGATTGCTTATGCTTGTGCCAAAGATTTCAAACTTTTTCAAATGGATGTCAAAAGTGCATTTTTAAACGGTTTTATAAATGAAGAAGTCTATGTTCTCAACCACCCGGTTTTAAAATTTTGATAAACCAAACCATGTTTACAAACTTAAAAAGGCATTGTATGGACTTAAAAAAGCCCCTAGGGCTTGGTACAACAGACTTAGAACATTTCTTCTTGATCATGCATATGAATGGGAAAAGTTGATAACACATTATTTGTGAAAAAGAAAGAAAATGAAATATTAATTGTACAAATCTATGTGGATGATATCGTGTTTGGTTCAACTAACCCTTTGCGTGGTGAGGAATTTTCGAAACTTACGTATGATGCGTTTGAAATGATCATGATAGGAGAGCTTACATTTTTTCTTGGTCTCCAAATCAAACAATTCGACGACGGTACGTTTATTAACCAAAGTAAGTATATTAAAGAAATACTTAAAAAAAATGGATGGAAAATGCTAAACCTATAGACACCCCATGGCAACTAATATTATATTAACACTTGAAGGTGAGGGTGAACATATAGATAGTACAAAATATCTTGTTGTGATTGGATCTTTGTTATATCTAACAGCTAGTAGGCCCGATATTATGTTTAGTGTTAGTTTATGTGCAAGATTTCAAGAAAGCCCTAAAAACTCTCACTATTAAGCGGTCAAACGTATATAAACCGATACTTGAAGGGAACTATTCATCTTGGATTGAGGTATCCAAAATTTACCGGTGTTGACTTAATGTGCTTTGCGGACTCCAATTTAGGAAGATCACTAATTGAAAGGAAGAGTACAAATGTAGTGTGCACATTCGTAGGTCAATGCTTAACTTCATGGTTCTAAAAGAAACAAACTACCGTAGCTTTATCAACAACGGAGGTCGAATATGTAGCGGCGGGAAGAGCTTGTGCTGAAGCACTTTGGATGAAACAAAAGTTCGTCGATTACGGTATCATCGCGTCCAATATACCTATACTATGTGATAATAAAAGTGCAATTGACCTTAGTAAAAAATCGGTTTTACAATCTCGTAATAAACATATAGATATTAGACACCATTTTTTAAGAGATAACGTTCAAAAAGGTAACATTTTAATTGAAAAAGTTGATACTTTCAAAATCGTAGCCGATATTTTTACTAAAGCTTTTAAAAAATGATGTACTTGCTGACACTCACATGCTCATTGGTATACCTAGCCTACTGACACTCACATGCTCATTAGTATACCTTTCCTACTAATGTTGCATGCTTATCAGCAGAATGTACTTGTTGATGCGAATGATTGTTTTAATACTTATATGAATTAGTTACACATCTTTTATATACTACTATTGAGTTGAGATATGTTTTGTTACTATTATATTTTATACTTACTCAATGAACTCGCTCAAATTTATGTTGACTTTTTTAGCTTTATTTTCAGGTAATGAGCAGGCATTTAGAAGAATTTTAGACTTTGCATTTCATTGTGGCAGACCCTCTTTTCATTATATTTAAGACTCTTAGGATTATTTCGGGCTTGCATGCCTATGTCTTTCCTTTTGATATACGTTGCACTTGGTTTTTTTTATTGTTGGATACCTCGTTGTAGTGATTGACGTATATGTGTAACAAGGATTTCACCTTGGGCATGGAGACGTCATGACATACTATCCTTTCATTTTTATCATATAGACTATCTCTATATTCGTCATATGTGTTATGACGATCGCAAATCGACCACACCCTGCGTTTTCGCCGTAGGCGGGGTGTGACTTATTGGTATCAGAGCACATGGTTATAGAGAACTAGGTTGTTTGGCCTAGACTATATATATCTTTTAGGATCTTTTTTTTTTTTATTACGTCTCACTACTTTCACGCAACGACTTTATCGCCTAAGGAAGATGGCGATCTACAACAACCTTACGACGTCGAAGGAGCTTCCACTTTATTCCATCTTTATTTATGTTATGTTTTTATATTTTTATTTTTTGTTTATAATCGAATTCTGAGTCAAGAGATAACTCTGGAGGTTGGAAAACCGGTGGAATCAAACTGAAGTCCGGATGTGCCGCAGTACCCTTCGCTACTCCGCATCGGAGAGTCAATCTAGATGATTTTTGTTTTGTTGGAGTCCCGCTGTGTCGCAGCACCCCTTGTTGTGCCGCATCAGCTGGTCAGATCTGATAGCGTTCGTTTTTGTGTTTTGGCTGATCTGCGGTGACCTCTACTACACCGCAGCAGGGCCAAACTAGTTTTTACGGTCTAAATCACCTAACAAACTCTCCTTGTTCGTGTTATCCTTTGTGATACGCATCAAACTCTTACACTTCCATATTAAAGTCAGTAAATGTTTTCATTATGATAATGAACATGGGGAGGAAATGCGTATATGAGACGATGTGGATATAATTATGGGTGTACAACGTAAATATATTCATAACGAGTCATATATATGTTTACATGACAATGTTTGTGGTTATAATGAGAAACATATTAATAAGTTCTCATTCTTAGATTTGCTTAAACATATCGCTTGTTTAAATTCTTATTTCTGCTTATGCTAACGTATGCTTATTCCATTTCGTGTGTAGATGCCTCCACGTGGTCTTACTCTGGCTCAAGTTGCCTCTATGATCGCTCAGCAGCTAGTTGGTATTGTACATACTATTGTGGCATAGGCCACTGTTGTTGTTCAGCAGCAACCGCAACCGAATCAGCCACCACAACCTAACCCATATGGTTCTAACTATAAGGATTTTCTTAATTGTATGCCAACGGAGTTTGATGGAAAGAGCGGTGACCTTACTCTTAATCATTAGTTCGAACAGGCTAAGTCAGTTTTCGACATCATCAATTGCAGTAATCAGAAAATGGTTTGGTATTCTACACATCTTCTGAAGGGTAAGGCCCTCACATGGTGGAACTCGGTACTCCAGGCTTGTGGTAGAGAATCCTCCCTAGGTATGTCTTGGGAAGATCTTAGGACTCGTATGTTGGAGATATTTTGTCCTCGTAATGAGATGAAAAAGCTAGAGGCGGAATTTTGGGATCATACCATGAAAGGGTCTAATATTGATGCCTACGCTGACCGCTTCCATGACCTCGCACGTCTTTTTCCTCGGATGGTAACCCCAGAGTCTCGACGCATTGAGCGTTTCATTTATGGTTTGCACCCCGAGGTTCGTCGTTCGTTGACGAGTATGGAATGGTTGTCTAAGCATCGGGTTGAAATTGTTTTTTATGAAAAATTCGTTCGTATTCCTCTTCCGAGTGGTTCTACATTAGGAGTCTTCGGGGAGAAATTGGTTAAGAAGGTTGTGCAACTGATGAGTATACAGACGGAAGAAAGGTGTATTGCCAACGTTCCTATTGTTCGAGAATTTTCCAGAGTCTTTCCGGAGGAGTTACCTGGATTACCACCACTTCGTCGGGTTGGGTTTCACATCAACCTAATTCCAGGAGTCACCCATGTGGCTAAGGCACCTTACCGACTTTCACCTTCTAAGATGCGCGAGTTTTCCGCTCAGTTGTAGGAGTTACAGGATAGGGGATTCATGCGCCCGAGTCATTCACCATAGGGACCACCAATCTTGTTCGTGAAGAAGAAAGACGGATCACTCAATATTTGCATCGATTATCACGAGCTAAATTAGCTTACCGTCAAAAACCGTTATCTTCTTCCTCGAATTGATGACTTGTTCGATCAACTACATGGAGCTACTTGCTTCTCTAATATTGATCTCCATTCTGGTTATCATCAATTACGTGTTCACGAGGCAGATATTCCTAAGACCGCTTTCAGGACTCGATATGGACACTTTGAGTTCACTTTATGCCTTTCGGTCTGACAAATGCTCCCGCTGTATATATAGACCTAATGAACACCGTGTGTAAGCCCTATCTGGATAAATTTGTCATTTTCTTCATCGATGACATTCTCATCTATTCTAAATCAGAGGAAGAACACGCAATTCATCTCCGGTTGACTCTTGAGTTACTCGAAAGAGAATCCTTGTTTGCAATGTTTTATGAGTGCGATTTCTGGTTGTATGAAGTTCACTTCTCGCGTCACGTGGTTAACCGTGATGGTATTCATGAAGATCCGAGTAAAGTTGAGGCCATTAAGAGTTGGAAACCTCCTAAATCACCATCCGACATTCGTTCATTATTGGGTTTAGCTGGTTATTAAAAGAGATTCATCGAGAACTTTTCTAAAATCGTGAAACCCCTATCCGCCTTGACTCAGAAGAATAAGAAGTTTGTTCGGGGAGACGGATAGGAGAAAGCCTTCTATACTATGAAGGAGATATTGTGCAACGCTCATATCCTTGCACTACCCGATGCTTCCGACTACTTCGTGGTTTATTGTGATGCTTCTAATCAGGGTTTGGGTTGTGTACTGATGCAACGGGGTAAGGTCATCGCATATGATTCTCGACACCTCAAGGTTCATGAGAAAAATTATACCACACCCGACCTTGAGCTTGGAGCAGCGGTTTTTGCTCTTAAATGTTGGAGACATATTTATGGGACTAAAAGTGTCATCTACACTGACCATAGGAGTCTACAACACATCTTTGATAAGAAATACATTAATATGCGTCAGAGGCAATAGATAAAGCTTATCAATGATTATGATTGTGAGATCAAGTACCACCCAGGTAAAGCTAACGTCGTGGCCGACGCTTTGAGTAGAAAAGAGAGACTCAAACCGAAGTGTGTTGGGGCCATGAATATGACTGTTGGGTGGGTATTCGACAACAGATTTTGGATGCTCAGGTCAAGACATTCAAGGAGGAGAAATTATCAGCTGAGCCACTTCGTGGGTTAGACAGTCAGTTTGAGAAACGAGACAATGGGGTTTATTACTTCTGATCGTATATGGGTTCCATTGACTGGAGGTGTTAGATAAGAGATATTGGACGATTCGAATAACTTAAAGTATTCGATTTACCATGGAGCATATAAGATGTACCATGATATTCGGGATATGTATTGGTGGCCGGGTATGACACGAGACATTGCTACTTATGTGAGAAAGTGTATTACATGTGGGCGTGTATAAGCAGAGAATCAGAAACTATATAGTCTACTTCAGCAGCCTGAAATTCCCAAATGGAAGTAGGAGAACATAGCCATGGATTTCGTCACGAAACTACCGCGTTCAACTAGTGGTTTCGGCAACATATGGGTTATTGTTGACAAGTTTATAAGTCAGCTCATTTTCTTGCCATATGTGAGGATTATAAAATGGATAATATGACTAGGATCTACATCAAAGAAGTTATCTCTCGTCATGGTGTTCTTGTATCCATTATTTCCGACAGGGATGCTAGATTCACTTCCCGCTTCTGGCAGTCATTGCATAAGGTGTTGGGTACACGCCTAGTCATAATTACGGCCTACTATCTGCAGACTAACTTTCAGAGTGATCGAACCATTGAGACACTGGAGGATATGCTTCGAGCATGTGTTAGTGATTTGGTGGTAGTTGGGACTTTTCATCTTCCTCAACTAGCATTCCAACATTCGTTGTGCTCCTTTTGAGTCACTCTATAGGCTTAAGTGCCGATCTCCTATTCTTTTGGCAGAGATTGGTCAGACACTGTTTATCGGTCCGAGTTTGTTTAGGAGACTACCGACAAGATTCATCAGATTTGATATCGACTCAAAGCGGAGAGGGATCGCCAAAAGAGTCATGTAGAGAAACGTTGTACCCCCTTGATTTCAGTGTTGGAGATTTCGTTTTCCTGAAGGTTTCTCCTAGGAAAGGCATTGTTCGTTTCGGCCGTGAAGGAAAGTTGGCACCATGGTTTGTGTTGCCATTTGAGATTATCGAGCGTGTTGGTCGGGTAGCCTATCGTTTACGGTTAACTCAGGAGTTGAGTAACGTGCATAACACATTGCCTGAATCCAACTTGAAGAAGTGTCTTGCTGACACTAACTTGCAAGTTCCACTCGATGAAATTTAGGTTGATGAGACTTTGAGGTTCGTGGAGGAACCAACATAGATTGTTGATCGAGAGGTTAAAACTCTCAAACATAGTGGCGTTCCTATCATCAAAGTTCGTTGGAACTCTTTACGAGGCCAGGGAGCGTAAGGATCAGATGACACTCAAGTTCCCTCAGCTATTCCAGTGACTCGTGAAGTAATGATATTCCTTTCTTTCTTTCGTTGAATTTTGGGACGAAATTCTCTTAAGTGGGGAATATTGTGACAACCGTCACATTTTTCGTCTCTAGTTAGTCTAGTATACATGTATCTCGTTACCGACTTATGCCAAACTTCTTATTTTATTCTAAAAGTTTCTTTTACAATATATTGTTGTGTGTTAGAATATTATTTCTTGTGTTTGTCATTTTATGCATTTTTGGATATGTATAGTATTCTAGGTGCACAAGTAAGTAGATCCCGCTAGATGAGCTTCTACGTAACTTAACGAATTAATTCCATGATAATTTTCATAATTATATATTTCGAGATACATAAACTTTCCATATGTAGATGGCGTCTTAAAAATCCCGAGTCGTAATCATATTCAGTTTCGTTTTGTTATTCTCGAGTCATTTTATTAATCGGAAATTAGTAGTTCTCATTTAGCCTGTTATTGTATTAAACCCGATCCATTTGAGTTGTAGTCCATAACCATAACCCATTAACAAACCCAATCCTATAATCCATTACCCTAAAACGGATCCAAAACCCCCCCATTATACCTAATCGGCCTAAACCCATAAATCAGTCGACAACTTCATTTCCTAGTTTCATTTAATCGATCATTAGCATCATCTCTGTCGACATCCATATCTTTCCCAAAATCAAAATCCAAGTTTAAAGGTTTAAGGTCTTAATTTTCTACTCCATCGTGATCCTCTAAACCGCTCTTAGCGATTTCATATTCTCTAATTTAAGGCTCGAACACCTATTGCAAATTGAGAAGCTCCTTATCTAGTCGGGAGGATTAGCTTGTGACCTTACATACACACACATACCCACACTACTTGAGTAGTGTAGTACTTGCTATTTTAAGGTGTGGTCATTGCCCCACTTTTATTCTTACTTGTTTTATACAAACCGGGGGAAAGTAAACCTCAACCAAAATGGATTTTGAGAAAACGATTTTGAGAAACAGATTTGAGAAACGAATTACATTTTCAGTACTTACTATATACAGAACCTTCATATTTAAATAAAATTTCCATAAATAGAACTTCATATTTATGGAAGCTTAAATATGTTTGAAAATCATAAATGTGTAACATAATCTAATGCATTAAAAAAAAATTTATGAGATGATGGTTGTGGTTGATTACTCGTTAGTATACCTTTCCTACTGACACTCTACTTGCTCATTGATATACCTTTCCTACCGATGTTGCATGCTTGATAGTAGTGTGACTACTGTGGTTGTTACTCGTCAGTATACCTTTCCTACTGACACTCACATGCTCATTAGTATACTTTTCCTACTAATGTTGCATGCCTATCAGTGGAATGTACTTGCTGATGCGGATGACAGTTTTACTACTTATATGCATTAGTTACACATCTTTTATATACCACTGTTGTGTTGAGATATGTTTTCTTACTATTACATTTTATACTTACTCAATGAAACCGATCAAATTTATGTTGACTTTTTGAGCTTTATTTTCAAGTAATGAGCAGACGTAGGACTTAGCTTTGAGACCAGGCTTTAGAAGACTTTTAGACTTTGCATTGCGTTGTGGCAGACTCTTTTTTCATTATATTTAATACTCTTGGGATTATTTCGGGTTTGCATGCCTATGTCTTTCCTTTTGATATACGTTGCACTTGGTTGTTTATTGTTGGATACTTTGCTGTGGTGATTGACGTATTCGTGTATTAAAGATTTCACCTTGAACATGGCGACGTCATGACATACTATCTTTTCATTTTTATCATATAGACTATCTCTATGTTTTCCATATGTGTTACGAAGATCATCAATCGACCACACCCTATGTTTCCGCCACAGGCGGGGTGTGACAATATCTCCTCTGCTCGACGGTCCTTAACATCTTCAATCTCAATCAAATCTCCTTTAACCTACTACATTAGAATTATTATATCCCAAATTTTCTCATTCCTCCATTAATTCTTCATCTCCTCAAGGTATTTAATCTTCTTTTTCCTTTATGTTCTTAATTTATTTTTTTCTAAAAGAAACCCCATTTCACAACATCTTTAAAATCGAATTTTTGGTTGTTTAATTGATTAATATGATAGTAATTTTGCGTATACATGCTTGCATTTGGTAAATTTTGTTCATTTAACTTCAAATCTTAGATTAATTTTTTTTAGGGTTCATATCACAAATTTGGGGGGGTTTTCAACTGATAAAATTTATTATGTCTACTAACTTGAATATATGTTTAGTAACATTATTCATCACTTAGGGCTCACTAATTACTCACTTTTGTTACAGTTTGTATGTATTGACATAAGTATGTTTCAAGCATCAAATATGCCAATTTTTGATTTTGTATGTTTACCATTACTAAACTCACTCACTCACACACGTGTGTTAACTAATTGCAAAGAATAATGATCAAATAATGACATTAATTCAAAATTTAGTTAACAAAAAGTAAAATGATAATACTTGTCTATTTTTTTGGACCAAATAACATTTACATGTCTTTAATTCTTGCATCAAAATAAGTCAAGACAAGTGAATATCGACATAGTTAATCATATAAGCACACACACCCTAGTGTTGATTAATTTTTTTCCTTTCCAAATTTGCCTGTATGTTGTTAGGATATGGCCATCACTAAAGACCACAAAGAACGAAAATCCACTCCTTATCGTCTCCCCACCAATGAACGCCAAATTCATACCTACAATCAAACTCGCATAGCTAATCGAAAACTACCGAAGGTCGAGAGGTAACCATAAACAAACTCCCCAACTTTTTAGGAGATTTTTCAAAGCTAAATTGGCAAGCGTTTTTATTACAAAAGGGCCCTCTTTATTCAAAACTTGTTCGTGAAGTTTATGCAAACTATGAGTTTCAAAACGAATCCATGATAAATTTTCGCTTTAATGACACCACTTATGAGAGTGTGGAGTTCTATAACCGCTGAAATAACTTAAATATCTTCCCGAGTTTATTTCTAAATATGAAGTAATAACTAAACTTTGCAAACCGAATATTAATCGCAATGACATCCTTCAAAATAGTCTTTATAGTTGACACCTTTTACCAAAAACTGATATTTAGGATCGGGTAATTGATTTTTATATGTATTGTAAAGGGGAAACCATTCTAAAGTTCATGTCGCCCAGGTCGCCCTCATTTGGTTTCTTGAAAATGAAATTCCCATTAATATCTCCTTTTTGATGGATCAAGCATGTCGGGGTTGCAAACCGAGGTAACTCGTTATCTCCCTTATGGTATTCTACTTAACAATCTCTTTAATGTTCTCAACTTGAATAAACCAATCCCCAAAGGGTCCTCGGTCAATGTATTTATCTTAGAATTCTTACCCGTACCGGTCATGAAGCTAGTTCAAGTCGAAAGTGTCGTGCTTCTCAAGCTCCTATTGAGGAAGGATCCACCGATAAAAAAATCAATGCCATGTTTGGTGAAAATGCAACAAATCAAGTGGAAAATGTTATTTCACCCCCTACTACTCAAGGTCGTGATAACACCATTGGTAGTGACGATGACCCTTCTGCACCATTCGACCCAAACAATCCCTTTTTATGCTTTGCATTCCCCACATCAAAGGGAGATGATTTATCGTCAAAACTTGAAGATTCACTCAAACCAATCCAAAATAAAAAATCTTCTCAAGAATGTTTTAAGTGCTCTCTCTTGTCGCTCCGACTCAAATGTAGCAACCGGTCGTGCTCAAGGACATGAACGCATTAAATTTACCTTGCTTAGTTGGTATGTGTTGGGTTGGGTTAACTTCTAATCATTTTTATTGTTTGGATTATGTTTTCTAAAACTTTGAATTGTTGGGTAGTTGTAATTTTGGAACCCTGTAAGACCTTATTTTTTGTGTGATGCTTTCTTTTATGGTTGTACTAACGTTTCTTTTGTAGCATATTTTCACCGTTGTATGGTTTGAGGGGGAGCATCCCTCAAGGGGGAGCGATGCTCACGGGTACTTATCTTTTTGCTTCGACAAAACGGGGATAAGATGTAGGTAAGTGATGTTAACACTTGCAATTTTATGGTACCTTTGTTTGTAATCTTTACGGGTGTTTTGTCATAATAAAAAATGGGGAGATTGTTGGATGAAATCCGACATTAGTATTCAAACGTAAATTAAACCTTATTTTGATGGTGATATAAAGAAGTATAAGGTAACACTTAGTGTCAAGTCAAATTGAATTTTCATAAGTTATACATTTCCCCAATATAGTCCGAAACACAAAACGTCTTAAAATGAACAAAAAAATACAACTTCGTGAAAAATCAGCAAGCTGCGGTTCAGCCTGCGGTCTAGCTGCAAGTCGACCGCAATTCTTGTTGGAACAAAATTTAATATTTTTTCCAAACTTCAATATTAAATATTAATTTAAATTATATTGTGATTAATACACATTGTAATATGTTTTGTACAAACTTACCAAGTAATCAAGCCAAAAGGTTGAGTAAAGGTAACAAAAAAACGGATTTTTTTTTTTTTTGCAGAAAACTGCGATCGATTTGGCGGTTTAGTCGCGGATGAGCCGCATTTTCGCCACTAACTTTTTGTATCTTTATATAAACCAACCTTTGGCTTATTTATTCCTCATATCTTGCAAAACATATTTCCCATCATTATTCAAGTGATCATTCAAAGCAATTCAAATCATCATACTTTTGAGAGGTCATAGCAAGAGAGATTCTAATTTGAAAGAATTCATTGTAATTTCTAAACATTTCATATTTGTATTGTAATACTTTTACTAGTGAGTTGAGAGTATATTTGTCAAAAGTTCTAGTGGTTAGGATTTGTGTTTAGATCTTGATGGTCAAGATTATGTATTAATCTTTCTAGTGAGAAAGATTTGTCTTTTTGGTGAAGAGTTGGCGTATTCGGCTCTCCACCGGGTTTGGAGTTATTAGTGAAGAAAAACTCTCAATTAGTGATTTGGGGAGTGGATTAAGGAGGATTAGTAAACATCCTCCCCAACCACTATAAATCATTGTGTTGATTTGTGTTTGCATTTTTTTCCCTAAACTCTTTACTTTATTGTATGAAACCACCATAAAAGTTCACGTTATATATTTATAACACAAGAAAATTTCTAAAACCTTTCTAAATTACAAGATAATATATTCAACCCCCCCCCCCCCCCCCCCCCCCCCCCCCCTCCTCCTCTAATTATCTTACATATACGTTGAAAAATCGTTGCAAATTTCAGGGTGTGTTTTCGGGTGCTTCTGTTCTTTGTTTGGGAGTGTATAATGTGCTCACCTTTTCATTCTTAGATTTATAATTCATCTATTATATTCATGGTTGTCTAGAATCCGTTGTGTTTGGATTGTTTGGTCGTATATCCTCGTTATTGATTTTAATCGTTTATCGGGTATCCTATTGATATAGGTTCTTTAAGGTTTCGTTCGTGTTGGATTCCTATTCGTTAAGGTGTATATTTTATGTCTGCACTTTTTACTACATAGACAAAATCGATGTTTTTCTTACTGGTTATCGAATATTGTTTGTTTACGCGTTATAGTAATTATTCGTTGAATGTGATTTTATTGTATATTGAAATTGTGATAATTGAGTAAATATACTTTGGGGTAATTCAGATTTTGACTATCTCAATGTGTATAACATGTATTTCGCTTAAATCGTATATTGATGAAATAATGATTATGATTTTCGGTTGAATTATACGCATTCACGTACATTACATGTTTTAGTAAACGAGAAATTATTGTTTAAGTGTTGTAATAAAACATGTTCTTGAAAATGATTGTTTTGACAAAAAAGGGATTTGAT
>CAJVGC010000592.1:17517841-17543006 GCA_910822075.1 Senecio squalidus
TGTCGCTTCGTCTCGGGGTTTGCTCAGATTTCCTTTTCTCACCCGACTCCTTCTTGGAAGATGCTGGAGTGGTGAGAAGCTTGCTGGTGAGTCGGTGAGCTAGGATGATTGCACTCTGAAGCAGAGATAACCATACCCCGGATTTCAGGAACCAGACCGGAGATGTATCGGTCGATCCTGTTTTCCTCGGGAGTCACCAGTCTTGGAACTAGTCGGGCTAGCTCATGGAATCGGGCAGTGTACCCCTCGATGTCGTTACCTATCATCATATGATCCCACAGCTCTGCCTCGAGCTTCTTGATTTCTCCCTTGGGGCAGTATTTCTCGATCAGGAGGTTCTTGAATTGATCCCAAGTAAGGGCATAAGCAGTTTCCCGCCCTCGGGTTCTGACCACACTGTTCCACCATGATAGGGCTCGGCCGTGGAATACGCAGGAGGCGTACTCTACCTTTTCAGCTTCAGCACACCGGCTGATGTGCAGGACTGATTCGATACTCTCTAACCAGGATACAAGTCCTACAGCACCAGTGGTGCCATGAAACTCCTTAGGCTTACAATCCATGAAGCTTTTGTACGTGCAGGCAGGGGGGTTTCGGTTCTGGTTCTGGTTCTGTTGTTGCTGTTGTTGTTGTTGTTGTTGCTGCTGCTGTTGTTGCTCCTGTTGTTGTTGCTGCTGGTTGTTGTTGACGTTGGCATTTATCCCAGCAGTGATCTGGGTGATCATGTTGGGCATTGCCGCGTTGAGTTGAGCAGCGACTTGCTCGGCTACCAAACTAGCGTTGGAGCGTTTAGGAGCCATGATTCTACAACAGAAAAGAAGATCCAGTTTAGAACGCACGAATACGATGCTATAAGAATTTTAATTTAATGAACAATGATATTGATAACGCAAGAGTAATATGGAAGGATAAATAGCACACGCACGACAACGATCAAGGTAATAACAATATGATTCAACAATAATGACAAGTACGGATAATAAAGTAGAACTTTTTATTCAATAAAAGATATTCGGTTACATAGTTCAATACGATAATAAAAGGTTCAAATGCCAGTACAATACAATACAATAAGATAATAGCTTTGAGTCGTGTACATGGGAAAAATACGACTTAAGCTTACAGTACAATACATAAATAAATGACTAACGACGCCTCTCTAAGAACATCTTCGCCACGATAACCGCAATCAGGGTCCCCATGACCAAGCATGCGCCAACGAGACGTTGCACAATCCTCGTTGTGGCTTGAGCCGATGCGATGACTCGCATCGACTGCTCCGACAGCTGGTGTGCGGCATCGGAGACTTCACGGAGGAGAAGGTGCTGGTGTTGAGCCTCTTCTGAAAGTCCCCGGAGCTCTCGGTGGAGTTACAGGAACGCTGCTGGTGGTGAGACCGCAAAGTAGGCGGCATCATCGGCCTAGATGGTCCGGCGTCCTCGGCACGCTACCTCTGCTCTCGCTGGAACTGTCGCTCCCAAGCATAGAGTTCCATTACCGGCGTACGCATCGCTGGATCTTACGGGTCTCCGAAAGGCATATGGGGAGGAGCGGGTCTGGATGAGTCAGGAGTCTGTCCAAACATCGTATCTGGCAAACGGCCAGGGAGAACGACCTGCTTACAAGCAGTCATTCTCGTTCGGGGTCCGTGCTGCTGGGGCGGTGCTGAAACGGGCACCGGAGGAGCAGGTAGTTGCACGGTCCTCAGACTGGAGGTACCAACCTGCTGGACAAGGCCATGGAGGTCTCCTCGGTCGGATCAGTCGTCTGATGGCGCTGGCTCTCGGAAGCTGCGCGGTCTTTTGAAGCTTCTCGCGAGGAAGCGGCTCGTGAGAGCGAGCGAGACTGGGATCGAGACGGTGATCGGGAGTGCGATGACTGAGACATGACGGATCTGCGAACAATGAGTTATGTGAGTATAGGGGAAAACTAAAGGAAAGTGTAAATGAAATGCATGCACGGGTCAGTCACGTGAGAATCGGGAATCGATGAGACCGGGAATTTTTCGACTCAAAAACCGTTAACAATAGCAATTACTTTCCGTTCTTGCATAATTTATTTTGAACTAGGCATAGTTGATCAAGTTATGCATAGTTGAAAACATTTATGCATTTGCGGAATTAATCCACTAAAGTTTGAACTCGTAAAATGATTTTTCCGAAAAGCCTTGGTTATAGTTTGGTTTCGAAAATTTTTGAAAATTTTTGAAAGCGTTTTCACTATAACATGTGCTCTGATACCAAGTCTGTCACACCCCGCTAAAGCGGAAACACGAGGTGCGAAAAGCAAGAATATCATTTCACAAGTCATAACAAAATGCAACGGTTTCAAGTCATTAAAAATAGAATTTAAAAGTTTACAAGTTCAAAAGGAACATAACCAAGAGTACTTAAGTTCACGACAACAAATAAATAATTAAAATGTTTCATAAAAATTCCTAAAATAAAGACAAGGATTCTCCCTATTCATTCTTCACGTAACTTTCCTGACCCGTCCGTACTATGCACTTCATGACTTACACTTGATTTCCTGAAACATGAGATAAAGTGTCAACTACATAAAGTAGTGAGTGAGTTACAGTTTTCAAGTTCTCGACAAAAGTTTCCGACAAGTATATATATATATATAAAGGATTTCTCAAAAGAAAAGAAGGGGAACGGCGCTTAAAATATATATACAAAAAGTTTCACGTGGCATCGAGGTGTAACGACACCTTAAAAGAGTGTACAAAGGCTAGTAGAGCAATACTTGTAAAATAATTTGCGGATCACATGCAAAAAGAGTATATGCGTAAAATAAAGTAACTAATGATTAAAACATTGTATCAACCTCTTGTCATAATATAACATAAGTGATCACACTAAACCGATTAACCAACCGTGAGACCCCTTACCCCGCACTATCTACGAGGAGTATGTTTGTTCTAGTAATATGTACTTAGACTGCCATCTAAGCAAGGAACGGTTCTTTCCTAAGTATCGATACCCATAATTACTAAAGGCTTATGCTAATAGTGTGTAAAGAACTGAAACCGGGCACTAAGGCAATTTTATTTCAAAATGATAGTAGGCACTTATGAGTCGCGTTATATTCTCATCAAGGGTTGGAATCATATACAATCAATCATAGTTTCGAACAAGTGCCAATCGGGGACAGTGTCGAACAGTGGCAATAAAACAGTTTAAGCATATAAGCTCAAAAGTTCATAAAATAATTAGATCTCATGTTTCCCCTAAAAGAGTTATTTAAATTACAATAAATAATAGAGGATGTAACTCACGGATTGCGAAGATTAGACAAAAGCGAAAAGCGGTCGAAAGCGTGTCGGGAATCACGTAAGTCCTAAGAGAATACCAAGATTAATTAAGTAGGACGATTACATTAAGTTAACATATTATATAATATATTATAAGTTGTAATCTTTAGTTAACTTTAAGTGTCAAGAGTTAATTTGTCCAAATATTGTCCGAACTGGTTATCGTCACGTTTAGTCCAAATGTGTCCAAAGTCAACATTATGATAATTTTATTCGTTCGCTACTGAAGTGTTACTATATGTTCTAACGAAATTTGGGCAGCGCTTCCGCGCCATAATTTTTATGTCCTAAAAGTCCACACTTTCCCGCTTACAAATTACATACGTTTACATAATATAATTCAACAAGTTCAATCTAGATGAATTAAGTCCAATAAATTATTCCAAACATAAGTATTTTAATTATCTCAGTCCCGAATATTTAGTTTCGAAAAATCAGATTGTGTAGATTAGTTTTTAACGACAAACGAAGATTTCCGGAAAACTGCCAGCAGCTTCAGTGCGTCGTTCTGGGCCTTAGGACGGCACCCTGAACGTTTCAGGGCCACGGTGCGCCGTTCTGGGTCCATGGGGACGGCGCCCTGGTCACTGCAGTTTTCTCGAAACTCGTTTTTCTTGCAAAAATGGTTATTTAAGCGGTAGATCTCGACATGCAACTGTTATAAACTTCATTATTTATCATTTTCTCAGTTTATATGTAACTTTTATCCACAAAAACGAAGATCTAAGTACCATTTGATATAAACCCGTTTTTGTATAAAAATTGTTATAAAACTTATTTTGAGGTGTTAGATTATCCATGCAATGACTTATTTCAGTAATAGAAGTAAAAAGAGAAGTTTCTACCGGATGAAATGCTTGGATGATGATTTGGAAGGGATTTAGGCTTCAAAATCGGTGGAAAACGTCCTTTAACCGAAATGGATGAATCCTCCTTGCTTCCTTTGTTATGTGGACGATTTTTATGGTGTTTATGGTGGTGTTTTCTGTGTTTTTGTGACTGGAAGTGGAAGGAGTATAGAGAGGATTGTAGAGAGAAAGTGTGTTTGTGTGTGTTTTAGTTTTGTAAAAATGAAATGAAATGAAAAGAGGTGGTATTAGTTGGTCTAGGGAGTGTAACTGTCAAGGAGTGTCCAATCCCGAGCTAGGTGGTTGGAGTGTTTGTAGTTATCGAGATTGAGCTTTAAAAGATCCAAAATTTGAATCTGCGTCGCCAGGGCGTCGTCCTGGTTTCCTTAGGGCGGCGTCCTGGCTCTATTTTCAGCATTTTTCGTTTTACGTTTTTGTTCCGTTAAGCCTTTTCGTTAATTGGAAGTTTCTGATTGTTATGTGAAATAAATTTAGGAAAGTTCTTTATAAGTTTTGTTGGTATTAGGACTTATTTATAGATTCTGAATTTGATTCCGACACTGACGCATTTCCGGTAAAAATACGGTTAAAGACAATAACTAATATCTCAAAGATATAGAGTACGAATTTCACCTGAACGGTTGTCACATTAAACAACTCTAAACACTTGTATAAGTAAACTAATATATATAAAAGTAACATATAAGGCTAAAACATCATCTTTGGACTCAAAGACGCCAACACCATCAAAAATGTCATGATACTTATTTAAAACGGACGTTTTGACTACTTTTCGATAAATAAACCATTGTTACAAAATGCGATCGTGATCTAAAATCATCAAATAATGTTTTACGACAAACTTTTATAAAAGCGTTTTAAAGGTCATTTTACTCTATAATTTGAAAAGTAAAGACTTTAAATTCTCAAAATGTCAAAGTTGACTTTCACGTTGACTTTGACTTTCCTTCAAATTGTTGACTTTGACTTTGACCAAGTCAACATCTTTGAGTTTGACCAAGTCAACATCTTCGACGTTGACCTTGGTCGGTCTCGATAAAACTTTGGTAACAGTGATTCCTTTCAACCGATATTCCTATTAATCATTTCCGACTCAGAATATCATTCATTTCCAATTGTCGATTATGACGTGAAATATCGATATCTTCCCATCGTCCTTATTGGCGCGGAACATCGTCTCCTAAATCCGTCATCTTGACTCGACTTAATAATCGTTGGAATATTTTAATAAACTTAACCTTAACCGACAAGGCTAAACCGGACTAGACTTATAGAGATACTTAGACTATGTTATTTATTGTTTTAGGGCACTTAGACGATGGAGTTGTAGCTCCGTGATTGTGTACCCGATATTTTCTGAGCTTTCATTGTGAGTTATTCGTAGCCCTTGTCTTTAATATTTTTGGGCTGGAAAACGTATTTTAAATTGTCTGCTTATATGCGAGACGTTACTATGGTCATCATGTATGCGAGACGTTACTGATTATCTTGTTTACCTAGTGGCTTAGGTCAGCCTTAGATTAGGTGTCATTAGTCCTTGGTGGCCCCCCTTATACACTCGTTAAGCTTTGTGCCCGCTATTGCATATATATATAGATCTATATGGGTTTGGCTCCAACCCTCATTGCTCGCTAGGATGTCCCTAGGAGTGGATGTTATGGCCGTATTGAATTATTTGTTGCCTTTGGTTTGACACGCCTTAGGAAAGGGGATTATGATGAGGTCAGGTTTGGTGTATGCTAGTCTAGGCTATCTACCTAGCACTATGGTTGTAAAACAAGATATGTTATTTGAAACGTACCATGTTTATTAAATCTGGTCGTTGGGTCAACTTTTACTTAAAATTGCGAATAATTCACCAACACGTGTTGATGTCGTTTTTAACGCTTTTCAGGAGTTTGAGGAAGTTCTTGATCATGCCATGCTTACTTTGGATCATTTATTTTGTGTTTATTTGTGATTCATTTGTTTTCGATGTAATTCCTTGTGATCCATTTTATGACATTTGATATGTATTTATACTTGGCGTTTATCGCTTTAACTTTGTAATGTATTTTGTAAACTTATGGCATGATTAATTTTAATCCAATGTTTTGTTTATTGGTTATAATGTTGTAATCCTTGACTCTTGATATCGTAACTGGAACACCTCGTGTTTCCGCTTTAAGCGGAGCAAAATGGTTTGAGAGAACAAACGAATCAACTTATTTCTTCAAACAAACCAAAAGAGTTCCGATTTTTCAATCCACAAGAAGGTTTGTGACATGATAATCAAAAATATCTAAAGAAAGCTATGTATCATGCTCCCGGTCTTTACGACACAAAATCTTTGGGAAAAGCAAATGTTACAATGGCTTTCATTAGATCATCAAAAGAAATTGAAGAACAAGAGGATGCAAAACGACCATTTTTAAAACGCAATTATCTTTTGATTACTGATCATTAAATGAGAGTTACAAAACCAGGAAAATTCCTATTTCGGATGATTACTTTCCAAATTATGATGAAAAGGAACTCCATTCCGATGATGTTTTGGAACAAGTTGCATTTCAAAAAATATACGTTCAAACTCTTATTTTAGAAAAACAATTTTCGAAACTTGAGCAAGAGTTGGAACGTCGAACTAATTACTTTGAGAATGAAAAACGTAACTTTTTAGAGAAAATTGCGTCTTTTGAAAAAGTATCACTTGATAAATCTTCAACTTCAAATGAAAAATCATCATTGGAAACGACGGTTAAAATTAACAATGTTTAAAAACAAGAATCTACAACATCTTTCCCCTCGAATGAACAATCTCTAGCTAAGATATCATTTCTTCAAAATGTCTTACATTCAAAAGAAAAAGATATTGAAGCTTTAACGAAAAATATTGATTCAATGTGAAAAATGAATGGTCCGGTTTCACCACAAACCCCAATTCTTTCACATGAGGAGAAACGGAAATCTAAAACTCTTGAAAAAGATTCTAAAAAAGAAGTTAAAGTTCCATTGAAGGTTTACAACGGTAAATCTTCCAAAACATTTTCAAAAGTGGTTTCTCCGAGTACTAATTCTTTCCGGAAAAAGAATCAAAACTATTCTACGAAATCACAAACGAATGGAACTTTTACACCACATTTGAAAACTTCGAGTTTGAAATCAACAAACATATCAAGCGCACATGTTAAAAAACAAGCACTTTGTCCTCAAATGAACAAGAAGGAAACGAAATCTTTCACTTATTCAATACCCGAGTTATTTGAATTTGCACCATCACTTTAAATATTCTGTGCAAAAAGTGAATAGTTTTGTTTCTAAACTTAAAAAACGACCTTCAATGAATTCATTCACATCAAAGAAACAATTGTTTTAAAATGTACCATTAAATGCATCAAATATGGTACACTCATCAAGTGGTTTTGTCCCAAAAACTCCTTCACCAACTCTTAAACAGAAATGGATTCCAAGTCTCCACCAATTTCAAAAACAAACACACCGATTGCAAAATCAACTGCCTCAAATGTGTGTTTACCGGAGAAATGGAATTCATATTCTTTGCACATAATCAATACAACTTATCAATAGTTTTCAAACAAAGCTAACCAAAAAGGACCTACAATGAAATGGGTACCAAAAAAAGTTTGTTTTGATTGTGCAGAAACGTAGATTATCATAATGACTCCGGAACAACTCAGTTTCGGACTCGAACTTCATGGAGTGCTTACACGAGGTATCAAAATTACTAACTTAGTTTATCACTTGAGAGACGTAATATTTGGAAGTGTTTAGTAGCGGATTTTTAAATCTCGACTAGAACTATCACTTTTGGGTATTATTATTTTATATGATATTTTGAGTTTGTTTAGGCTTTCAATTATTTCAAATTGGAACCCGTTCTAAAACCGGAAAATTACGAATTCATTTATCTAAATACAAGTTTAATATGTTGAATGTGAATAGTAGCGGATTTTCAATCTCGACTAGAACTAACATATTCAAAGTATTATCTTTGTGTTTGATAGTATTTTCATAACTAACAAGTGTTTTCGAAATGACAAATATTTTCAAAATTGTAAACTAGCAAATTTGATTAACTCGACTAGAACTAGATTCAATCTAAAAAGATGATTTAATAGCAGATTTTGAATCTCGGCTAGAATTATTTCATCTTTTAGAAAGGATTTAGTAGCGGTTTTTCCTATTTTATCTAGTTTGCAAAACACTTGTTTGATCAAATATGGAGAATCTAACTTTGAGGGGGAGTTTATAAAATCATTTTTCGAACTACCTCCTAAATCTTTCAAATGAGCTTCAACGAAAAAAAAATTCAAATAAATATTTCAAAATGAAATATTCTTTCATGAACACATCAAATGTATTTTCGAAAAATGACTTCCCATAATCAAAAACATTTTTGTCATGCATATGTTGAGGGGTAGAGTCTTTTCGAAAATATTGCAAAATTTCAAGTCACTTTGGAAATGTTCTTCAAAATTTGGCAAAATGTTGATGCACCTTGAGCGATTCAAAACTATATCTTTTTCCTATAGTCCAACCAGAGCCGGAGGAACTTACCCAAGGAATCACTTTCAAATGTGAGGGTTCTTTAGGTCTAGGATTGGAGGTTAAAGGTGCAAAATCAACAAAAACATCATTTTCAAAATGCCAAAATGAGGGTGGAGTTGAAAATTGTCACACCCCGCTAAAGCGGAAACACGAGGTGCGAAGAGCAAGAGTATCATTTTACAAGTCATAACAAAATTCAACGGTTTCAAGTCATTAGAAATAGAGTTTAAAAGTTCACCAGTTCAAAATACATAACCAAGAGTATTTAAAATTCATGACAACAATACATCATTAAATTGTTTTATAAAAATTCCCAAAATAAGACAAGTCTTCTCCCGATTCAAACTTCACGTAACTTTCCTGACCCGCCCAAGCTATGCACTTCATGACTTACACTTGATTTCCTGAAACATGAGACAAAGTGTCAACTACATAAAGTAGTGAGTGAGTTACAGTTTATAAGTTCTCGACAAAAGGGTTCCGACAAGTATATATAATAAAAAGTTTCTTAAAAGAAAAAAAGAAGCAGAACAGGCGCTTAGAAATATATATATACTTTTAAAGAAGATCATAGACAAGTAGAACAAATACTTGTAAAAAGATAAGTTGCGGATACAGTGGCAGAGTAAATATGTGTATATGCGTAAATAAAGGTAACTTATGATTAAAACATTGTATCAACCACTTCGCATAATATAACGTAAGTGTTCACACTAAACCGATTAATCCTGATCGTGATCAGCCCCAACCCCGCACTATCTACGAGGTACGTCTGAACTTAGTAATATGTACTTAGATTGCCATCTAAAGTAAGGAGCGATCCTCTCCTAAGTATCGATACTCATATATACTAACGGCTTATAGCTAATAGTGTGTACGTCTGAAAACGGGGCACTTATGCAATTTTGTCAAAATGATAGTAGTCACCTACGAAGCATGTTATATTCTCATCGAGGGTTGGAATATATACAATCAATCATAGTTTTTAGTCAAATTTCGGTCGGGGGCAAGCCATAACGTCAAAGAGTCAAAGAGTCAAAGAGTCAAAGAGTCAAGAGTGCCGAACAGGGGTAGTTAAAAATAGTTTCACGCATATAAGTTCAATAACGTCAAATAGTTCATAAATGTCAAAAAGCAATTTGATCTCATGTTTCCCTCAAAAGAATATTTAAAAGACAATAAATAAGGGGATGTAACTCACGGATTGCGAAGAGAAGATACGAGCGCGAAGAGTGATCGAAACGGGTCGGAATCACGGGAATCCTATAGTAATACCAAGATTGAATGAGTACGAATGTTTATAAGTTTATAATGTCGTTAGTTAACGAAAATGCTTTTATTATAAGTGTTGGTTTTAAGTCTACCGAAAGTCGGGCAGCGCTTCCGCGCCAAAATCTTTAAATCCATTTTAAACACTTACCCGCTTAACGATTTTCATAACAATAGTTTATAAATATTTATACCAAACACATATGTATGTTAACATGTCCAAATGATCTCTTTATACATAAGTTTAGCTTATTACAGGTTATAGTTCGTGAACTTCAGTTTCGAATATAAGTTTAAAACGAAAAGTTTAGAGTTACGCTCAATAACGGTTTAAATAAGGTTTTGTAACAAGTCTGCACCACGACCGCCTCGCGGTGGAGGGACTGCGCCGCGGTCATGGGTTTACCACGACCGCCTCGCGGTGGGGGCACTGTGGCGCGGTCGTGAGACAGATTCTTGACCAAAATCGTTTTTGATGAAATTCGTTATTTTTAAGTTAGATTTCGACATGCAACCAGAGATACACCCAAATACTTGATGTTTTATAGTTTATATTGAGTTTTTAACCACAAATTCATAGATCTAACCATCCATTTTATAAAAACCCGTTTTTGTTCATAAATGGTCACAAATCTTCATAAAAACTCATTTTTAGTTGTTAGATGATACATGCAAAGAGTATATACTATCAAGACAGAAGATTTGAATGATTTATACCGAGTAGATAGTGATTTGAAGATGGTTGGAGTAATCTCTTGGTGATTTTTGACCCAAAATGCTTAGAAATCGATTTTAACCCAACTAGATGAAAGCTCCTTTCTTCCTTCTTGTTTATGAACGATTTTTATGTGTTAAAATGATGGTTTTTCTGTGATTTTTGGAGTGTTAATTCTCTGTAAATGAAGGGGTAGAGAGGGTGTTCTTGATAGAGTTTGAAATGAGAGAGAGAGAGTAGCAAAGAGAGTGTTTGTATGTGTGTTTGTGTTTGTGAACTAAGTTTGTGGGAGTGTTAAAAGAGACTTATTGGACCATAGGAAAGCCTTTGGGCATGTTTAACCCGGAGCCAAAGTGTTGGGCTCGGGTTTGGGTTTGTTTGGTTAAGTTTTTTTAAAGTTAACAAAAATGGTTGGTCTGTGATTTGAAAAATGTAGTTTTCCGAAAATAAACTTTTACTAGATTACTACACGGGGCAGTGTACCCTTATCGGTTGTAAAATAGTATAGGTAAATATCGGGTTCGAACACAGGGACTATTTATAATCGAGATATTAGTTTTAAAATAACAAGTAACAAGTAACAATGTGGGTTTTGGTCTTAAGAAGACTTGATTATAATAACTACTAAAATGCTTTGTATAATTCAAATATGGATAAATGACGTCTGCTTGGACCGTTTACGAATGTGTGGTATTTCCTAGGTATGAAAATGTCGAAAAATACTTCTAATATAAAATCCTAAGTTCCTTTCGAATATCGAATTTCTCCAATTACCTAACCATGCAACTATTCCTTTCAAATATAGTTAGCACCTCAAGTAATTGTGCATAGAGTCCCAAGCCGATGTGTGAGAATTAATCTATAAGCTTCCTTTCGAATAGCTTACTAACTAATAAACCGATTTCTCTTAATTTATTAACTAGCATTTGTGTTAATACTTACTTGTTTAAATTGTTGTTAGCGATTCCTTTCGAATACCGCTAACTCTTAATCAACTATAGACCGACCGATTATTTCGTTTCTTATTTTAGTAAAAATTACGGATTCCTTTCGAATACCCGTTTTTAGATTACCAAATAAAAATATAAACAATTCTAACAATATAATTAAATTTTTAACCCAAACGGATCCCCGATTAACCACTACACATCAATCTAATTTCATACCCAAAATCTAACACACAAACGATCACAAATCCAAGCAAACGTTTAAGGAAATTAGCTACTCATAACGATAACGAAACAAATCATATAAATGAAAGACATACTTTGATTGCAATGAAAAATAGAAAAGATTTTCAATACCAAACTGAAGTAAAAATTTGCAAAAGTCTCCAAGTAACTAAGTAACAAGTGAAAATAACGATTGTTCAACAAAAACTCGAAAATATGATTGTGCCTTGCTTTGATTCTTGAAATGATTGCCAAAAAGAGGATAAAACTGAGATTGGTAAAGTGAAAGATGATTTTTCTGTCTCTCCCCACGTTCCTTTAAGCAGCCATAATAAACTCTTTACTTTCCCACATGATTAGTAATAAAAACTGCCAAGTGTAACTGCCAGCTAAGGAATGCGCCGCAATAGGTATGGAATATGACGCATTCCGACTTCCGAAGCTTAATGCTTTTCCTTCCCACTGCAATGCGGCTCATTCTTCCTCAATGCTTCAAATTTGATTTTCCTTTGCACTTTTGAGTCCAAAAGTCCAATTCTTTTACTCGTATAAATGAGCGTATCAGTCTGCACCCTCCACCGCGGAGCACTGGCCTCAACGCGGCGCGACTGGAGGGCAGATTTCTGCCTTTTTCATTTTTCGTTTGTTTTATCGTTAAGCGTTTTCGTTAGTTGAAAGTTTCCGGTTAGTTTAGATAGGAACTTAGGCAAGTTCACTAAGTGTTTTCTTGGTATTAGGATTTGTTTTATGATTCCGATTTCGATTCCGACTCACACTCGTTTACGATACAAGTATAGTTACGATCAATGTACAGTTAACTCAAAGATAGAGAATGCGGTTATCACCTGAACTTAGACGGTTGTCACAAAAATTATGAGAGGTTGAGTGAGGAGTGTGTGATACGGTTAAAAGAATGAGAGATCGTTTCTTCACCGACTAAATCGTCGGGTAACCAAGTTTCTATCTAATTTCATGTGTTGATTTTCGATATTGAAAAAGACATCATGGACCCAGTGATGCAATGCACATATACCTCATCGCGACTCAAATTCTTTACAAGAATTTTTTTTAATATACACGGAGAATTAGCACATTTCTATCATATTCTCACTCGGAGAATGTTGATATTGAAACAAGAGAAAACCACCTCCATTTCTCAACTTCATTTCATGCACTATTCAGTCTAGCGCCAAAATGTTAAAAATTTTCTAGGACACGGACGAATTTTTAAAAAGCATGTCTTTGTGATATAGCTCGGAACATTTGTAGTGGTACCAACGATCTTGGTATTTCACAATGATCGAATGGAAATCCTACCAATGCTAACGCTTTTTCAACATTGAACGTAGGTCACACAATCGACTTCTTTTGTGATTTTGATTGTTGTGTTAACGAGCAATCTAAGTGATATCGTGGTTAATTTCCCATTTTCACGATCATGGATACTATTTGAGCTTACGATCAAGAATTCAAAGTTCAAGACTTTGGACCGATTACACGTTTACATGATGATTACAACGAGTTATAATCATCATGAGGGGGAAGAACATATACCAAGGAGAAAAACGTGTGTAAATGGTGTACTAAGGGAAGAATGTGTGTAAATGAAGAAATTAAAAAAAAACATGTAACAAAGGAAAGATTGGGGAAGAACGTAACGAAGTAACACATCAACTTTTGAATAGTTGATTACAAGTATGTGTTGGGGGGAGCTAAATGAAAAAAATCAAAACGTCAAGGAATTTGGAAACGATTGTTTAAACAAAAGAAGCTTCAAACAAAGAAATCTAATCAAGCTTCTACAAGTTGATCGATAAAGTGAAACTACTTAATTAAGGGGGAGCGTTCCACTTTATGGTTCAAACGATCAAAGGAAACGAATGTTATGTTTACATCGGAATCAACAAATCAAAGACTACAAGTCTACATTCGACATTCGTTTGAAATGAAAGATTCTTCAAGTCAACTTTCAAATGTGCTTTTCGCGATACAAAGATTGAAACGCTACTCTGATGAAATCTAAAGGTGAATTTGAAGATCACGAAGACAAAGGAGGAGATCATTAAGACTATCATTCAAGGTTCGCCAAAAAGAGTTTTTGGATGATTAGGTTCTTAAGACTTCTTCAAAGAGAAAGACCTTCGAGAATACTTCATCAATGACATATTCAATACAACATCAAGGTCAAGCTTTCAAAAGAAAAGAAAATGATTCTTCAAGCAACTTTTCTTTAGATACAAAAGTATCAAAGATTACAACAAGCTACTCTGATGAAATCCAAAGTTGCGTTTGAAGATCAAATCAAGCATCTACGCGTTCAAGATAACAACAATGAAGATGTTTCAAGACAAAGACTTCATATTTTGAACAACTACAAATAAGAGAAAATTGTTAGGAATAGAATATTCATAACATTGTATTTGTATTTGTTCTTAAGGGAATAACTGTAATAATTAGTAAGTCTTTGTAAAGTCCCCACATTCCTATATATAGGAGTATGGGGTGTGATTAATGAAACTAATGGTGCTTAATACTAAATCCACTTTCTCTCTCTAGATTAAGTTTCTCTCTCTAAACTGATCAGACCCAACATTATAACTAATTTTTAATAAAATGAACGGGGTGTAAATAAACCAAACTACTCGAACTTGATTTGTTAAAACCTTGATTCAAGTTGATCCTAAACGAGCTCGAGCTCGAGCTTCATACACTTTTTTTTACCGGCTTATATATAGTATATATTAACAAAGAAATTAAGGTTAATACAAAACAAAAGGACTAAACATTACAAACTTCATCTAAAGTCTTCTAACCCAAAAAGTATTTGAGAGAGGAGATAATAAATGATGTTACCAAATAGATCAAAAACTTAAGACCCTCTATTCGTACATGTCTTCACTACATGTAAACTTCTTAAAATTTGCATGTTGCAAATTGAACCTTTTGCTATATTCGAGATCAAAAAATGAGATAAAATTTAAACTTTGTCGCAAATGGTGGACAAGCTTGGCACTTTGTTTTCAAATGCCCTATTATTTCGAGCACTCCAAATTATATAAAGAGTAGTCAAAATCACTGCTTATCATGTAACTTCTGTTTTTTGTAGTTTGCATCGTCGTTGTTGGCTAGTAAGTCCTTGACCGGCGATATATTGATAGGACCAAATTCCACACTTAAGTAATTTAAGTATGATTATCCATCCATCCCAATCTCTTTTATATTTTAGAATATAATAATCAATTGACTCTATCTCATCCCCACAATGTGGACATAAGACATAATCGATATGAACCTTAAAGAGGTCAATCGATTCTAGAATTAGAATTTTTCTATGACGTAGCCTCCAAATGAAAATACATACCTTTCTCGGAATCACTTTGAACCATTCTAGAACCATAATTCGTAAAAAAAATTTCATTCACCGTTGATTTAAATTTGTTTACCGTCAAAATTTCTTTGTCAGCTAAAACCCAACACCATGAATCACGTCGAATCTTTGACAATAGAACATTTTTCAATACAATTCGCCAATTCCAAAAATGATTTATTCACTAAGTTCGTGAGCCTAAATGAACTTAAGCAAGCCTATTATTTTAATAATAATAATAATATATAAAATATAATATATCATTAAATAATAAATATAATTACTTATATATATATATATATATATATATATATATATATATATCTATTCATAATCAAATGATAGGTATTTATGTAAACGAGTTTTTATGAGATGAGTTAGAACTTTTAAAATTACTCATGAGAAAAACCCGAACTTTTCATATGAGGCTCAAAATGATTCGAACTCGAGCTCCGAGCCTAAAATGAAATGAAATAAAAAAAAAAAAGATTTAACCACTAGACTACAATGCTTTATATATTTGAGTTATGACGGTTTATGTATATAAACACATTAAAATTATATATAAAACCCTAAAGTTACAAAATGGTTCTAATGTCAAATAAACCGAGTGAACCGATTTGTTAATAAAACAAACCGATAAATATAAAGTTTTGATAAACCATAAGGACTGTTGTGGTTTTTGCAATTAACTGACCGGCTACAAAAGAAAGTTTTGATTTATATCGGAGGGGTTTTTGAAAATACGGAGATAAAAGGCAGGCAGCCCCGGGCTCTGTTATCTCTTCTATAACCTTCTCCGACATCTATCCATCCATCTTGCCGGAGTCAAACAGGTCAATTCCTCTCACCCGTTACTACATAATTTTGTTTTATAAGTTTTTAGTTAACTGTTGATTTAGGCTTAAATATGTTTAATTAGCAGTTTGATTTGTAAAATGTATACTTTTGTATTGTGTAGAAAATGATATTAAACGGTTACTCCATCTATGGGGGGCATTTTAAGACCAAGCCGCCGTCGATATCCAGGGTTACCAAATGTCATCCCCAAGGTTTGTCTACTACTTCGCATTTTAAAGATACATGCTGCTCTTCTGTTTTTACTTTTTTGGATTCTTTCGATATTCAAATTGTAAAAAACTAATATCTAGGTTTTTTAATTCTCCTGATGAAATAAGTTCGATATGCAGATACAAACCCTTGGTTAATTACCATTATTCTTGTAATAAAAACTTGCCATTTATGAGTTAATGGCTTCGAGCTAGTGCAGTAGTTTGTATCAGAACATAATATATGAAATGCAACCTGCAGGATATCTTTATATCGACGCTGGTGGACAAACCTTATTTTCTGTCTTCTTTTAAGCTTCTCCCTCTTCTAGCTTACCCTAATGGCTATGCAATGTTATTGTTGCCTCTTTAAGTATAAAAAATTACCTAGGAGCTTATATTTTATTCAACTTTTCAGTACAAAAACTTATGCATGTTTCTACGTTGTACATCTGTATAGAAGTTTATGAGAATAGATTATCATAGACTCATAACATCGTTGTGATTGCTGTTTTTGAGGACAGTCAGTGTGCAGTCCATTCCCTGAGTTTTAGTAGTGACACTGTCCCGTAGTTTAAAGATAGATGTGGCTAAATAGTTGTGGGTCGGATAACATGTCAAAATGGGTGATTTGTGAATACTAAATAGTGAATGTATTGATTATAATTACAAATAGTATATTATTGAGATAATAAGATAAATTTATTCAAATAAAACGATTTAGGAAATTATGTAGCATTTGCATGTATGTTGGGTTTTTATACTTCTTAGCCATTTGATGTCGTCCAAATCTGGGTTAATTAAACCTCGTAAATTATCTTATTCAAAAATTAGATTAATAACTTTTTACCTAGTATATGTCACATATTGTTTCAGAATGCAATATTCTTTTTTTTATTACTTCCCTTTCATTTGTCCTTTTAAATGGCAGGAACTCCACTTATTCATCTATCTGCTGCATCATCTCCATTATATGGGCAATTAAGTCATTTCACACACAAAACACTACCCAAATTATCTCCCCGAAGAGGTTACTCTACCATTTCTCCAAGAGCATCAAAGGATGCTGGTGCGTTTAGTTACAAATTCCCTCCCATGGAGAAAAAACCAAGATGGTATTGGAGGACGTTAGCATGCTTACCATACCTAATGCCACTTCATGAAACATGGATGTATGCAGAAACAGCCTTTCACCTCCACCCGTTTTTGGAAGATTTCGAGTTCCTAACTTACCCTTTTTTAAGTGCTCTGGGAGGATTGCCAAGCTGGTTTTTGATTGCCTATTTTATAGTTGCTTACCTGGCAGTTGTTAGAAGAAAGGAATGGCCTCACTTTTTTAGATTCCATGTGGTGTCGGGGATGTTACTGGAAATTGCTCTTCAGGTGACAGGGACTGTTTGGCGGTGGCTGCCTAGTGCCTGGTACTGGGGTAAGGCCGGGATGCATTTTTGGACAGCTTTTGCGTTTGCTTTTCTTTTTACGGTTTTGGAGTGCATTCGGTGCTGTCTTTCTGGGATGTATGCTGATGTCCCGTTTGTTTCTGATGCGGCTTATATCCAAATCCCATATGAGTAAGGTGTGTGTATTGACTTGAATCTTGTTGTTAGTATTTCACAGTTCCGTTTTTTTAATCTTCTTAGAACACTAAGGTGCTAGACTGTTTCTGTTTATTTATGTAAGCAATGGTAGTTTATGGTTGTTCGGATATATAAACTACATCTTTGTTAAATGTTTAACCACGAGATCCTCAAACACAGTTTGCAAGCTGAAAAGGTTCATCTGTGGTCTTAAACCTGGTAGCAGACTATTGTTTTTTACGGGACAGATTGCCTAATATAATACCATATGTTTGTTCGATTCTCATTATAGGCAATTTTCATTCTTTGTTAAACAACCTACTTCTGATTTCTTATCATTTTTGTGAGTAGTGTTAGTTTCCTAGTAACGATGTTATTTAACGAGATAAACAGAATATACATAGCATGAAATACCAAAAAATAAGTTAGGATGCTATTTTTCGTTTTAAAGGAAATTGTATAAAACTGAAATAGAACAAAATTAACTTTGTTATTTATACATTCTGCAAACTGACTTTTGGCTTTCGACTAACTGCTAGCTACATATAGAGAAATTTGATTACTCATTTGCTAAACGATGATCATCTCATAGTACATTATGTTTTAATGATATCCTCGTGGTACTTACAACCAGCATGGTTCAAGTCATTGCGGCAAGTGACTGGAATAAAACCATCAGATTTTAATTCAAAACTTTACCTGGATTTGAATTTTTGAATAAAATGAAGAGTATGTCAGTGGGCCAAACATACAAAAATATCAAATAAATAAGTTACTAACAAAGATGTATCACATATATAGTTACATAACCTATAAATGTAAATGTACAAAATGAACATGATAATTACCTAAATTTGGTACGTTACCTTGTTAGATCTTACAAAAACGTCGTGAATGACTGATGTCTCACATATGTCCATGATCACTAAATAACCATTTGGAGTTCTGTCAGATGCCGATATATGCAGGCGTAGAGAATAGCGATATGTATGTTGTAATTCAAACTTATGATCAAGATCAACACTTCCTAATTTTCTCATAATGTAAAAGATGTACATTGATTTTACTATTATTATTGAAACCAAATGAACATTTGCTTGACTTAAACCTCTCGATAAACAGTTATTTTGTACCTATGACAAACCACACTTTGGTGTCGTAAATTGGTCATCTTCGGTAGGAGCGAGCTTAAAATTGGCATACTTATGATGCCTCACTTTCACGAGGGGAGATATCAAAGAATGTTGTAAAGTTATAATGACGGAACCTAATCTCCGTACCACTACTACAAATAGCAAGTAGCAAGTTGTTTCAAGATCGTATTAAGTCTCTATTAGTCTTTTCACGTTTTTGAAGGAGTTTATGTTTCTTTGTTTTTGGGGGGCTTAATTAAAAATCCATAACTACATAAGGGATGGCAATGGATCGGATATGGACCGGATAGAACTATATCCATATTCATATCTATTTATTTTTTCGTTATCAATAACCATATCTATTTAAAAAAAAATCATTCATCCATATCCATATCCATTGGATTAAACGGATAAATGGATATCCAATGATATTATAGAAAAGTTATTTTGGAAAAATTATCAATCTTAAAATAGAGTTAAAAGCATATAGTTTATCATATACGCAAGTAGAGTCTAATAAATGAAACTCATTTATCATAATTTGATATTTGTTCTATATTGATGGGATAATATTAATGAACATGTTTAAAAATACTAACGAAGTATGGAGTATTAGACTATCTAATATAATTGAGATTCATTATAAGAAAGCTATGTTAATATTGATGAACATGTTTAAAAAAACTAACTATTTACGGAGTATTAAACTATTTATTATAATAAGATTCATTATAATAAAGTTATGTTACTATTTTCTTAGGTAAAGTAGAAGTTGTGGTTTAGTTAATAATTTAAACGTTATAAGTTAAACTACTTTATTAAAAAATATGTATTATATAGTTATTTCGGGTAATAAATGGGTCATATATGGATAAAAAACCGTCATCTATATCCGATCCATCAAAAATTGACAACATCTATATCAGGGCCGTCTCATTGATATAAGAGGCCCGGTGCAAAACTAAAAATGAGGCCCCATGAATCACAAAAAGCTTAGCTATTATCCGAAATATAAGGTTCATTCATAATTCGCAACTTGTTTCAAGTATCTTACATCATATTTAGAGTGTTCACTAAAGCAAAAGATCTTTACTTCACCAAAGAAGATGCAACATATATACTAACGGATATATATAATTCGGAGGCCCCCTCGAATTGGAGGCCCTGTGCGGTTGCACCTCTTGCACAGGGTGATCTCCGCCACTGATCTATATCTATTTATCCATATCCATATCCACCATAAATGGATCGATCAGGTGGATATCCAATGGATCGGATTATAATTGTCATTCCTACTACATATCAAACAAATAACAATCATATTAAACTCATACCCTTATTCCAAAACATATCCTAAAACTTTTCATGTCCATTGAGCTATTTATATACCTCGTAACAAACACACCCTAAACAATTTTTGGTTTTTGCATCTAGTTATTACTTATATTCAATTAAATACGATTAAACTAAGAAACCTAAAATTAATTAAACTTAAACAAAAAAAAATCAAAATTGGTTGTAATCAAAAGAAAAGATGTGCTAATAATAATCGTATCAATCATTGGTTTAATGGTCTAAGTTTAATTAAAATATTTGGTATTTCTATAAATAATAATATATGTGGTAGGGCATGGGCTCACTGTGCACGTTCATTTGTATGTCATTTCCCCTACACTAATTTTGTTTTATTCTTCAATCACCTTTCACACTACTATTATGAGTTTCTACTTTGTATCGATATTTATAAATATATATTCTATTTGGTGATAGAACTATAACGTAACTTTGCTCGTTAGAAAAGGGGAAAAGTAAACTAAGATACATATATATTTATACACGTAAGTGATGTAAATTCCAGAAAATTATGAAAATGACAACCTTTGATATATTTATCTTAAGATATTAGGTTTTTAGAAAATGTCACCAAAATCGTATGTCAAAATTTATGTGAACCACCAAAATGTAAAAAGAATGAATTGAAAATAACCATAACGTTTAGGCGACGTGATTGATGCCACTCGGTCAATTATGTAAATTGTGACATTGTTGAACTAAGAGCGACATTGGTAGAAGGAAAGCCATGATTGTCGTAGCTAACACCTTTATGTCCTCTTGTCTCTATCACTCAACATTAGTATATGTTAGGTCTTAATAAGATCTCAAACACTAGCTAATCAATCACAAATAAGTATTTAGACGTTAATTATTATGAATCGATTGATTACTCAGTTTCTTAGATTATTATAGCGGAATTTATAATACCAAAGAATGATTATAACACACAGTTATATTTCTTAGAAAGGTGCAAGGTTTACAATGTTCAAGCTCGCTATTTATACACAATAATAGTGAGCTTGATAAGGATAAATCTTAGAAAATCTTCTACAAAAATAGAAGATTTTATCTAACAGAATTACCTAAAGTTACGTCTTACGTTTTTCATTATGGAGCTGACTAGTCAGCTCAACAATGCCTTAGTTTATTCTAGTCACTCAGACTCAGAGTCACTCAGACTCAACGACTAAGACTTTAATAAACAGATTTATTAACTTGGGTTAAATCGCTGATTTTCCCAACAATCTCCCCCAATCTGTTTAGATTAAAGTCTTTTACAAATTATGCACCAAAAATAAACACAAACTAAAACTGTTTACAAAAAAATTGTTTGTGAACAAAAAGGACACATAATACACATTACTTCCTCTTCTTGGCAGATCTTTTCTTTTTCAAAGGCATCTCCCATGGTGTAGGCTTGCTCACTTCTTTTGCCCATTTTATCCTCTCTGTTTTCCAAGCAAGCAGTTTTTCCATTTCAGCTTCGGATTTATGGAATAGCATTTGATACTCCTTCTTGATCAGATCCACCTTGTCCATCAAAGTCCCCATCTCTTCAATTCTTCTAAGGTTATTAAATAACCAACTAATCAGCTTCATTCGGAAGGGGAGGCATTGATCAGACTCACATTCATTAAGCAGAGCAATGCAATGGTAGATGAAAGCCATATTCAGTCTGTCTTTGGCTTGGAAGCATTCCTCTCCCCCACAATCTACATAACACAAGCCCTCATGCTTTTCAGTCTTAACATACGTCTTGTCTTGAAATGTGACATCTTTAGGAACATGATGCATGTAGCTTGTTTCCAGACCAAGAGAGTTTGCCCCAGCTCTCACCCTATGGATAGTACAAAATGCCCTATAATCTTCTTTTGACATCAGCTTCAACACATGAGCTACATTTACATTTGAGACAGCTTCTCTTTTTACATCCATTCTGTGAGCAATATTAGTTATCCCTAAGCTCAGACTGGCAATCTCTTTCCATTCCTCTAACCCCAATGTGTGCAGTTTGTGTACTCCAACCCTAAAGGATCCCTCTTTATGATAACAGACTAGCATGAGGTCAGATCCTCCAGTATCTACACACTCCAAGTTTTGAATTTTATTCTTATGCCTCCTCAGTGTAAAATTTTTCTCAATAAAGTCAAGTCTGGCTTCTTCTCTAAGCACTTGTTTGGCCATTAATCTGTCAGCTTCTACCCTCATCTGTTCTTCTTCTTCTTCCTTCATCTCAGCTTCAAGATCTTCAGCTGCTTTCATTGATTGATCTTGGGGATTTTCATCAAATTTCTCCATATACAACCCTTTGACATACTCTTTGTATTGTTCAACAGTCATTCCAGAATTGTGAGCATACCTCTGAAGCTTAGCCAGTTTCTCAGTCTCATCTCTTCTTTTCTGGATTTCAATTTCTATCTCAGACTGTACATTTGGGGGCTGTTCCATTTCAATCTCTTCATCAGTTTGTTGATCAGTATCACTATCTGCTCCAACCTTCCCTTTTCCCTTCGTATCTTCTTTCTCAGACCCACTGCTTGAAATGTCACTGTAATCAGTCTCATAAAATACTTCAGACTGACCAGTTTTCAGATTGAATCTGGTGGTCTTGTAGTACCTCTTCTCCCCTTCATCCCTCTTTCTTTTTAAATCTTGCTTGGGGATCTCAGACTCATCAGTTGGTGCAACTATTTTCTCCCCCTGAGTCTGAGCACCCTCAGCAACCTGTTTCCCCTTTCTCATCATGCTGATCTCAGAAGTCAGCTTCAAAACCATTCCCTTTAAATCCTGCATCTCCTCTGTGTTTTGTCTTTTCATGGCTTGCAACTCAGTCTGCGTTGCACTCAGCTTGACATCAAACTGAGTTGACATGTCCTGAATGGCTTGTAACAGCACAGGGACCGTCATTGCAACCTCAGACTGAGGGATTTCAGTAACAATTGGTGTTGAAACAGATGGTACAGCTTCACTCCCTCCCTGTGATTTAGGAGAATGATCCTTAGCCATAGAAAAGGAAGTCTGTACCTCACTCAGTTTGGGGAGTGATACATTGACGACTTGTGCAGAAGAGTGTGAGAGAGTTGATGGTACCTTATCGTGAACTAGCACAGAGCTAGTGAAAATAGCCTTTGAGACTGGCTTTGAAACTGAAGGGGGTGGTCCCATACTAAGTACAAGGATATTCAGGAGGGAAATATCTTCTTCAATGCTTACCACATGTGTCAGTGTGGCAGCAGAAACGTGTGACTCCAAGTTTACTACGCTAGATTGGCTTTGGGTAGTCTGGGTAGTCAGATTCACCTCATGCTCTAGCACAGGAAAAGTGAATTGATCTACAGCACTGGAGGGGAGTTCAGAACTCTCAGCCTCATGGAAAAGTGAGTCCATTAGTGCTCGATTTATGGTGGGGCTTGAGGTGAGTGTTTTTTCAAAAGAACTTGGTGAGTTCGAAAGATTGGTCGCTTGATTTGCTAAGACATCAAGTTTGGGAGTGGACTGCTCAGACTGAGGGGGGATACTCTCAGACTGAGGAGGTGAAAGATTGAATTGCATACCTGAGTCAGCCGCATCTTGCCCTACCCCACCCATCTCTACCTCAGCATCTGCTGCAGGGATATTTCCCTCAATTTCCCCGTCAATTCTGTCAGATTGAACCTCTGAGTCTGAAGAGTCAGACTCAGTGAGTTCATGATCTATAAATGGATTTTCAATCCACTGAAGCATAATGGTGGTTAACCCTGCCTCATCCTCAGTAATGTGGATGTAAGTAAAGATTTTTGGAGTCAGCCTAGGGAGATCACATGCATAAAAAGTTTGTTCAAGATGATCATATATTTCTTTTCCCATGGCTTCCTCAAAGCTGAGTGAAAGGACACGAATGAATGGAACATCATTCGGTCGTTTTGATTTCAGGGCAAGGGAGAGAATCTCATCGAAATAGAGTTGTGAGAAGGAGATTCTTCGACCCGTGACCATGGAATGAAACAGATGAGTTTCAAATTCATTTATCTGATCCAAACTGGCCGATTTACCCCCCAAACACCTCGTGATCATGGAAAATAAGAATTTCCATTTGCCAGTAAAAAATTTGTATTGAATAACCCCTTGAATTTCAGGCTGACCAATTAGAGGGAAAGCCTCAGCTCGAGCTTGCTGCTTGGTCCGTCTGACCTGAAAACCTCCTTCACCTGCTTCACTAAGCGTAGGAAGCAGTAAAGCTGCACGAATGGTTTCTTCAGTGATGGTGATCGAATGTCTCCCATCATTATACGTGCCAGTGATGGCGGTCTTTTCATCGTTTACGGTGCAAG
This sequence comes from Senecio squalidus, assembly GCA_910822075.1. Taxonomy (NCBI): domain Eukaryota; kingdom Viridiplantae; phylum Streptophyta; class Magnoliopsida; order Asterales; family Asteraceae; genus Senecio; species Senecio squalidus. Next base: position 17,542,505 of record CAJVGC010000592.1, read on the forward strand.
TATACCACCATTCACACAGTACCGATGGATACATTGTGGTTTCACAAAAGAAGGCTCCATAGAGGGGATGTGCCTTCATGTATTGAATCAGTTGCTCAAATCCCCTGTTTTGGCGATTAGCGGGATATCAGCAGTTGCCACCCTGTTGTTGTCCTTGATTTGTACCCTGCTTTGAAAATCTGCGCCTGGAATCATACGAGCTGTAACATGAAGAACCATATTTGCATTCGCCATTGATAAGAATTAGAGCAGAAGAGTTAAAAAAGAAATCAATTAGGTTAAGATTTAAAATTGAGTTGAATATAAACTGAAGGAGCGAAATTTAAGTAACTAAGTTAGGAAACTATTTATTTAGTCCATGTAATTTAAAACTAATGACACTTATGACCCTGAAAAAATATTTTTACAAACGACTCAAACTAAAATAGAAAATTAAAAAAAAAACTCTATAGGCTAAAAGAAAAAAATTAACATAAAAGAGATGTAAGAGATATTTACAAAA